>CAWUFW010001481.1:2327500-2800535 GCA_963921515.1 Calotriton arnoldi
ACGATGAGGAGTCCCTGTCCCAGGCTCCGGCGGACACTGAGCTCACTGGTGTGGAACAGCCTCTGCCCTCCTCGGATGGCGAAGACCTACCTGGCACCTCTGGTGTGAGTCATCATGCAGCACCAGCAGGACCAACATCTGCACCCCCTGCACCCACTCCTCCAACAACTGCCAACACACAGACCACCCCCGCCGACACGGACAGACCAAGGACCACCAATGACAACAGCACAGGGACCCCGGCCCACCGTGGAGCAACGGACAACAACCCCAGTACCAACCCCCAAGGGGGCCTAGGATCACCTGTGCGTGCCACCGCAGGTCCCGCACGTGTGGCCAGGGGTGGTGGGAGGGGTTGTAGGCATAGGTCGCTGTTTGCAGAGGGGTCTGGACTGCATGATGACCCACAACTGGTACGCATTGCTGATGCGTACCAGAATAGCACCGGAGAGGTCAGCCAGGTAGTGGGGATCCTCAAGGACATTCAACAGCAGCAGGCTGCCCATCATGCCCGCTTGGACTCACACATGTCCCGTGTGGAGACACACATGTCTGGCATGGAGTCCAAGTGGGACACATTGCAAGAACTGACAGCGGTGCATAGGGACATATTGACATGCCTCCGACAGATTAGCACCAACATGGCCTCACCTCCCTGTGTGCCCACAACATCTGGTGCTGCAACAACTGCAACTGCCACAGGGAGGGAGGATGACTCTGGCGGAGAGTCCTCTGCACCGCAGCAGCCTGCACGTGAGGGTCCCCCCCGAAAGAAGAGGGGTCGTCCGAGGAAGGAAAACTGAGAAGCCGATGGCCATGTACATCCCCCAGGAACCCAACACCTGTTCTGGAAATTCTCCTTTGTGTGCAAACTGTTCACCCTGTCGAATGCAACCCAACTCTCCCACATGACATGGGGAGTTTAAGTTGGACCAATGTATCAGATGACTGTGGACTTTACTCACGACATTTCTGCTACCAACACTTCCAACTCATCTGGGAACTTTGGATTCCAATCCCAATGTACAGCACCCACCATCCTGTGCACTATCCTCACACATGTATGTAAATAAATTCACTAATACAACATACTTGCCTCTGTTGTGATTCCAACGTGGTTTCTGTCATGGAGATGATGATCTGCTAAATGACACTGTGCATGCTAACTGCTACAGCAAGTTCAACACCGTCATGTGAGTCATGGCGACATGACACATATGAGGGAGACACACCACTAGGGCTACACAACACATAGACATCAGGGCCATCTGACTCATCGCCTACACTGATGTTGCCAGGAAATACAGTGCAATGCACAGACACCACACCTATTCAGAGTCTGTGTTAACTAGCACACAGGTGCAGTAAGCAAATGTCAGTCAGATGTGTGACAACAGACAACGCACATCCCAAAGTGAAGCACAGGTCCATTACACATTTGCAACATGTTGTTTCCACTACAAATGCAAGGTAATCCCACGTGGCAGTGGCCACACAGTCAACAAGTGTAGAAGAAATAAAGTCCAGGGGTGTGTGGCACATCACCTGTAGGGAAACGACTGCTTCCACCTTGAAAGCTGAATCATGGTGTCGGGGGATCCGAGTAGACCAAACAACTCTGAAAGTACCCTGTGAAGGCCAGACATGACACACAGTCAAAAGCACTGAAGAACAGGACAGAACTGCAATACTCATGCCCAATACTTGTCACAAGATACCTACACAAAACCAAGTTAGCATGTCAACACTGTTGGGGAGTACAGACTACCTGTAAGGACACATCGCTGCACGCATCCAGTCAAGTAGCACATGGCCACACTCAAACAGCACCAGAGCACCACCAACACATATCATGCAAACTCACATCATTGACATGACATCTCTGGATACTCACATTCAGCTGAAGAAGTTGGTGATGAGCTGTGTGCGGACATCACCCTCATCATCATCATCATCACTGGCATCGTGGCCCAGGCCAGGATCCTCCACAGGTGACGGATGTTGGTCATCGTCATTCAGGATGAGAGGCAACTCCTTCCGCACTGCCAGGTTGTGTAGCATGCAGCAGACGATGACAATCTTGCACACCTTTGCTGGGGCATATGGGAGGGCCCCTCCTGTCTTGTCTAGGCAGCGAAAGCGGCTCTTCAGGAGACCAAATGTCCGCTCGATCACTCTCCTGGTCCGACCATGTGCCTCATTGTAGCGCATCTGGGCTGGTGTCACAGGGTTCCTGAGGGGTGTCAGCAACCACGGCATGTTGGGGTATCCGGAGTCACCTACATACAGACAATTGCACATTAGCTGAGTTGGAAAAGAGGGCGGAATACAACATTGCAGAACACACACAATGGTACAAAGTCAGTACACACCGACAAGCCAGGCACGCTGGTTCTGCATCTGTGACATCATCCTCGGGATGCGACTACTCCTCATCACGTAGGCATTGTGTGCAGAACCGGGGAAACGGGCACACACATGTGAGATGCTCATATCTGCAAGACATACCACCAGAGCATTGATCGAATGGTAATGTTTCCTGTTCCTGTATGCCTGCTCATGTGCCTGTGGTGGTACCAAAGCCACATGTGTCCCATCAATGGAGCCAATGACATGTGGCATCCTCCCCAGGGCATAGAAGTCACTCTTGACGTCAGTGAGTTGTTGACGTTTAGGGAAATAGATGTACTGGTTCAGGTATCTCAACATTGCCTCCAAAACATCGCTTAGCACACGGCTGAACATGGTCTGCGACATCCCACCAGCAGACGCCACAGTGTGTTGAAAGGTACCGGTGGCAAAGAAGTGTAGGGCTGCCATCACCTTCACCTTGGGGGTCAGCGCTGTAGGGTATGGCCTCCAGGTTCCAAATGTGGGGCCAACCGCAGCGCCAATTCCTCAATCAGCGGCCTGTTGAAGCGGTACCGTCGGATGCAGTCACGTTCAACCATCGTTGCAAGGTCAGGGAATGGTCTATGGACAGCTGGTGCCCTGCAGTGCATAGGTGAAGAAAGAAAGATTGTCAGTCACCCCACATATGTGGCATAGACCATACTCAATATCACATGATACATCATTACGAGACACAAGTACCTGATGTGTGTGCCGTTCTGTAAGGACATGTATGGCACCTACATGGCCAACATCTAACATCACAGTTCAACATGTGTTGACAACAAGTTCCAGGTTGTGCTATGGGATATCATTAGGCTGTGTCACAGTACCCATGTACTGCTGTCACGATCCAAACACACACCACAGTGACATGTGAGGACAGATGTGCCCCAGGCATCACAGCTCATTGACAGGTAGATTCCCAGGGACCCTGTATTACCACATGGACACTGGCATGACATGGCGTATCATGTACACGTCAGCAAAACAACCATGACTCCCACAGGTAGTGGCCCCTGTTGCCTCTGCAGGACAGACATGGACGTCTGTGACACACACGCACAACATCAAAGTCCATGCACAAACAACGTGGATGTGGAGACTGTCTCCCATTGTGCACATGGAATTAGAGACATCGGAAATACAACATGCACACAGACTGTGGAGGGCCATCACTATTGTGGCAATGGGTCACCCTGTGATGTACATACCTTCCCACATGGGACTCAGGGGGTATGTGACATGACATACACATACACAACCTGGAAATGTGACCATGCCACATGCTCTGAAATGAACAGTTGCACACCACAGTGGTCATGTGCACAACACACAAAGGATTCTATCCCCATGAACACTTGCACAGCCTGGGAGTGGCTGCCCCCAAGTGCCACCCAAAAAACCACATGTTGACCCCCATACACAGAAAAGGTAATGCAGCCTTACATGCCTTAGGATACAGTGTGGACAGGCTGTGGTGTTGTAGGTGTGCCCCTGAGTCCCTGGCAAGTAAATGTGGCTGGCATACGTTCACCAGTGACAACCATGGTGACATATGCGAGTGACTTGTACAGGGACGCGTCGTACAGCAATGGACCGATCGGTGCGCACGCATTGGTCATTGCATATGATGTGAACGGGTACGCGTTGTACAGCAATGGACCGTTCGGTGCGCACGCATTGGACATTGCATATGATGTGAACGGATGCGTGTTGTTTTCGAAATACGCGTTGTACAGCAATGGACCGATCTGTGCGCACGCATTGGACATTGCATATGATGTGAACGGGTACGCATTGTACAGCAATGGACCGATCGTTGCGCACGCATTGGCCATTGCATATGATGTGAACGGATGCGTGTTGTTTTCGAAATACGCGTTGTACAGCAATGGACCGATCGGTGCGCACGCATTGGACATTGCATATGATGTGAACGGGTACGCGTTGTACAGCAATGGACCGATCGGTGCGCACGCATTGGACATTGCATATGATGTGAACGGGTACGCGTTGTACAGCAATGGACCGATCGGTGCGCACGCATTGGCCATTGCATTTGATGTGAACGGATGCGTGTTGTTTTTCGAAATACGCGTTGTACAGCAATGGACCGATCGGTGCGCACGCATTGGCTATGGCCTGGCATGGCAACGGACGCGTTTTCGAAGCTTTAACAAGTCTGATGCAGTGAATTCAGTTGGCCACCCACAACAATGTTGCAAATTCATGGGTGTCATGAAGTTGAACTTTTGAAGGATGCTGTGGGCGTGTATAAGTGGTGCAATTCCATGGATTGGCCAGATTCAGAAGATGCAAACGACTTGGACCTATCACTTTGGACACATGGGACAGTATCTGCCTCTGCAGCACAGATATAATGCTGGCTGTTCCCCTGAGAGTTAGTAAACAACAAGGGGGACAATAAAGTACTGCACGGGATCTCCCGTGGGACTCTTCAGGTTACCAGAAGGATAATATCCTTCATTGGCCCATTTTCTGGGACTTATTATTTAGTCCCGTCCCTTCTATTTTGCCTTCCCCCAAATCCTCTGATATACCAGTCATCATGGATGACAATCCCGGACTTAGCTTTGATGATGCAATGGCTGCAGAAATTCTCAGGAATACACCATCTATCCTGGGAGGTGAAGGTTCATCAGCCTCTGGATCACCATCTGAGGACTGGACCTCCCTTACCAATATGAAAAGAGACTGGGTGAAAATAACGCTCCACGGTGCAATGATGACGGAGTACTTGAGGGCCAATATTGCACCAAGCGGCCTAATAGTCAAGAACTTCCCTAGACTTTTCCTGGATGACGCTGTCTTTAAAAGGAATGGTCCCTGGTAGCATGGAAATGCACCAGGGACTTACTTATCCTCATTATTAATTCAGCAAAGAGGTAGCTGATGCCCTCCTTATTAGAATACAGGTTGCTGAAGGGGCCATAAAGACTACCATACATGGCACTGTATTTAAAACCAAATTGACAGAACTCAACCATGAGATTGCTGAGCACAAGGAATTTCTGATGAAGCAGAAGGTTAGCAAGCTTCAGAAGGATATAAGCAGATTTAACAAAGAAAAAAATATACCCCTATCTGAAAGCAGACTATACCAACAGCAAAACTAGCTACTCTTCTGATGAAAATAGTGAATCCGACAGAAGAGACTCGGCTAGCAGTGACTCCAGCAATGGGAGCTGGAAGGATTCAAATCAGAGGAGAAAGAATTATCCACAAAACCCCCACTACCCTGTACAGAATTTTCAAGGGCCGCAGCCTCCTTTTTGGCCTTTCCCGATGTATCCCCAGGGCCAACCGCAATACTTCCCTGCCAGCAATCCACCTTTTTAGGCAGAGGCTGGGGCAGAGGAAGAGGGCGCAAAAGAGGAGGACAAAAACAAGTCCAGTGGCAGGACCAGGAACCGAATATGATGGAAACCAGGAGCAAAACACAGGGCAGGAGAGTCTAGTGGTTAATTTGTCACATAGACAACTGACACCTACAGAACAAACAGTACTTGAGAAAGGCCTTGGCTATGTCCCCACCCCCAAAGAGGACAGTTTTCGGGAACAATGCGAAATCCAGAACATGTTTAGAAAAATACGCCTTATAGCCCACTTCGATGGTACTGAGGAACCACCCAAACTGGATTCAGGCCTTCGCAATCCTCGACCTTCACACCTACCGTTGGCATGGTACCTGTGGAGGTAGTGACCTTGAGAAAGCTGTCTTAAAAGAACTGAAGAACCAGGATACCAGAGTTCCTTTCCATAATCTCTCTAATCAAGAACATGCAGCGATTAGATCATTGACTGAGGACAAAAGCATTACAATAAAGCAAGCTGACAAAGGGGCGCCACGGTCATACAATCCACTTCGGATTACAACACCGAGTGCCAACGCCAACTACGGAATAGTAAATTCTATACTCCGATAACAACAAACCCTACGACTCGATTAACGACCGAGATAACCACCATGGTCTATGAGGCAGAGAGTAATGGGTGGATCAGTGGTAAAGAAGCTGATTTCTTGATTACCAAACATCCCAAATCACCCTATTTTTACACTCTGCCGAAAATACATAAGGGGACCACCCCTGTTCCGGGCAGACCTATAGTTTTAGGAATCGGCTCACTCTTAGAGCCGCTCTCAAAATTCTGCGACCATTACCTACAACCTTTGGTCAAACAGACACCATCATACATCAGGGACACAACAGATATCCTCTGTGTTATAGGTGAAATAGAAAACACAGGCGATATTGACCTCCTGGTCACCTTGGATGTGGAACAACTGTATACCAATATCCCACAGAGAGAGACATTGGCAGTAATAGAATCTGCACTAAGTGGGAGTGAATGGACAGCAGCAACACCCATTTCGTTCATCATGCAATGTGCCACCCTGGCCTTAACAGAAAACTTTTTGAGTTTGACAGCCAACTCTTCCACCAGTCTCAGGGTACTTCGATGGGGAGTACCTTTGCCCCCAGTGTGGCATGTTTGTATATGGCGGCGTTTGAACAAGAGACCATCCAACATGCGAGTAACCCCTTCGGAGCTAACCTGAGACTGTGGAAGAGGTACATAGATGACATCCTCATCTTTTGGCAGGGTGACATACAGAGATGCGCTCAATTTTGCGAGTGGATTAACACAAAAAACCAGTACTTGAAATTCACCCACACTATATCTGCCACGAACATTGCCTTCCTAGATCTCACCATCAGATTACAAGAGGGTAGAATAACGACATCCCTATACAAAAAGCCTACCGACAGAAACAGCTTGCTACTGTACAGCAGCTATCATCCTGCTACACTGAGAAATAACCTTCCCTTCAGCCAATTTCTAAGAATTAGAAGAAATTGTAGTTCTACAGAGGACTACAAAATTGAAGCAGAGATACTGGCTGACAATCTGCTGAAGAGACAATACCCTAAGAAACAGGTTCACTCATGCATGAAACGAGCAAGAAATAATAATCGTGAAAGCCTTCTAGAGGTACATGAGAAAGAACCCACTGACATTTTGACCTGTGTGACCACGTACACACCTAGATCCAATCTAATAAAGAAGGCAGTGAAAAACACTGGGCAATTCTGAACACGGGTACTCTGTCAATACCCAAACCAAGGTTTGCGTTTAAACGTACCAACAATTTGAAAGATATGTTGGTGCACACTAGACCCAAGAAGAGCAACATCCCTAACCAGAGGCAACTGTGGGATCTCCCACCCGTGACAGGACACTATCCCTGCGGCTCTTGTATCGTGTGCCCACAGACCAGACACACCAAAAAATTGGTTCTATCAGACACATTTACATGGACGCTAATCAAACACACTAACTGTAACACCCCACGTTGTGTGTACATGCTGACCTGCCCTTGTGACAAGAGGTATGTTGGCATGACCATGAGGCCCGTTAAGGTCAGAATCACTGAGCATAAGAGCAATATTCGTTGCCATAAAACTACCACCAAACTATACACCCACTTCTCTGAACTCGGACACCCCCAGAGAGTCTACGCTGGGTCATCCTAGAATCCCACCAACAAATAACACAGATTGCTTTGTACAGGATTGAACAAAGGTGGGTGTTCCGTCTTGACTTAGCAAATGACGGCCTGAACGATGCCATACCCTGGAGCACCCTTAATTAATCTGATATATACAACCATTATCCGCAACTTTAACAAATTAATATATCAGCTTAAGACTCCACGCTAGTCTCTCACCTCTTTATACATCTCTGCCACATGATATCGACATCAGGCTAGTCAGATATGGAGATTAGGCTATGTTAGGACGATATATCTAACAACTAACAATAGAGTACAATACTACACTCTAAGATGGCCGACATACGAATCACCCAATCGGCAGTCGCCAGCAACTTATGCACAAATTTGGCGCAGTGACGTGAGCACTTTTGCACTGTATAAATTCTTGTTCACATTGTTGATAAAACCGCTCCACTCAATGCCAAATTTGAAGCCCTTGATGCGCGTCCACATCAAGGTAATAGCCAGAACTATAGACCTTCACCACATTCAAAGATGGCCTCCATGGTTACACTGTAGATGATGTCATGCCGACACCATCACACCACACACCAGGTGCGGCTGATTTACCATGCTTAATGGCACCAGGAGAGGGTATTTAAGACAGGAACCGACAACCTGTCTTTTCCTTCCTGATGCAGCAGAGCGGGTAGGTGAGCTGGACTGCTCTGAGCGGGAGCAGGTGAGTATGGATTACACGTTGAGACTATGCCTGGTCACAAGCTTTTAAGAGAGGTAAGAGGTGCTGGGAATTGCTGACAAGTTACCGCTGGTCTTTGGGAAGGGTACGCTGACTCTGATGTTCTGTAGAGCTCTGCACTAAGACATAGCTTGGGCGCTGTAGGCGCTCTTAACACACCGCACGATTGGCATAATGTCGGAGCGCATGGTGATGGCGCCAGCAGCTACGCAGGCAGGTCTGGGGCACTTTTGAGTCTGTTGAATAACCTTGTCAATGATACCAATTTCACGACTATGGGCTTACTTTAACCTGAACCATGCCCACTTTCACTTTTAATGCTCTAGAGTCATGGCCTTAGCAACTAAACGTTGTGCCTACAAGCCCACACCCAACATATTTTGTTGTTTGTTTTTTCCTTTTAATAAACAGCGACACTACGTTGAGTGTCCATATACTCCGCTGCGGTCTGATGAAGCAGCACTTGAATCCTTAAGAGGTGAGCTGATACTCACCATGTTGTTCAATTACTCTAACTGGTTACACAGAGGTTTTATATTCTAAATACAAATGAAGGCACACGTAGAATGTGATATGCATGAAATCACGTTGTTTTTATCACTTGTATAGATTTAAAGAGGTTGTGTACGGTGAAACACACCCACTTGAATCAATAGGACCATGTACCAATATTTCCATTTGGTTTTTTGATCCTTTTTGTTTGTACTCTAGGTTGGCTGCTTTTCTCCGGGGCAACGTCCTACCGAGAGAAGAAGTGGTATGTAGAACCACACCACACACTGTAGATAGTTTTCATTTAGTCACTAGGTCCTGAGGAATCGCCAACTGATCTATTAGAGACATTTTATAGGCGAGAAACATGTTGACCACCAAGGGGTAGAGCGTAATTTGTCAGATTAAAACAAAATAGTCGCCCTCCTTCCCTTTTTTTACTTTTTATTCAGGTTGTGACCTCTCCAGAATAAAAATAATTATAGAGGATTCCCTTACCTGTTTTAACCCACACACCACATCTACATCTTACCAGGCCCCTCACACCCACGGCACCTATACGGCAAGGAACAAAAGATCTCCGATAAAGAGCCCCTTTATGGGTGCCCGTCGAGCATTGCAGCGCCGGCTCGACGAGGAGCAGACCCATATGATGAAGCATGACACCTAGCTTGCTGGGTGTGTGAGGGTCCTAGTTCCGAAAGGAGGTATTCCCCACCTCCCCACCACTCTGAGTACTAACCAGGTGGCCAACTTGCCACCCAGGAACACCGAACCTCTTTTGTCTTCCTGTTCCCCTGAGAGCTCACTTGCCTGCACTACATGCTCCAGGACGACATCTGCCACCAACACTGCTGCTGTCTCTGCATCCTCTGGCTACTGCAATGGCACGTACTGTGGAGAGAGCCCCAGCCTTCAGCACTGAGGAGAACCAGGCCCTGCTGGACAGCCTCCTTCCACAGTACAGCAAGCTGTATGGGAAACCAGGGGAGCAGGTGAGTGTGCTGTCCACTGCCTTACTAAATGTGCATGTTGTCTGACTAGCAAGACTTACAGTGTGCACACACTGGCTAGCATGCTCACTGAGTAGTTGTCACCCCCAAAGTGTGTAGTTACATGCACTGAACAGGTATAGTGCAGTAACAGTGCATTCCAACAAGGTTTTACTTCCCAGGCAATGATACCATGTAGTAACTGCTGGCAAACTGTTCATAGCCATCGTTGCACTGCCTGTGTACATCATATGCCCCTGTGATTGAGACATGTATATCCAACTGTGTAATGCACGGATATGTTGCATGTGTAGTAATGGCCTTTTCACTTTGTCATCCTCACAGGTTGATGCCCACCAGAAGCAGGAAATCTGGCTGACCATCGACCGGGCAGTAAGATCCGTGGGGGTCTACAAGTGCCGGATCCGCAACTGCCAGAAGAGGTGGCAGGACCTTCGGGGCTGGCCCGGAGGATCGCAAGGGTCCAGCTGAAGCTGTCACCTCCTCGCAGGAGGGGCAGACACCGGACCCTGACCCCCCAGATGCTCAGGATCCTGGCGGTGGTCTTCCTGGACCTGGATGGGCAGCTGAAGGCCAGACAGCAGCAAGGAGGGGGTGAGTCCATGACTGCACTGTGAACTTTGTCTGACATGCTATGTGCCCTCCTCTGGCCTGGTTAAACTTCCACAGTACATCAGTCTTGTGGTCCAGGACCCATGTCCCTCAATTGTGACATGCCCACTCCTCATCTGATACCCAGGTGTGGCCCTTACAGTCAGGAAATTGTGTCACTTGGGTACTGTGTCCTTGCATTTTGCTTAGCTCAAGGTGGGGGACAGCATTTGTTCCCGTAACTTTGTGGTGGGCTTCATGGGTGGGTCAATTGCTTACACAATGCCTGAGTTCTGACATGTAATCTGCGTGTACCTTTGATATGTGGTCCAATTGCTGATCTGACTCACCACATGTGCCTGGGGTATTTGGCACACCCCCATGCTGCGGGTGGGAACAATGTTTGGGCCTCAGGAGTATGTATATCAAGTGTGTCACACATGCTTAGCCACCTGCCTACTGTCCAGGGCTCATCCCTCTTTCACGTGGAGCAGGACAGTCATGCCTACTCCAGGGCATACAATACACTCTGTACTCCCACTCCCGTGTATCAGCTGACACGTTGTGCTCAGTGAAATGTTCCCTCAGGTGTCTGCCTCTGTGTCATTGTGCAGTGGCTTAGTTGTCAGGACTACTGGGATGTTTATCGGTTAGGGCTCAGCATGCCATCTGAGATGTGACCATAGGAGACGATACTTGTGTGACATATAGGTGTTTGATCACTTGACTGTGCAGACTGGTGTATGCGACTGTGAATTTCAGGCAGCTGTTTTTCATTCACAGCAGACTGTGAGGTGCTCAGGTTCAGAGAGTTGTGTTTCATGTCTCCCATATGTCCAATTGGTATGACGTGGACAAATAAGAGTTCAGATGATGTGGTTTGTGGGGGATGGACATGTGCACTTGTCAGCTACAGAACTTGCATTCCCCATGACCTAGGATTGTGACACAGTGCAGACTGTTGTTGGCTGGCTGCCCTGCCCATGTGACTGGAGACAGTGATGTATGACTTTGCAGGCCTGCCTGTGCCATGGCATTAAACTTCCTAAGAGTGATCCTGCAGGAGAGTGACATGTGCTACATGCACCCCATTGTGGCATTGACTATCAGAACATGGGTGCATCATGGTGTCTGGTGCTGGTATGCATCACATGCATTTCAAATTAGACTCTGGCCATCCCTTTATCCGGACACCTGTACTGACTCAGTGGCAAGAGATGTGATGTGTGCATGTTCACATACTTCACCGTGTTCTCTGCAATGTCCAACAACTGTGTAGGTGGTGCATGTGTCCACACTGGGGTATTACCATCCGACAGGCACCAGACAGATGGGTGCAAGGCCAGGAGGGATGTGAGTGCCATGGTTGACCATCAGACTGACAATTGGCTTCTCCTAATCTGTGTGAGCACTTTTGGCAATGTTCAACTAAGGATGCCAGGGCTTGCTCTGTAATGTGCTGTACTTACTGTGGTGTGTGCGGTCAGTGCAGGTGACTGATGTTTGTCTGTTTCCCTAATTGTTTGCAGATACATCCATGGCCACAGGAGGGGACAGCTCCATGGACCAGGAGGAGCTGCAGAGCCAGACTGGGTCAGCAGCCGATGAGTGGTCGGAGGGACCCAGTGGCACGGAGGGCGAGGGGAGCCACACCGAGGAGTCCTCAGCACCATCCACCTCAGCTGAGGACCACAGCAGCTCGGAGGATGACTCCCTTGTGGAGGCGGGTGTCAGCAGCCACCACACCCCAGCTAGTATGGCTGGCCCCGCCACCACCACCACCACTGCCCTCCCATCGGCTCCCATTCCAGAGGTCCGTGGAGGCTCCCGTGTTCGGGAGTGTGTCTCCTTCGTGCCAGGCACCGCACCCCCTGCCCCTGTGTCCCCTGCTGCCCTGAGTGAGGAGTCTGTGTACTTACTTCGCCAGCTCCATGTAGGGCAGACATCAATGCTGAGTGTCCTCCATGCACACACCACTCTGTTGACACAGCTGGTGTCGTTCATGGAGGGCATCTTATCGGGCATGTCTGCCCTACAGAGGAGCAATAAGTCCATGGCCTCCTCCCTGACGGCAGCAGTGTCCCTCCTCCAACAGTCCCTCACCCCTCCTACCTCTGCCCCATCCACACTTCCTGGCACCCTACCTGTCCCAAGCACATGCACACCTGCACAATCACCCAAACACACAGACACGAGCAGCACAGAAACACCCAAAACAAAGTCAAAACGTGCACGCAAGCATCCTCAGGGGACTGATACCACACCCACAGGGGATGGGGAACAGACACACACACAGGCATCCACAGTCACTCCGCAGTCCTCCGAAACCTCTCCCTCCAAGACCCCTTCCCTTGCCTCACCTGCAACCCCACCTACAAAGCAGCTCTTCCTCTGTGACCTCGGCCTCTTCCCTCCGATCCAGCTGATCCAGCATACAGGGGGAAGAGGAAGTCCACCCACACAGAGGGGAGTGCCCCTCACCCCCGGACACCCTCCCCCAGGCACAGATAAACTGAGGCCCCCACCCGCAATTCCCCCGGACCCGGAAGAGCAAGACCCCGCCACCGCCCTGCAGCTGAACCACACAGTCTCCTTCCTCCATCCCTCAGGCCCCCACAACACAGGTTCCCCCACCACACCCTGCACCAGGTTCCCCCACCCACAGATACACCATCCCCAAAATGATCCGGCCTTCTCCCCCTACCACTTGCTCTTCCAGCCCCACACCCCCGCTGCGCATGTTTGTGCCACTGGTGTGGAGACCGTGTCCTCCCCTCTGTCCTGCCCACCTTACCTGAACCCCATTCTACTCCCCTGGAGATAGGCACTGCAGTGGAGTCCACTACCACCCCGTCTGACTTGGGCACTGCAGTGGGGAATCTGTCCACTCCATCTGGCCAGCCCACTGCAGTCGTGCCGGCACCCACACCATCTGACTCATGCCCCCAGTTGTGCCGGCACACACCATGTCAGACACCTCCACTGCAGTTGTCAGTGACTCTCCAGCACCCACCACCCCTTCCCTGCCTCCTTCTGGTGAGCCCTGATCCTGTCCCTGCGGTGCCTGGCCTGCCCCCCGTATGCCCCTCCGAGGGGAATGTCCCTGGTCCGTAGCAGTGCAGGCAAGCAAAGGGTGACATCTGCCACTGTCACCCTGTTCGGACTTTACTGATGGACTGGCCATTGGCCTTTGTGTTTTTTCAGGACTTTCAATTTTACACCCACATATGCTGAATAAAGCTACTTTCTGTTCTCTAGTGGTTTTGCTTCAGATGTACATGATGTTGATGATGCTAACCATGCCCTTGCTGCAGTGATGGTGATTTTTGATATCAGGAAAATGAAGTGTTACTGTGCAGGACCCCATGTGGTCCAGGGGGAATGTGTCCTATCCTGGTGTGTATCCATGTCATCCTTTGCAGCAATATGAGGGTGTCATGTTTTCAATATTTGCCAATGGGATTTCCTACTTTTATTTGCAATATCACATCTGTGGCTTACACCCCTGCACATCTGTTGTGCTTGCCATTGTTCAATTTGTCTATTTCCCTGAACGTGTGACCATCTCCACTGGACATGCAAGTTTGGGCATCAATGGGGAAGGACTCATCTGTGTTATCAGTGCAACTTGCTATACATGTGTGTTGGATCTGTGCAGATGATTTCGGTGACACTCCCATGACCAGGCTGATGTGACGAGAGCCTTCATTTTGTGCTAATTGTTGACTGAGTGACCAAGTGTTCTGCTGACATGATAGAGCCCTGCAGAGACAACGTATGGCACAGCTTTCCTTACACAGGAGTGGAGTCCCCTCATGGCAGTGTGTAATTCCGTGACATTGCCTGAGCCCAAGGTGTGTGTTGTGTGAGCATGTCTGTGTGTGTTCACTTCCATTTTGCTACGCAGGCTGGGATCCCTAGTGATGTTCCTGTTTGTGATGCTTGCTGAGTTGACCTATGTTCCCCCAAAATCTTCGCCCTGGGTTCTCTGGGATGTGGGTGCATGGCACATTACTGGTCATCAGGGTGTCATCCATAGGTGTGTTTGCTGTCAGGGCTGAGTTTGTGGGCAAACGCAGATGAGACACAGTCAGGATTCCCCTTGGCACTTGTTGGTTACACAAGTCATGTAATTTACAGTTTGTGGTAGCTTTCAGTGATTGTGACACGTTGTGTGTGTGACTGCTGCCACTCCTCAGGGTCAGAGCTGCAATGTTGGAAGTTGTCTATGTGTGTTCTTTGTGGGTGACCTTGGCTTCTTCATTGGTGTGTGACTGTGGCCGGGATCCCATTGGTTGGTGTGGATTTGACGTCATGCCCATGTACAGCGTACTGTGCAGTGTGTCAGACATTCACGAGTCTTGTTGACTGGCCATGTGTGATGGGTTTCTGCACCTTAGTTCCCACCACCACCCCTGGGATTGTCATGGGTGCATGTGCAATGTCACCAGTCCATGTGAGCTTCACTGCTGCACATTGGTGGAGATCAAGGTGTGTGGTGTTGAGTGTGTGCAAATGAGAGTTGTTGCACGGCTAGACACCTACCTCCATATTGGCCTTGGCTGACAGGCCGTGCTGATTGATTTGTGCTTGTGTAGGTGTGATGGTAGTTTGTTGCTCAGGACACATGACTGTGGTTCACAGTGTGAACGACATCTAGCTTTGTCATCACAGTGGGATTGTCATGCAGGCCAGTGTCACCACAATGTGGGGTCCCTGGGGGTAGTGCTGTGGTGGGTCTGTCTCTTGCTGTGTTAGTTGCTGTTCCTACAAGCTTGTGTGACATGTGTAATTTGGGCTCCCTCTCATCTAACAATGCCTGATTGCCCACATAGGGGATTCCGATCCATGAGTTACTTTTGTGTGGCACTGTATACACATCTGTGTAATTGGGATTCAGGCCTCCTCATGTGTTGTGTGGTTGCCTGGGGACACTAGCACACACCCCCATCACCTGTTGTGTTTGATATGCAGTGTGAGGCTGCCTGTTTGTGTTTGTGCATCTGCACCACTGCATTGGCATATCTTTAGTGTGCCATTGGCTGTATGTTGTTTGGTGGGTTTCCCCTGCTGTCCCTGGGACTCCTAGGTCATCAGTCAGCACAATGATCATGGTTTGTATGTCCCATTGCTGCCATGGTATGGTATTTGTTCACCTCACATCTACAGTCTCCACAGGATATCTACATTTGTTTGTCCATTGATGCATATATGTCGGTCTGCATTATGATGGTCACTTCTGTCATTGTGTTATTGATGAATGTTGACAATGTCAGCCCCCATGGGGGATGTTTGTCTGCACATGGCCAAAGGTATGTCTTATTTGCACTGCACTGTTTGCCTCACCCAATCTATGTTGCTATGGGACACAAGCACTACTATGCCACTGATGTGTTTGTTGTTCTGTGACCAGGAATCATCCATGCTGTTTGGCATTTGCAGCTTTTTCCATGACAACACTTACATTTTGGTCACTGTGATGATGGGGGTTTAGACCCCATTGCCACAATGTTCAAAATGTGCTTCAGCTATGGACCCCACACTTACCTTTTGGTCACTGTGATGATGGGGGTTTAGACCCCATTGCCACAATGTTCAAAATGTGCTTCAGCTATGGACCCCACACTTACCTTTTGGTCACTGTGATGATGGGGGTTTGGACCCCATTGCCACAATGTTCAAAATGTGCTTCAGCTATGGACCCCACACTTACCTTTTGGTCACTGTGATGATGGGGTGTTAGACCCCATTGCCACAGTGGTCATGGTCTGCTTGCATTGTGGAGGCCACACATATTTATGTGTGACACATGTGATAGGGGGTCACATTGTATGTTCAATGTCATGTTCAGTGTTGTAGGCATTTGACACAGACTACACACGCTTGTCATGGTGTTGGGGGGATGTGTTTTTCTGACATTCCTTATGTTGGAGTATGCTGGTTGTGTCATGCATTACCCGTCCTATGAGTAGGGGTGGTGTTGGTGGTATGCATCCATCCCCCTATGAGTGGGGATGGTAGTAGTGACAGGCATCCAGGCCACCTGAGTAGGGGTGGTGGTAGTGGTAGGCATCCAGACCCCCCTGAGTAGGGGTGGTGGTAGTGGTAGGCATCCAGCCCCCCCTGAGTAGGGGTGGTGGTAGTGGTAGGCATCCAGCCCCCCCTGAGTAGGGGTGGTGGTAGTGGTAGGCATCCAGCCCCCCATGAGTAGGGGTGGTGGTAGTGGTAGGCATCCAGCCCCCCCTGAGTAGGGGTGGTGGTAGTGGTAGGCATCCAGCACCCATGAGTAGGGGTGGTGGTAGTGGTAGGCATCCAGCCCCCCCTGAGTAGGGGTTAGTGGGAGGCATCCAGCCCCCTGAGTAGGGGTGGTGGTAGTGGTAGGCATCCAGCCCCCCATGAGTAGGGGTGGTGTTGGTGGTAGGCATCCATCCCCCTATGTGTGGGAATGGTAGTAGTGACAGGCATCCAGCCCCCCCTGAGTAGGGTTGGTGGTAGTGGTAGGCATCCAGCACCCACGAGTAGGGGTGGTGGTAGTGGTTGGCATCCAGCCCCCCCTGAGTAGGGGTGGTGGTAGTGGTAGGCATCCAGCACCCATGAGTAGGGGTGGTGTTGGTGGTAGGCATCCATCCCCCTATGAGTGGGGATGGTAGTAGTGACAGGCATCCAGGCCCACATGAGTAGGGGTGGTGGTAGTGGTAGGCATCCAGGCCCGCATGAGTAGGGGTGGTGGTAGTGGTAGGCATCCAGGCCCCTATGAGTAGGGGTGGTGGTAGTGGTAAGCATCCAGGCCCTCCTGAGTAGGGGTGGTGGTAGTGGTAGGCATCCAGGCCCCCATGAGTAGGGGTGGTAGTAATGGTAGGCATCCATCCCCCTATGAGTGGGGATGGTAGTAGTGACAGGCATCCAGGCCCACATGAGTAGGGGTGGTGCTAGTGGTAGCCATCAGGCCCCTATGGGTATGTATGGCATTGGTGATAGCCATCTCGCCCCTATGGTTCTGCTGTTGCTAGTGTACGTCATTTCTGCATCGCTATGTGTGTGTGACATATGTCGGGTACGTGTCGTTTGTTTGTGTTGTGGGTGTTTGACTTACCGTCTGCGCCGTACGCGTCCGTACCGGTCCCGGTAATAGATGTAGAGTATTGGTAGGACCTGCGCGATGGGATTCATGGTTGGGTCGTCTCGTTCGGGTTTCTCGTGGCTTCGACCCGTACTCATCGCTGGCTTGTTCGTCTCGTCGCCGTGGATCGTCTTGTGGCGCGAATCGGAGCTTATGTGCAGCTCTCCCGGATGCTCTGACGTGCCGGATGTAGCGACGGGTTCGGCGCGTACGGAAGGCGCATCGTACTAGTCCGGCCGGAAGGTGCTGTGTATTTGCTTCCGTGCGACTCGATTCGGCGTTTACTGATCCGGCTCGGGCGGGGAACAGGAGCTGGAATGGGTAAATATGGCTCGCTCGGAATCTGTGCTGTTATGCGCATCGTACTTGCTCGTTCGGACAAGTGTTCGAATCGGTCGGGAAACACGCGTTCGGCTTGTTTTTTTACCGGACGAATAGTGTTAGGTGCGATTCCGGCCGGGATCGGAATCGACCCCTATATTTTAGGTGTCTAATCAACCCGCCGGACACTGTTGAGACGATACTTTCTCTAACGTTAGGTCGTCCCTTGATGTTGTGGGTACCTTACTCACATCTCCGACAATTGGTAGGTAGGTTTGCACTCACCACTATGTGTAGATAGTTTTTCACTAGGTCCTTATGAAATGCCATTGATCCTCCTGACTATTCGGCATGAAACATGTTGACCCATAAGAGTAGAGCGTAGTTACCCTGAATCATAGCTTCAGATAGCCTCCACTCTTCCCCCGTTTTTAATCAGGTGGAGAGCCAGTTGAATAAAAGTTGGTACTGGACTACCCAACCTGTTTTAATCACCTTTCACTACATCTACACTTCCTAGGCCCCTCACCCCCACTGCACCAAAAGGCAAGGAACAAAAGATCTCCGCCAAAGAGCCCCTCTATGGGTGCCCGTCGGGTATTGCAGCGCCGACCCGACGAGGAGCAGGCCCATATGATGAAGCATGACACCTAGCTGGCTAGGTGTGTGAGGGCCCTAGTTCCGACAGGAGGAATTCCCCTCCTTTCGACCTATCTAGGATTAATCTCCTCTGTGAACTTACGACATATCTCTCCCTGTCTCGCACTGTCCTTGACCATACAGAGGAACTGCATACTTCTTTTCTAAGTATAATGCCTTACAAGCCACAATTGGAAGAGGACAGCCAACATTACATAAACTTATTGAAGCTATTAAAAAGGAACAAAGCTACCAAAAGCTCAGACTAGAGCAATCTCTAAGCAAAATAGGACCTAAACTACAACACCAAGGTATTAAAAGGTCGAGTCTTCAGCATTCTTTAGAAGGGAGAGATTTTAGATTTGTGGATTATGGCTAGACCTCCACCAGCTTTGTCAGGTGTATCATGTCTAATGATGGTGAACATGGGCTGTGTAAGTAGGTCAAGACTGGCCATCGCGTGGTCGTTGAGCCAGGTTTCTGTGAGGAAAGCAATGTCAATATCCTCACTGAGGATGGTTTCAGCGATCTCCGTAGCATGTAGTGCTGTAGATCGGCAGTTAACAAGCATGCAAGAAAGAGGGCAGGTATTATCCTTAGCCGAATTGAGGGTGTGGATGGTGGTGTATTGCGCTGGCGGTCTGGGCGAGTTGTGAGCTGCAGGGGCTCGATTAACTCCCACTATGACTGGGATGTTGGAGGAGGGGAAATGGTCAGTAACCTGGATCTTGGGAAGATAGGAGTTACAGAGGGCATTTAACTCCAGGGCGGAGAGGGTGCAATGAGCATGGTAAGGCCTGTGTGCCCGCCTGCAAAGGGGAGTGGTAGGCCACGGGGGGCGCTGAGGGGAAAGAAGAGAACTAGTAAGTGAAGTAATGTAGGTGTAGGGGCGGGCCTGGGTGTTCTGGTAAGAAAGGTCCAGTCTAAGATGTGTTAATTCTGTAGCCAGAGGGTTGAGTTTCAGTTCTATACGGTTCAGAATCTGTGCTAGAGAGTTTGAGGAGCAACCAGCTGTGAGGGAGGGGGGAGATGCAGGAAAGTCAGTGAAGAAGGGGGAGGGGATCAACACGTTAGGAGGTTGGTCAATGACCTTTGGACTAGGGTTTAATATACTCTGGGTAAGAAGCTTAGGGTCCGCCTTTAGATGGAGGTTAGTGCTGGAAGGGTGCTTGTTCGAACGAATTCTAAGGGAAAGTGCCTCATCGCACAAATAACCATGAACTTCCTTTGTTGCAGTGTGGGTGAGCGTAGGGGAGAGAGCAGGCGGAGACAAACTAGAGGGCAACTGTATAGGGTGGGTGTTAGAAGGTGAATCAAGGGAATTGGTTGTGTCCCATGAAGATTGAGCGTTGGTGAGAGTAGGAGAGTGTGCAGTCAAACTAAGGTCGGGGGACAGGGAGCTCTAATCTAAGAGGTGGGTCCATGTCTGAGGTCCTGAGATTGTCCCACATCGGCGAGAGAAAAGAGGGAGTACCGCTAAAAGGAGGGGCATCAGGTCTAGGGTTTGCAGAGGCAGGACTGAGAGGAGGGCCCACGACCCTGGGCCAGGCATGCGAATGATCAAGGACAATGTTAGAGAGGTTGCGCGTTAGGGAGGGCAAAGAAGTCGGTAAGGAGGGCAAGGATCGGCAGTGAGTTTTGGATGTGGTGAAAGGGTTGATGGTGGAATTCCGGGGGACCTAGATAAGGATGGAGGATTTTCAGGAGAGAGATGATGAGACTGTATGGGGAGAGTAAGTTGTGACACGGAGGAAAGAGGCATTTGGGGTGTTTGGCCCATTTGTGAGAGTAAAGTGGCCATAGTACTGAAATGTCGATCAAATATGTTGAGGTGAGGGTCAGATGCTTGTATGAGTATATTCCCAGTCCTGTAAATGGATATATCAATTTCTCCATTGAAAGAAAGGGAGGGGGTAGTAGTCAGTTTTATTCCATACAGAATTTTGATTGTTTTAGTGATAGGAAGGTGAAGGAGGAAAATGTTTTTCCATTTAGCCGGACGTTTGGAGTAGAACATAAAGTCCGTTTTCTTCAAGGCACTAGACAGGCTGTGGTGGGTGTCCGCTATTAGAGTTTCCGGGTGAAGTTTCAATAATTTATGTTTCAGATTTTTCTTAGCGTTCTTAGAGATATTAGTCGGATAAACGATGCTCCACGAGCTAGGGCCATGACTCACAAGAGCAGAGTTTGGGGTATTGTGAGGGGGTTTAGATGGAGACATGATCATTACAAGAGAAGAATAGTTGTAGACTTATGAATGAAGGGCTTCTGTTATAATGCCACGCCGGAAGTGGAGAGCCACAACAAATGCTCAAGAGCTGAACAATAATTACAGAGCATTATAAGAATTCAATAGTGAGCACCTCGGAAATTCTCTTTCTGCCTTCTTTCTATCTTTATCTCCTTTTTCCACCTTTCTCCTCCTTTCCTTTTGACTTTATATCTTTATGCTGGAAATGTCTCAGGAGATGGGGCCAGTCTTATTATTATAATCCATAAGTGTTAGAAGTGGTGTACTGTAGGAGTACTGAGGTTGTGCTTGACTAGACCCAGCCTTCTCCAAAATGGCCATCACACTAGCTTTAAAAGACCTCTTTGGTTCTGATGAGAGAGGAGCCTGGATTCAGATGGTCCTCTTTCTATTGCTATTGAACAGTAATCGGCACCCAGGAGGACAAGGAAGAACCTGAAAGTGGTGACCTGGGTCACTATGCCGGGTTGGGCAGAAGACGTGCGCACTGTTGGAGAGTCTGTGTCCCTCGATTTATGTGCAGCCTTTTTCTTGAGGAAGTGAAACTGAAACTCTTACCGGGGCGTCGCGTCATCTGTCCAAGTCACTCCCCGATGAGTTTCAGCGACGAGCGGAAGCTGCCATAACACACATGTGTGCAATAGAGGGGGACCGCAGCTCAGGGGCCGGCATGGCAGAGAACAGAGAGAAACAGCTGTGGCAATTCGGTGGCGGCTGTGCCCAACAAATCTAAGCAGCATCACATGCGGGCTTAGGGAGTCCGCGATTCAGGCGTTCATTGCACTGGGGCAGCCCTCCTCTCACCAGCAGACCTCTGTTCAGGGTGACCTGATTCGGAGGTGATGATCTTGATCTGATCAGTAATGAAGAAGCTCTGAGGAACAGATTCAGTTAAAATAAGATAAATTCTCTCTATCACAATTGCCTTCATTTTTCTATTCTTGCTTTTCTTTACAACAGTGTGCATCCTTTTCGAAACGAAGGGAGCCAGAGTTTCTTTGATGTCGGATAAACACATGAAAAGACAAAGGATGACACTCACAATTGGCAGACCAGCCGTTTAGAAATCGCCCGGTGTATTAGTTTCTTCAAGCAGGATAGACAATTTGTATTGCACTATGCAGCTCCCACGTAGTCTACCATTTTGGATGAGGTGTGCCACTGTTAGTTTTTACAGAGTTGCCCTAAGCTCTAAGTTTTAGTTTATTTTGAAGAGTTTCTATTTGTTATATGTAATAGAAGACAATGGTGATTGCAGAGATGTGACTGCAGCGCAGAACTGTAGTCCTCTTTCGATTGCGCCTAACGACCTCGTCCTTAACCCAAATTAGGCGGAGGCAAATCCATCAGGGCTTTCAGCTGGATTTCGTTGACGACGGAGATTCCCCCAGGCTAGAGTGGCAATTGATACTGCACTGGAGGCCTCGACAGTGACTAGAATCTGGAGATGATGGCAGCGTTAATAGTTGAGGTTATGGTGAGGTGAGGTGTTGGTCAGACGCCCTCACTTATTTCATCTAAGATGGTGGGCACCCGTAGACTATGGAGCGAGTGGAGGAGTCTAATGCTGTTGGCACCGACTGCCCTGCTATCAGCCTACGGGCTGTGAGTTGTGGTACACCGAGACAGGCAGGACCATCCAGCCTCCACCATGTCTACCTGTGTCACTCACCTCGGGTTCACCATTTTCCAGGGTCGTGCAGGGGTCATGAGGCGATGAATCCGGGCGATCACAAGTTTTCGAGGGGTAAGTAGTAAGCTTTTCTGTTTCGGTAGGACGTCGTAGGTCGGCTAGAACAGGGATATAGACTAAGTAACTGATCCCAAGCCGGAGCCTCTTAGAGGCTTGAACTTCCAGTGGCCATCTTGTCGGAAGAGCAATATAAATATTAAAAAAGAAGAGAAAGAAAAAATAAACATATCCCACCCACAATAAAAAAAAATTACTTACAGTTATGTAGCTGTAGAATGTCCTCAAAAACGATAAAATCCACACCAATCCAAGGGAAAATTAATCCATTAAATAAGGAAACCCCCCAAAAATGTAAAAATACAACTGTAGAAAAGGGAAATCCAATGCCGCAATCCTCTGAATAACGAAACCCTTAAAAACCCAAAAATAGTTTTTGAAAAAACCCTCCAACAACCCGAAAAAAGGAAATGTATAGTAACTTGTAATAAAACAAGAAACAACATTGTCCTTTATTTAAAAAAAAAAAAAAAACGCGTGAACAACACCATCCGTGCACCAAACCGAGGACCTGTAAATAAAAATTAAACAAAACCCACCCACAACAAAAATACAAACCCACAACAACAAATATCAACATAAAATACACCAAAACACATATATTAAACACATAACTAAAACTACATAACATTCTAATTATATTCGACACTAAGTCAGACACATAAAACACTAAACTACCAAAACAACACTTAACTCTCCCGAAAACGATCAAATAATGCCTTTACAAATACATTTACACTACTACTAACTTACCCCTACCGAAAAACTAACTTAAAAGTATATAAAACTAACCTTACCCGCACGGACGAAAAGCAGCTCCCAACCGCGAGGTTCCGTCTTCCAAAATGACCTAAAAACGAAACAGATAGATACAAAAGTTAGAAAAAGAAAACAAAATGGCCGCATAATTAAAATGAAAATAGGACTAACTCCCCATAGACAACAATGGAAAATATTGAATTTAAAAAAAAAAAAAATATGTATAATTTTACATATAACAATATTATTTCCCAATGTTTAAAATAAAAATAAAAATTGTAAAATATACATTAAATATTATATTATAAAAAATATATATATTTAATGTATATTAAAATATATGTTTATTCCATACACTGTTAACCTAAAAATATTATACAAAATGTGTTTAAAAATATACGTATTACTCAAAATAAATTTGTAAAAATATTGTAAATTATTTCACATATTAAATATTATTTTATAAAAATAATATTCAATATACTAAATAATAATCTTGTAAAATTTAAAATGTATATGTTTTGAAACTAATTAAATTTATATAAAAAATATTGGTAAAATGTAAACACAAATGAATACAATTATTTTTCTTTTTGTACAAAAATAATGAATACAAATGAAAATGTTTATTAATGAAATAATTGTAATGTTTTACTTTACCATTACATAAGTATGCTATAAAAATGTACAATTGTTGAACACTGTACCCAAAAAATATATATGTAATAAAATATGATTTTTTTCACATTTTTGTATAATAAATAAATATTACAATTATGTTAAATACTTTAATAAAATGTGAAGAAAATTAATGTGTCTGGTTTATATTTGTAATGTAAAAATAAATGTTCTAACCCCCAAAAATATAAAAATATAATTTTGATTGAAAATAAAAATATATTTACATTAAAGAAATATTAAAAATAAAACTAACATACATCTATTAACTTATTACAATTTACAAATAAACTTACAAATTACTAAATACTAAACAGCAATAATTTACAACTAAGGACCCAAATCCATGTAAAATCAGTGAAAGTGCTGGATAACAAACCATAATAATTTACTATTCTAACTCCAAATCCAACTAAACTCAATGAAAGCGCTAGATAGTAAACCATAATAATTTACTATTTTAACTCCAAATCCAACTAAACAGGGAAAGCGCTGGATAGTAAACCATAATAAATCACTATTCTAACTCCAAATCCAACTAACCTCAGGGAAAGCACAGGATAGTAAACCATAATAATTTACTATTCTAACTCCAAATCCAACTAAACTCATAGAAAACACTGGATAGTAAACCATAATAATTTACTATTCTAACTCCAAACCCAAATAAACTCAGGGAAAGCGCTGGATAGTAAACAATAATAATTTACTATTCTAACTCCAAATCTAACTAAACTCAGGGAAAGCGCTGGATAGTAAACAATAATAATTTACTATTCTAACTCCAAATCTAACTAAACTCAGGGAAGCGCTCGATAGTAAACCAAAATAATTTACTATTCTAACTCCAAATCCAACTAAACTCAGGGAAAGCGCTGGATAGTAAACAATAATAATTTACTATTCTAACTCCAAATCTAACTAAACTCAGGGAAAGCGCTCGATAGTAAACCAAAATAATTTACTATTCTAACTCCAAATCCAACTAAACTCAGGGAAAGCGCTGGATACTAAACCATAATAATTTACTATTCTAACGCCAAATCCAATTAAACTCAGGGAAAACGCTGGATAGTAAACCATAACTATTTAGTATTCCAACTCCAAATTAAAATAAACTCAAGATAAAAAATAAAGAATACCCCCCATTTTTTATTATTTTTTTAAAATAAAAATAATTAAATAAAATATACATTATTACATTAAGGGGCCGATTCCGATTCGGGCCGGAATTCTCTCCGACCGAGCCGGACCGGGAGAGAATTCCGACCGAATCGGACCCTAGCAGTCCGACCGAACGAGTACGATGCGCACGCATGCTATCGGACTCGATTCGGTCGGACTCCCATTGAAGTCAATGGGAGCCTGTCGTACAACGCGTACGCGGGCTCCCATTGACTCCAATGGGTGCGAGGCGGAACAGGGCGCCCCCTACAGCGTGTACGCGTCCATGCGCATCACGGCGTACATGCACAGGTAGGGGGGACCCATGGGTCCCCCCTGTGTGCGACTCACGCGCCTACGCGTACATGGGGGTCCGACGCGGACCCCCAAAGTCCGGCTCCGACAGCTTTTTTGAGCCGGACGGCGCGAGTCGATCGGATTGCTCGCGGCGCGCATCGTACTTACCCGGCCGGGAAACGTCTCCATAGCGCGGTGCGAGTCGTGTCCATGCGAGTCGGTCGGAGCGTGTTGAAGCCGCGTTCGAGTCTGTCGGCGATTTCGCGGGTGCTTGCATCGTACTCGCTCGGCCGGACCCGCGTACGATTCGGTCGGGAAACAGGGCTCCGAATCGGATCCGGTGAATCCGAATCCGATTCGGAGCACTACCGGCCGAGATCGGAATCGGCCCCTTAATATTTTTTTCCAAAATTCTATTAAATTTGCCCAAAATATTAATACATTATTAAACAATTGAATTTTTAAATCAATTTCATTATTACATATATTAAATCTAAATTTCGTATAAATTTTATAACATTTTAAAATTATTCATAATAATTTTCAATTAACAAAATTTACAATTATAATTTTGCAGACATTTTAATTTCGAATTTTTTAATTTTTTTAATTTTTCTTAAATATTTAAATATATAAAATAAAATTTTCTTCAATTAAAAAATTACTAAATACCATAAAATCTCTAATTACCTCATCAAAAATGTATTTTGTATTACTAAATATAAATCATACCCACAAAATTTTTTAATTACTAACCACCCTTATCCCCTATAAACCCAACATCCCGCTCCTAAAAAATATACAAATTATTAAAATATTTTAAAATTTAAACAACATTTTTAAATTACTACCCACCCTTATCCCCTATAAACCCAACATCCCGCACCTAAAATCTATACAATTTATTAAAATATAGTACATTTCAAAACAACATTTTTTAATTACTACCCACCCTTATCCCCTACAAACCCAACATCCCACTCCTAAATTGTTATTTTAGGGTGGGGGGCCTTGTGGGCCCCCCAAGCCCCGGTGACCGCCACCTCCCCTAGGCTATAATTTATTTAGGTTGGGGTGGCCGCTCGGGCTCCCCCAAGCCCCGGGGACCACCACCTCCCCGGGGCTATAATTTATTTAGGTCTGGGGGCCTCACGGTCCCCCCAAACCCCAGGGACCACCACCTCCTCAGGGCTATATGAGTTAAATGCGGGGGCCACGTGGCCCCCCACACTGCCCCGGGAACCACCACCTCTCCGGGGCACTCTTGATTAAAATGCAGAGGTCCGTTGCGGACCCCCGCCCCGGGGACCCCCACCACCCCGTGGCTTTAAACAGTTGAAAGGGGAGCTGCGCGGCCACCCTCCTGGAGTCCTAGATGGCCCTGGGGACCTCCACCCTCCAGGGCCGGCTCCTGCAATGTCCCGGGGTGCCCACCCCCAGGACATTGCAGTTTCCTATGGCAGGGTGGGAGCACAGCTCCCGCCCTGCCATAGCAAACACTGCTTTGATTCTTGGAAGCGAGAGCAGGAAACTCTTGTTTCAAAGAAGCAAAGAAGAATTGCTTTTGGGCAAGGGGAGCTGCAAGTTAGCAGCTTCCTTTGCCCAAAAGCAATGCCGGCTCCCGCAGGAGGAGGCGGGAAGCCGGCAGGGACCCCGGGGGCATTGGAGCTCCCTCCGGGTTCCCCAATGTGTGGCCATGCCCCGGGGGATGGGGAACCAGGGGCCAAAAATGGCCCAGGACGGGGGCTGCTTGGCCCCTCCCTTTATTTTTATTTTTTTTAAAAGCAATGGCCAAACCCTGGGGGATGGGGTCCCCGGGGCCAAAAATTGCCCGGGAGTGGGGCCACGCTGCCCCCCTCCCTTTTTTAATTTAATTTAAAAAAACAAAAGAAGGCCGGCCCCGGGGAATGGGGTCCCCGGGACCCAAATTGGCCTCAGGAGGGAAGCCACGCGGGCCCCCTCCAAAATAAAAAAAATAGGCTGGGTATGCCTCCGGGGATGGGGTCCCCGGGGCCAAAAGAGGCCCAGGGTAGGGGGGCCACGTGGCCCCCCTCCCATAGTACAATTAAAAAAAAAAAAGAAACCGCCAACTCGCCAGAGGCCCTGCCCCCTCCCTGCACGACTCTGCAACCGCGCCTCCTGTCACGCTCTGCATTGGGGGATTAAGTCCCCGTTGCTAGTGAGGGTCCCTGGGGGCCAACTAGGCCACCAGGAACCTCCAATGAGCCCCACACAGTGGGATTGCTGAGAGGTGGTTCGCGGCCACGCCCCTTTTTACACCACTCTGCAAACACACCTCTTGGTGCACTGCTGGTGGGGTGATGAGGTCCCATTGTGTCCTGAGCACCTCAGGACTGAAGTGGACTTCATCCCCCGAGCAGCAGTGTGTCAGGCGGCGAGTTTGCAGAGTGATGTAAAAAGGGGGCTTACTGAAGGTAACAGGAGGGCTAGTTGGCCCCCAGGGACCCTCAGGAGGCAAGGGGACTTCACCCCCAAACAAGAGTTCGCCAGGAGGTGCGTTTGCAGAGTGGTGGCCAAAGGGGGCATGACCTCTGTCCACCTCTCAGCAATCCCACTGTGTGGGGCTTACTGGAGGTAACAGGTAGGCTAGTTGGCCCCTAATAACCCCCAGCAGCGAAGTGGACTTTAATCCCCATGCGACAGCGCACCAGGGAGCGTGTTTGCAGAGTGGTGGGGAAAGGGTCGTGGCCTGCTATGAGAACTTAGCAATGCTGCTGTGTGGGACTTACTGGAGGTAATAGGAGGGATAGTTCGCGCCCACGGTTCTCCTGTTACCTTCACTAAGTCCCACACCGTTGCTAAGAGGTCTTCGGAGGCCATGCCGCCCCTTTCTCCACCACTCTGCAAACGAGCCTCCTGGCACAGTACTGGTTGGGGGATGAAGTCCACTTTACTCCTGAGGGGCTTTGGGGGCCAAGAAGCCCTCCTGGTAGCTCCCGTAAGTCCTACGCAGCAGAATTCCTGAGCGCTGGTTGGAGGCCCAGCACCCTTTCTTCACCACTCTGCAAACGCGACTACCAGTTAAAGAAGCATTTGTAATGTAATAGGTCTCACATTTGCAAGAGTTAGAGCTATTGGCGTTGTAAATCTAAAAGTTTTTTACTAATGTTTTTGGGAGTGGAGTGGATGTACTTTGCGTATAGTGGAATTATGTGGTATGTTGTGCAGTGAAATTATGTGGATAGAAAGTATGTGGTATTTAGTGTATAGGAGTTATGTAGAGTGGGAGTATGTGTTATGGAGAGTAATTATGTGCTATGGTAGTCTGTGTTGTGGAATGGTAACCTCAGGTTTAGTCTTCCTCGTTTACATAAAAGCTAAATTATTAACTCAATGAGACAAAAAAAGAAGGAATCACTGAGGAGCACTTCTGGACCTAGTCAGAGGTATGAGCAGGGCCACTGGAATTATGCAACTGTTTGGCTGCACCGACTTTCGCACAATTATACAGTTTCCACATTAGCCACATAATCCATCATCTGCTGCCTAATCTGCAGATTTGTACAAAAAAAGCCTTGTTTCCAGCTCAAACAGCTCAAACGTTACCAAAAATGCAGCGACAAGTATTATAGCGTGCTGGAAGGACCTTTGCAAACCTATAATGGTCACCTGTTAATTACTGCTAAATGTGGGTGTTAAATTGGTACTAATGGTGTGCAAACCACTCTTGCTTCTTTCTGCACCTCTCTTGCCATGTTCTGCATTTCTGTTGCTTCTTTCTGCAACGTTCTTTTTTTTCCTGCACTACTTTTGCCTCTTTCTGCTCATCTCTTCCACTTTCTGCACCTCGCTTGTCTCTTTCTGCACCTCTCTTGCCTCTTTCTACACCTCTGTTGCCTCTTTATGCACCTCACGTGCTTCTTCCTGTACCCCTCTTGCCTCTTTCTGCACCCCTGTTCCCTCTTTCTGCACCTCTCCTGACTGTTTCTGCACCTCTTTTGCCTCTTTCTACACTTTTTGTGCCTCTTTCTGCATCTCTGTTGTTTCTTTCTGCACTTCTCTTGCCTCTTTCTGCACCCCTCTTGCCTCTTTCTGCACCACTGTTGCTTCTTTCTGTACTTCTCTTGCTTCTTTCTGTACCACTGTTGCTTCTTTCTGCACCCCTCTTGCCTCTTTCTGCAACCCTCTTCCCTCTTTCTACACCTCTCTTGCCTCAGTCTGCCCACCTGCTCCCTCTTTCTACACCCCTTTTGCCTGTTTCTGCAACTCTTTTGCCTCTTTCTGCAGTTCACTTGCCTCCTTCTGCACCTCTCTTGCCTCTTTCGACACTTCTCTTGCCTGTTTCTGCACCTCTCTTGCTTATTTCTGCACATCTCTTGCCTCTTTCTGCACCTCACTTGCTTCTTTCTGCACCTCTTTTGCCTGTTTCTGTACCCCACTTCCCTCTTTGTACAACTCTCTTGCCTCTTTCTACACCTCTCTTCCCTCTTTCTGCACCACTCTTGCCTCTTTCTGTACCTCTGTTGCTTCTTTCTGCACCTCTCATGTCTCTTTCTGCACCCTTCGTGCCTCTTTCAGCACCTCTGTTGCTTCTTTCTGCAGTTATCTTCCTTCTTTCTGCACACCTCCTGCCTCTTTCTGTACCCCTCTTAGCTCTTTGTGCACCTGTCCTAACCCTTTATGCACCCCTCTTGCCTCTTTTTGCACCTCTGTTGGTTCTTTCGGCACCTCTCTTGCCTCAGTCTGCCCACCTGCTCCCTCTTTCTACACCCCTTGTGCCTCTTTCTGCATCCTTTTTCCCTTTTCCTGCAGGTCTCTTAGGTCTTTCTGCACTGCTCTTGCCTCTTTCTGCACCCCTCTTGCCTCCTCCTGTACTTGTGTTGTTTTCTACTGCACTGCTCTTGCTTCTTTCTGCACCTCTCTTGCAAATGTCTGCACCTCTCTCTGTACCCCTCTTGCCTCTTTCTGCATCTCTGTTCCTTCTTTCTGCACTTCTCTTGCTTCTTTCTGCACCCCTCTTGCCTGTTTCTACACCTCTGTTGCTTCTTTCTGCACTTCTCTAGCTTCTTTCTGCACCTCTCTTGAAAATTGCTGCACCCCTAGTGCCTCTGTGTGCACCTCTCTTGCCTCTTTCTGCTCCTCTCTTGCCTCTTTCTGCACCCCTCTTGCCTTTTTCTGCACCTCTTTTGCTTTTTTCTGCACTTCTCTTGCCTCTTTCTGCACCCCTATTGCCTCTTTATGCTCCTCTGTTGGTTCTTTCTGCCCTGCTCTTGCTTCTATCTGCTACTCTCTTGTACATTTCTGCACCCCTCTTGCCTCTTTTTTCACCTCTGTTGGTTCTTTCTGTACCTCTCTTGCCTCTGTGTGCACTCTTGTTCCCTCTTTGTGCACCTCTTTTGCCTGTTTCTGCAACTCTCTTGCCTCTTTCTGCACTTTTCTTGCCTCTTTCTGCACCTCTGTTGCTTCCTTCTGCACTTCTCTTGCTTCTTTCTACACCTCTCTTGCTTCTTTCTGCACCTCTCCTGCCTCTTTCTGCACCCCTCTTGCCTCTTTCAGCACCTCTGTTGGTTCTTTCTGCACTGCTCTTGCTTCTTTCTGCACCTCTGCTGTTTCTTTCTGCATTTCTCTTGCTTCTCTTGCGTCTTTCTTCACCCCACTTTCCTCTTTCTGCACCCTTCTTCCCTCTTTGTGCACCTCTCTTGCCTCTTTATGCACCTCTCTTGCCTCTTTCTGCACCCCTCTAGCCTCTTTCCACATCTCTTTTGCTTGTTTCTGCTCTTCTTTTGCCTCTTTCTGTACCCCTCTTGCCTCCTTCTGCACCTCTGTTGTTTCTTACTGCACTGCTCTTGTTTCTTTCTGCACCTCTCTTGCTTCTTTCAGCACCTCTCTTGAATCTTTCTGCACCCTTCTTCCCTCTTTCTGCACCTCTCTTGCCTCTTTCTGGACCTCTCTTGCCTCTTTCGCAACACACAGGGCTACTTTTAAACTGACCTCATCAGCAGTGCACATATGCAAGTGCAGAAAAGGGCTGCTGGCCTCTAAACTGCCATGCCCTATTATATGCTAAGGACTTACAGGTAGTTTTAATCCACCTGCCCTGTTATGTACTAGGGCCTTACAGGGGAGGTCATGCCAATCACAGGGGTACCCCAACCCATAGTGTACCCTAGTGTATGTAGGTGTTTTCACTGTATTCGAAGTGTCTTTCAGCATAGCACTGGCTCCAGGCCTGGTTAGGCAGAGCCCAGGGTCAGTCAGAATCAGTTACCACCAGTATCAGTCAGCAAAAAGTTGGGGGGTGCCCAGGGCACAGGATGACTTTGCAACAAGGCCTCTTTCTGCACCTCTTTTGGTTCTTTCTGCATATCTCTTGCTTCTTTCTGCACCTTTCTTCCTCTTTCTGGACTTCTGTTGCCTTTTTCTGCATTTCTCTTGCTTCTTTCTGCACCTTTCTTCCTCTTTCTGCACATGTCCTACCTCTGTAGGCATAGTTAGAAATTAGCATTTAAAAAACCTTAGAAATTTACTAAAATAAAACAGAGGTTTCAGGGACGTTATAGTTAGGAATTAGCATTTAGAAAACCTTTGAAATTCACTGAAAAAAACATAGGTTTCAGGGACGTTATAGTTAGAAATTAGCATTTCAAAAACCTTAGAAATTCACTGAAAAAACCATAGGTTGCAGGGACGTTATAGTTAGAAATTAGCATTTAAAAAACCTTAGAAATTCACTGAAAAAACTCAGGTTTCAGGGACGTTATAGTTAGAAATTAGCATTTAAAAAACCTTTGAAATTCACTGAAAAAACCATAGGTTTTAGGGACGTTATAGTTTGAAATTAGCATTTAAAAAACCTTAGAAATTCACTGCAAAAAACCACAGGTTTCCGGGACGTTATAGTTAGTTGGACATTTCACTCGTACAAAACCAGAGAAATTCAGCCGTTATAGTTAGTTGAGCTAACTACAACCCGTGCCCCTGCAATGCACTGCTGATGACGTCACATATTGCATCACTCATGACATGGTCAGTGAATCACTGATGACATCACTGATGACATCTCAAATGACATCACTGATGACATCATCCATGTGATCATCTGATGCACCTCCTCACACCCTAATTTAACCTTTGATACACCCACTCTAAAATACAGAATGCCATTCTCAAAACCATAGACACACCAATAACAGTTAGTACATACCCACTCACTAATTCCTAGATTTACACATACATCTACTCACTCACCCATACAGTCACTCATACATGCAGACACTCATCAATACAGCCACTATCATATGCAGTCATACACCCATACAGACACTCACACACCGCCACTCACCCATAGAGTTACTCACACACCTAGTTAGTCATGCAAAGAATCAATTACACTCCCATTTACTCACCTATACAGTTATACACACACACCATCTCACTTATTCATACAGAGACTAACACATACTTACTCTCTTACCCAATCACTGACACAAGCACACACTCATGCATACAGCCACTCTCACAATCACTCACTGTCACATATAATTAGTTATATACTCCAACACTCACATATACTGCCTTTCACATATATAGTTACTCACACATAAACCACTGAGACATCCATTCACTCACTGACACAGCCATACGCACACTCACTCACCCATACACCCCTCGCAGAGACACTCATGAACCCATACACTACTAAATCACCCACTCACACATCTATGCAGGGAGTTTCACCCCCCACCCACCCACATAGACACTCAAGCATCCATATAGGTACTCAGACAACCAATCAATAACCCATTTATTTATTTATTTAATGAGTTTTATATAGCGCTGGCTAGATCCGTAGGTATCAGAGCGCTTTACATAAGGTTCCACATAATTACACAGTACATTAAATTCGGGTAACATCAGTTGCTAGAAAAACATTTCAAGGGCATGGAAGCGAAAAAAAAGGGTAAGGGGGCAGGGAAGGAGGGGTAGGGGAAGATAGGACAGGGAGACGAAGGAAAATCTGCCCGAAGACCAGCTGGGTAGGTGACGGCAGGGGGGAAGTCCAAAGCCCATCTCCTCTTTAGCTATCAGGTAGCTCCACCGAGCAACGGCCAGAACGCTAGGTCTCTGTGGGGAAACATTAAAAGAGCAAAGAGGACGGGGTAATAGGAGAGAGGAGGGGAAAGGGTAGGGTCAAGGGGTAGGAGAGAGAGAACGACGGAGAGACGAGGGAAAGTCTGCCCAAAGTCCAGCTGGGTAGGTGAGGGCAGAGGGAAAGTCTGCGGCCCATCTCCTCTATAGCTATCATGTAGCTCCACTGGGCTTCGGCCAAAAAGCCAGGTCTCCACGGTCGCTCGCATGTTCAGTGACTAGATGGGTAGGCCAGATGGGGGCTATGATTCGAGTTCTGTTCGAAAGCCCGATTTAGTCCCCGAGTAGTAGTACAGGGCGGAAGGGTCCACTGAGGCAGCCATCTTGAGGTCATGTAAAGGGTTATGTCCATGGTTCGTAGATAGTTGTCCCTGATATGTGCCCAGGTCCTTCTTAGCTCCTGAAATGGTGGGTCTCCTCGAGATGACTCATGGCGGCCATCTTAAGGTCAGGCATGTGCTGGGTGTTTCCGAGTCTCACTGTGCCTGGATCATCTGTTCCTCGTCATAAGCCCTGTCAAGGTGCCATATAGACACTCATGTAACTAGTCACCAACCCATGCAGGTACTTACACACCAACTGACAGACTGATACAGACATTTACACAGATTAGTCATTCACCCATGCATTCACTAAGACATGTTTAATCACTCACTTATACAGTCAGACACGCACCCACAAAATCATCCATACAGACACTCATACACCCACTTATTCTTCGAATACACCTTGGCGTATATATAGATAACATTCTTAAACTTTTCAGAAACACTCAGTCACTGGATGATGTCATTAGTGATGTCATCAGTGATGTCATTTGAGATGTCATCAGTGATGTCATCAGTGATGTCACTGACCATGACATGAGTGATGTAACATGTGACGTCATCAGCAGTGCTTTGCAGGGGCACGAGTTATAGTTAGCTCAACTAACTATAATGGCCGAATTTCTCTGTTTTTGTACGAGTGAAATGTCCAACTAACTATAACGTCCCTGAAACCTATGTTTTTTTCAGTGAATATCTAAGGTTTTTTAAATGCTAATTTCTAACTATAATAATAATAATAATAATACCGACATTTGTTGAGCGCGAACAGCTACCTCCAAGGAGGTGTCCCGGCGCTAATGTGACAAGTAGCACGAGCGCGGCAAGCAGCGATCAGGACAGCAAAAGATTAAGCCAGGTTAAGAAGCCATGTTTTAACTGCCTTCTTGAATAGTGACTCAGACGGGATCTGACGCAAGGAATTTGGAAGAGAATTCCATAATTTGGACGCCCCCAACATGAAGGATCTGCCACCCAGTCGGGATTTCTTCACACGCGGAGTGCAAAGTAATTTCTGGGTGTTAGATCTCAGAGCACGTGAAACTTATGGTTTTTTCAGTGAATATATATACATGGGGCAATTTCGTTACATCTAATAGGTATTTTTTTTCCCCAGAGACACCTGACAGTGTTCGTAAAAGCCATCAACCAATTCAGGGCCATGAAGCTAGCAGCGACCATGCTGCCTAACATTATCAGCCTCTCCTCAATGGGCACAGAAGCAACTGTTGTTCTCCAGTTCGTCTCTTCTCACCTTAAAGCACATGCCGCATGACAACATCTGAAGTATACAAGTAAGTGATGGATGGAATGCTTGAATTAATCTCAGCCACCGGTACTCACTCGGGACGTATCGCAGTCCATCTTAATTTTGTACAACGCTCCACCTCAGTTTGGACGCAGCCATATGCAAATCAGCCTGGACCCTGACAGGCCAAGTCCTCCATGAAGCAGAACACAATCAACCAAGGATCAGTTTCACCCATACTAGCTCACATCAGGTGGTTATAGCTTGGTTCGAGTGCATCTGTGAAGCTAAAACTCTATTTTAAATGTACTAAACCTATTAAAAGATTCGGAAAAGATTTTCAGAATCACTAAATAAGTTTAGAAAAATTAAGGAATCGCTATTTGGAAGATGAGTTTTAAGGAATGTATTAATGTTTTGCGTCAGAATTCCGGTTGCATAACATTAAGGGGCCGATTCCGATTCGGGCCGGAAATCTCTCCGTCCGAGCCGGATCCAAAGAGATTTCCGACCGAGCCGGACTCCCGCAGTCCGACCGAGCGAGTACGATGCGGCCGTATGCTGCCCGACTCGATTCGGTTGGACTCCCATTGAAGTCAATGGGAGCCGGTCGTACAACACGTACATGGGCTCCCATTGACTCAATGGGAACGTCGCGAACAGGGGGGCCCCCTACAGTGGGTACGCGTCAGTGCGACTCACACCGTACATGCATGTTTAGGGGAGACCCTTGGGTCCCCCCTGTGTGCGACTCGTGCGGCTACGGGTGCAGGGGGGTCCGACACGGACCCCCGAAGTCCGGCTCCGAAAGCTCTTTGGAGCCGGACGCTACGAGTCGGTCGGGCTGTTCGAAGCGCGCATCGTACTTGCTCGGTCGGGAAACGTCTCCATTGCGTGGTGCGAGACGTGTCCGTACGAGTCGGTCGGAGCAGTTGGGACCCGGGAACGAGTCGGTCGGCGATTTCGCGTGCGCTCGCATCGTACTTGCTCGCTGGGACGACTGTACGAATCGGTCGGGAAAAAGGCCTCCGAATCGGATCCGGTAAAGACGAATCCGATTCGGAGCCCTACCGGCCGAGATCGGAATCGGCCCCTAAATGTTTACCTCAGAATCAGAGGATTTTGTAACTCATTTGCAAATGAGAAGGGACCATCAATGGGCCCTTTCCCCTTTGTAAATGGTGAAAATTATTTTTTTAAGAGTTAAAGGAAGTCCCACGGACCACTGCCTAATCTTTAAAAAGTTTGCAAACATTTACTTTTTTAAACACATCCTGTTTTCTTTTCAGAAAAATGGGCTGCATTTTTTTTATTGCTTTATTTAAATGGTATGACAGACATGGTGATCCATTGACTCCAGCCAGCCACCAGGCCTGTAATTGTAGACAATTGTAGTGTGTTGCAATTTGCAACCTACCTCATTAATATTTATGTGATAGGTGGAATTTTGTGAACAGCCCTACTAATACATAGGTAATTTCACAAAATGAGAATGCATTCAGTAAAAGTCAGTGAGTCAATTTACTCCCCTTTTTTAACATAATGCATTCTTCGTACATGAGCCCTGCAGCCTGGTGGTAGTAGGAGAGTGGGGGAGATTGAAAGGTGTAAAGTAGCTAGAAAGAGAAGGATGCAGAGATACAGGGCAGTAGGAGAGAAATAAGAAATGGGGGATAAAAAGAGGCTCCAGTGATGCAGAGGCAAAGAAAGACGTGACGGGCTCGATACCGTCCAGAATAAAACATAAGTAGAGAGTTGTAGGCTCAGTGTGAGGTCCTATTTAGGCCTTCCACAATACCTCACACAACACCTACAACTGGTACAGAATGCCACCACTCAGAAGGGTGCCTATCACCTCCTACCTAAATCTCTACACTTGATCTGGGTGCAGAAGCGGATTACATTTAAAGCCTGTTGTATCACCCAAAAAGCTGTGAATACCACTGACCCTCATGAACATCAGGAAGAAAGGGGGGTGTGGGTTAGCCGGCATGCAAGATGGTACCCTGATCTTCGAGCTCCGCTGCACCGGAGCATTCACGGACCTCTTAAGCCATCTGAAGGAGGTGCAGACGGCAGTCATTAGTGGAAAAGGATGGCAGAAGTTGCCATGACGCCTTGCTGGTAACTTTCTTTATGCTGCAAGCACTCTTGGCTCAGTTTTGCCGCCGCAACCGCTTTCCTTCATGAAGCGGCCCTCATTTTGAGAACCTAGAACTCTGGCTGTTCCTCTAAAAATTCCATGGTCCCCCTAAAACTTATTGAGGAGGTGCAGACGGCAACCTTGATCAGGAAAGGGTGCCGGGGATTGTTGTGATGCCCCTATGATATTTTTCTGTGGAATGTGAACATTCTTTGCTTGGTTTTGCTGTTATACTCATTATCCTGGTGCAACCGCCATTTTGAGGTACTAACATTTTACTGCTACTCATCCTTAGAACTTGAAGACAAATGTGTTAATAAGCAAAGAGGACCCTTCCATTTTTTGTCTGTATTTTGTATGATACTTATAGACCCTCTACCTCATTTTAAATATTAGTCCTTTATTCTATGGGCAGGTTAAAAAAGCCACAGTTTGTATTTGTGCCCAAAAAACAACTGCCTCATTCTTCAGCAAGCTCCTCCAGTAAAGACAGTTCACTGAAGAGATGGCTACTTCTTCAGCATCACATAATTCCTCTCAACAGTCCACCCTGAATAAATCTCTAACTCCTTCCTCTTCTTCTAAAAGACTGAAGCAAGACCCCCCTATGCCTGAGAAAACTACATCTTCAATCTCTCTAGAATTACTGTTGGAGGAGATTAGGGCACTGAGACCCTTTGTAGAGGAAACAAATAAACATATCCAAAACTTGGACGACAAATGGACACTAATGGAAAATCGTGTCTCTATGTTGGAACAGAAGGTGGTGGACTTGCATGAAGGAACAGCCAAACTTCAGCTTTTGGAGAAAGAAGTTGGCCAACTCAAAAAACAAGTGGAGGATTTGGAAAACAGGAATAGGAGAAATAATTTGCGCATTTATGGTCTCCTGGTGACACTTGAAGGCGATGATCCTGTTTCCTTCTTTACATCATTTCTTCCAAAATTGCTCGATATGTTGTCGACTACTTCACTTAATAATCTGAGGGCTCATTGGTTGGGTACTTGGCTTAACTCTTCCTTGTCACCTGAAAAACCTAGAGGAGTTATACTTTTTCTGCAATTTACGGATCTGATGCAGGTTCTTGCTGCAGCTAGGGCTAAACGACAGATATCCTGGATGGGTCAGAGGATTTTCTTGCCTCAGGATGTCTCCAACACCACTGCTGCCAGAAGAAAGGAGTTTCTAGGTCTTCGGCCTTCCTTAAAAGCGATCGGTGCACGTTATGGTCTCTTTCATCCCTGCATCTTCAAAGTCACCTTTCAAAACAAGACTTCTACTTTCGAAGATCCAGCAGATCTTAATAGATTTATACAATCTCATAGATCGTCGGACGCTATGGATACGGGTGGTCCTTCCTCACGGCGACTTTTCTTTTAACAATATTTTGTCTATCCATTCTTTGTGTCCGATGGCCTTTTTGGGCTGGATTTGTAAGATGTGGTAGATGTATCTATGCTTGTTCTCCGTCATGGTAGTTATTTGATGTTTGATGTTTCATGATGTCTGTCTTCTTTGTTCTTGTCGTCATACTATCATATTTTGAAATAAAACTTGTTGGTTTTTTTCTGCTTTCCCCCTTCTTATAGATCGATTTTATTTGTCCGCACAGTGCACCACTCTTCATCCGTGTGTGTTTCCGGATGTGGCGTAGACTCCCCCCTTTCGGGTGTGTCATCTGTCCTCTCTTCTTACTCTTTCTTCTCCCTCTCCTCCTCCCTTTCCCTTTTTTTCCTCATCTTTCCCTGATTGTATTCCGTTTTCTCTTCTCCATATTATTTGCTGAACTTCTTATATATGCCTCATTACTTTCTAATACTATTTTTCTTGATTGTGTATAATTCAGAGTAATCACATTGAATATTACAGGATCTCTTAATCCGATTAAGCAACAAAGAGTGCTGTCCCACCTAGGTAAATCTAATCCTGATTTGGTGCTTCTTTACGAAACTTACCTTACACAAAGGGAAGCTTTGAAAGTTAAGCGAGCTTGGGTTGGCAATGTGTATGTTTCCCCGTCAATAAATAAGAAAAATGGGAATTGTGATACTGGTTAAAAAATCTCTTAATGTTAATATGGTTTCTCAACAAACAGATGACATAGGTGGATTATTGTAAATCTTATTATAGAAAATGTCCCCCTCACTATTATGAATGTTTATGCCCCAACACAACCTGATATTACTTTTGGACTATCATCGCACAAAAATGTACACTATTTCATGACTCTTATTTTATCTTAGGAGGGGGCTGTAATCAAATAATGGACCCGTTTTTAGATAGGCAATACTCAGTTCATTTTTCAGCCCATAAAATGCATAAGCAATTTCACTCTACTATTTGTAAGGAAGCTTTGGTGGACTCTTGGAGACTGTCTAATCCAACTGCCTGGGAATATAATTATTATTCTGAGTCTCATGGTTCACTTTCACAACTGAACCATATATTTCTTTCTAAGTCCCTTGCCCAGCTTATCAAACAATTGCATATTTCTCCAATTTTACTCTCTCATCATGCTATGGTTATCACAGGTATGGATTTGGTTCCCCCTCGTCCTCATTTGCATTGCTGGAAATTTAACAATTATTTATTGCAGGATGCCCAGTTTTCTAGTCTGTTTATTACCTGTGTTTCTGACTTCTTTTCCTTTAATAATACAGAAACTTCTCCCTCCCTACTCTGGGATACATTCAAAGCCTCGGCACAGGATTTTATTTTAAATTATGTTTCTAAACAAAAAAGACACGGTTTAAAGACCACACTAGACTTCTTACATCAATTAAATCCTTAGAAAATAAATATTTTTCTTCTAAATTGTCCACTGCCCTTACTGCTCTGCTTAAAGCCAATATGCAGTTTTACTCTATCTCTACTAATGAAGCCACCTCTGTACTTCTCCGGAAAAGTGCGCATTATTATGGAGGGGGAAATTAAGCTGGTAAGTTATTAGCACATTATCTTAAGGGAAGAAAAGAATAAAACATTATTGATTCTATCTCCCATTCGACAGGTAAGTCCACTACTGAACACCAAGATATTTTAATAGAATTTGTTGTTTTATAAATCTCTCTATACGCCTGAATCAGTTCCCTCTTCCTCCACTATCGCAGACTATCTACACCACACCACTCATCCTGTTCAGCCAAATTTAGATTTTGACTCTTTAGAAATTGAACCCTCTTCTGAAGAAATCACAGCAGCCTTAATAGCACTTAAGTTAGGGAAAACACCTGGTCAGATGGCTTTACAGTTGAGTTTTATCTCCATTTCTGTAGTATTCTTCTTCCTTATTTGTAATGTTTATTTAGTCATTTATTGCATCCTCTTCTACTTCTGGTACCTTTTAAGAAGCAATAATGTGTCTTGTTCATAAAGAAGGTAAAGACCCTCACGAATGCAAAAATTACAGGCCTATATCTTTATTAAACGTTGATTATAAAATTTTTGCTAAGCTCTTAGCCCTCCGTTTAGAGTCCCTTCTTCCCCATCTTATAGGAAAAGAACAATCAGGTTTTATTAACTGAAGACTTATTTCAGATAATGCGAGACTGTTTCAGTAAAGCTTCTTCTTCTAAGTCTTCTCTTGCAGCTATAACAATTGATGCGGAGAAGGCATTTGATCGAGTAAATTGGGATTTTTTTTATTTTACTCTTTAAAATGGCATGGATTTGGCCCTAAGATTTTAGCTCTTATCTCCCTTTTATATTTTGTTCCCCGAGCGACCGTAATGGTTAATGACATAACTTCCTCATATTTTTCTCTCAATAGGGGGTTAGACAAGGCTGCCCTCTATCCCCTCTGTTATTCGTTTTAGCTCTGGAGCCCTTCCTTTCTCGAATCCGTCTTAATCCTTCCATTTCTGGCTTTCCTTATGGGGATCAACATTTAAAACTGCCTGCTTATCCAGATGACATTCTCCTATTCATCTCTTCTCCTGATGACTCACTACCTCATCTGTTACAGGAAATCTCGCTTTTTTCTATTGTCTCGGGATAAAAAAATCAATAAGAATAAAACCGAAATTCTCCCTCCAACTGAATATACTTTTAGTAGCTCTTATTCTCTTACCGGTTATCAATGGTCCTCTTCTGCAAAAATCTAATATTTGGGGATATGGTTCCCAAATTCTGTTCCAAATACGGTTAGGATCAATTTTACAGAACTTACTATTAAAATTGATAACATTCTCTCCTCTTGGAACCCTTTGTTTCTATCTTGGTGGGGTCATTTAGATTCTATTAAAATGATGATTTCCCCCCTATTGCTATATCTTCTTTCTATGTTGACAGTACACATTCCTAAACATTTTTTAAAAATAATTAACATGTTGCTCTCTTTCTCTCTCTCTCTTTCTCTCTCGCCCTCTCTCTCTCCCTCCCTCCTTCTTTCTCTCTCTCTCTCTCTCTCTCTTTCTCTTCTCTCTCTCTTCTCTAGCTCTCTCTCTTTCTCTCTTTCTCTCCCTCCCTCTCTCTCTTTCTCTTCTCTCTCTCTCTTCTCTCTCTCTTTCCCTCTCTCTCGCCCTTTCTCTTCTCTCTCTCTCTGTCTCTCTCTCTCTCTGTCTCTCTCTCTCTCTCTCTCTCCCCCTCCCTCCTTCTTTCTCTCTCTCTCTCTCTCTCTCTTTCTCTTCTCTCTCTTTTCTCTCGCTCTCTCTCTCCCTTTCTCTCCCTCCCTCTCTCTCTTTCTCCTCTCTCTCTTTCTCTTCTCTCTCTCTCTCTTCTCTCTCTCTTTCCCTCTCTCTCTCCCTTTCTCTTCTCTCTCTCTCTCTTCTCTCTCTCTCCCTCTCTCTCTCTCTCTCTCTCTCTCTCTCTTCTTGTCCTACTGGTAGAGGGAGGCTGCAAAAGCCAAGGTGGGAATGGAAAGTGTAACCAGTCACTGGGGTTTACATTCTAGCCTGTCTGTCATGAGGTATGGGTACCCCAACTCCTCAAGCTTTGGCCCAAATTCTTTGGTCACAAACACTCCAATTTGGAGTTTGCAACTGGTAAACGTTTTTTAGCAATGTACTTAACCCAAGCTAAGAGTCATTAACTTTTTTGTGTCTCCTCAAATTGGTTTAGAAATGGATCCAAAATCACTATTTGGAAGGGGAGAGCGGGTTCGAAGTACAAAGCCTTTTTATGGTCACAAAGGTCAAATTTGACCCTTTGCAAACGCAAAATGATTTTTTAAATGTACAAGACCAAAATTGAGATTCAGTAACTGTGAGATTATGGGTTCTGACCATCTAACCCTCCAGGATTTTTTGCTTTTTCATCATCTGGTTTATGACCTTTTACTGCGGGTAAGCCTCATAACCAGCGACTTACCAACTGTCAACTCATGGTAAATGGACTGCACATGTTTTACCACCTGTGTCTGCCTTTTAAGATAAGGCCACTGTGACCCAGCAAGGGTAAGGGGCACTGGGCTAGTTACCCGTGAACATACACATGTGCACACGTGAGGGCTGAAGGTGGGAGACGTCTATCGTGTGCAGCCCAGTAACTACAGACAGGTAGCCTAGCGCAGAAGGAACGAAGCAGGATTGGATATTGACCTGGTTAGGCCTCACTATGTTAGCGTACACTCATAGGAAAAGTCACTTTACTGTCTTGTCTGCAGTGACACTCTATTAGACACCTATGGGGAGGCTTGCCTTACAGTGCAGCTTCGCTCCTCTTTGGCCTACAGAAACCAGTGACATATTGAATTGGGGCGTAACTTGTCGGGGAAAATCAATTCTGCAAGTTCCAAAAAGATATCTGTACAGCTTCTGGGCCATCCAGGATTGTCATATTTCTCTGGCTCAGCTCAGGATCAGAGCCCAGGTCTTTTGTCACCTTGCTTTGCCAAGTTAATGAAATTCTCTACGGCGGCATGAACAAAGGCCTCCCAAAACTAAAGAAGCATTTAACAGTGCTTCACTCAGCTACTGAGGATGAAAGAGGCGGGGCTGAATGATCTGCAGCAATCAATTAGCTTTCACACTGTACCAGGCATCGGCCCGCCCAAGCCTACTAAACAAAGGAGGAAGCCCAGACCTCTGGATCCAACACAGAAAGGCGCTCCCTTTGAAGAGTTGGTGGTAGAAGCCCTGGCAGTGATGCCCGGAGCTGAGGCCCCCAGAGCAGATGGGGCAGGTGACTCCTGGGTGGCATCATTTTGAAATGTCCCAGCAGGCTGTGGAGTAAAGTTGGAACAGGGGCAGAGAGGTGATGTGGGACCACAGGGCAGGCCAGAGGTGCCTCACTGTTGAAACCTTTCGCCCCCTCTTAAAAGGTCCATGCGCAAGGGGGAGAGAGCTCTCTCTTGGTTGTGTTTTCCTGCTGGACACTGGGACTGGAGGCAGCAGCCATGGACAATTGGAAGGAAAAACCCTCTGATGCCATCTGGACTAAGAACTCTAACTTAAGTTGACCCCGGGACCAGTGGTGCTCTCCCCATGATCAGGGACGCTGGTCCCCTTACCCCTCTGAGGACTAATTGGGGGAAGAACGTGCTTCTACGCTAAGGAGGAGAGAGGTCCGGAGGAAACCAAGGAGAAAGGCTGGCACAGAGAGTCAGTGAAACCAGCTCCCTGCAAAGTTTACCACCTTAGAGGCCAGGAGGCGTAGGGAAAGTACTCCAGTTGGTAGGGCTCGCCACTCGAAGCCCAAAAGCATGCAAAATGTCCCAACGGGCCTGAGATACAAGAAGGGAAAGAATTCATCCTTTGACCCACAGCAAGGCCAGAAGCACATGAGCATCTCTGCTTGACCATTTCCAAACCGCAGGGGTGGGCCAGGGCCCGGGATTCGCTGCAAGGAATCCTTTTAATCTACAAGCCTGGGAGTGGGTATGTGTGGATCCCCCTCCCCAGAGCCCTGGAGATATGGGGATCCCAACCTCTGGGGTGCGCAATGAAATGAGGTATGGAATGCCATCCCTGGACCCCCACCGCCAGAAGCAATTGGGGAGCACTGTTGTGCTCCCCAGGGCTGTAGGAGAAGGGGCCCAGGACCCCATCCCTCGGCTTCGGAAGCAAAGAGGTGCAGGGGGGGCACCGCCACGCTTCCCCTAGTAATGGCTGGCCTGCCCTGCTCCTCGTGCCCGTGTTCGGAGGAGTAGGAGGCTGCCACAACAAGCCACGCTCTGCCCACACAAGGGGCAGAAGGGACCTGCTGCAGCATGGAGGAGTGCTACACTCATGGGGAGCTGGCGAGGCAGCAAGAGGTTGGCTCCCTTCGCTGCCCTCACCAGGAAGAGCACGTGGGGGTGCCCAAGTGAGGTACTTGTTAGTGTACAGGATAAAAAGAAAAGAAACAGAAGAGTGCACACCACGTGGCACAAAGCCAGGCGGCTAGATCAAAAGAATCAGCAAAGCCCTTTATACCATATTCCTGAGCTTCGGAGCAAAACCCCATAATGCCCTGTGGGTCTCCTCAGTTTGGATTCAGAGGCGATAACGGAATGTCATCAGAAGGTATTTCCATCAGCTTATATATATTTGTAAGTTACTGTATAGTATTGAGTAGTGCGTGTGTAATAAATGTACTTTACTTTGTCAAAAGAAAAAGAACAGACTGTACAATTATTTATTAACTATTTTTAATGTGTATCTGTGGCCAGCAGATCGAGGGAAAACACACAGACTTCAAGGGCACACGAGACAGAGTAACAGGTGGGAAGTGGGTAGAGGATTGGCAGGTTTAGAGAAACAGCAGCAGACTGAGGGAAAACACACAGACTTCAAGGGCACAAGAGACATCCTGGTGGGAAGTGGGCAGAGAATGTACAAATAAACTAGATCAGAGTTGCACCACTTATGAAGTAATCAAGTCCGTAGAGGTAGTTATTGCTCAATGAGGCGTGGAGTAAGAACATTTCTTCTTTATTATTTCATTCTTAAAGAGCAACAACCAACGTGTTTCATCCTATAACATAGGACTTCTTCAGGGCATTCAACAGTCTGAGTCGACCGGAAGATAGGGTACATGTAGTAGTTACCTTGTAAATAGATATTTTCCCTAACAGAGGTAGCAATCTCACATCTGTATAGAGCTCATCCGTAGAGCAAGTAGAAGATCCAAAATAAGAATCAAAAACGTTGAGCAATAACTACCTGTATGGACTTGATTACTTCATAAGTGGTGCAGCTCTGATCTAGTTTATTTGTACAATTGCCCCTGGGGATAGGGGGGTGCTCTTGGACAGGGGGCACTTTTAGAAGCTTGCACACAAGATAGTTCAAAATTTTGATTTCATTGGTGATTTCTTTGTGATTGGTGCCGCAAGTGCTTTCGGTTGGTCCACTGTCCAAGTTTTGTGTTACTGGGCAAAGAATGTGCAGATTTAGAGAAACAGCAGCAGACTGAGGGAAAGCACACAGACCTCAAGGGTACAAGAGACAGAGTAACAGGTGGGAAGTGGGCAGAGAATGGGCAGATTTTGAGAAACAGCAGCAGACTGATGGAAAACACACAGACTTCAAGGGGACAAGAGACAGAGTAACAGGTGGGAAGTGGGCAGAGAATGGGCAGATTTTGAGAAACAGCAGCTCACTGATGGAAAACACACATACTTCAAGAGGACAAGAGACAGAGTAACAGGTGGGAAGTGGGCAGAGAATGGGCAGGTTTTGAGAAACAGCAGCTGACTGATGGAAAACACACAGACTTCAAGGGGACAATAGACAGGGTAACAGGTGGGAATTGGGCAGAGAATGGGCATATTTAGAGAAACAGCAGCAGACTGAGGGAAAACACACAGAGTTCAAGGGGACACAAGACAGACTGGTGGGAATTGGGCAGAGAATTGGCAGATTTAGAGAAACAGCAGCAGACTGAGGTAACGGTACACAGGCTTTAAGGGGACAAGAGACATAGGGGTCGATTCCGATCTCGGCCGGAAGCGCACCTAACAGTATTCGTCCGGAAAAAATACAAGCCGAACGCGTGTTTCCCGACCGATTCGAACACTCGTCCGAACGAACAAGTACGATGCACACAACAGCCCAGATTCCGAGCGAGCCGTACTTACCCATTTCAGCTCCTGTTCCCCGCCCGAGCCGGATCCGTAAACGCCGATTCGAGTCGCACGGAAGCAAATACACAGCACCTTCCGGCCGGACTAGTACGCTGCGCCTTCCGTACGCGCCGAACCCGTTGCTACGTCCGGCACGTTTGAGCAACCAGGAGAGCTGTACATAAGCTCCGATTCGCGCCACAAAACGATCCAAGGCGACGAGACGAACAAGCCAGCGACGAGTACGAGTCGAAGCCACGAGAAACCCGAACGAGACGACCCAACCATGAATCCCATCGCGCAGGTCCTACCAATACTCTACATCTATTACCGGGACCGGTACGGACGCGTACGGCGCAGACAGTAAGTCAAACACCCACAACACAAACAAACGACACGTACCCAAAATATGTCACACACACATAGGGATGCACAAATGACGTACACCAGCACCAGCAGAACCATAGGGGCGGGATGGCTATCACCAATGCCATACACACCCATAGGGGGATGGATGCCTACCACTAATACCATCCCCACTCAGGGGGGGCTGGATGCCTACCACTACCACCACCCCTACTCAGGGGGGCCTGGATGCCTACCACTACCACCACCCCTACACAGGGGGGGCTGGATGCCTACCACTACCACCACCCCTACTCAGGGGGGCCTGGATGCCTACCACTACCACCACCCCTACTCAGGGGGGGCTGGATGCCTACCACTACCACCACCCCTACTCATGTGGGCCTGGATGCCTACCACTACTACCATCCCCACTCATATGGGGATGGATGCCTACCACTACCACCACCCCTACTCAGGGGGGCCTGGATGCCTACCACTACCACCACCCCTACTCATGGGGGCCTGGATGCCTGTCACTACTACCATCCCCACTCATGGGGGGATGGATGCCTACCACTACTACCATCCCCACTCATAGGGGGATGGATGCCTACCACTACCACCACCCCTACTCAGGGGGGGCTGGATGCCTACCACTACCACCACCCCTACTCAGGGGGGCCTGGATGCCTACCACTACCACCACCCCTACTCATGTGGGCCTGGATGCCTACCACTACTACCATCCCCACTCATAGGGGGATGGATGAATGAATGAATAATGAATGAATATTCGATTTATAAAGCGCTAACTTAGCCCAAGGGCATCAAGGCGCTGCAGAGGACTAACGTTCAACCGGATAAAATGCTCAAGCTAAAGTCTGTGTAAAAAGCCAGGTTTTCAAGGCCTTGCGAAAAACAGAGTATGACTCAAGACCCGATAGACCATCCGGAAGAGAATTCCACAGCCTAGCAGCAGCAGTGGAGAAGGCTCTGCCTCCCCATCTAACCTTCTTAAACCTAGGAACCACCAGCAGGTTCTTGCTGGCAGACCTAAGCTGCTTGGTCGGGATATAACGTTGAAACATGGCTTTGATGGCATCAGGGCCAGCTCCATAGTAGGCATTATGAGTCAAGCACAAAGTCTTGAAAAGGATTCTACGATCCAGAGGTAGCCAATGAAGCGAAATCAGGGAGGCCGAAACAGAGTGATACTTTGGCAACTCCAACACCAACCTTGCTGCAGCGTTCTGTACCATCTGTAACCGTCTCACAAAACCCTTGTTAATGCCCAAATAAAGGGCATTACAATAATCGAGTCTGGACAGTATCAAAGCAATCACTGCCTGCTTTCGTGATGAAAACGACAGGAACTGTGAGATTTTCCTAAGCAGCCTGATTAGATAGACACTGTTTTGCTAACCTGTAGGTTCATGGACAACGAAGTGTCGACCATAACCCCCAGGTTTTTCCCATGGGAAACAGGAGAGGGACAGCTGCCCATGGTGTCAGGCCACCAGTCATTAGACCATATATCATGTTGGTTACCAAAAATCAAGATCTCAGTTTTTTCTCCATTCAATTTAAGGTAATTCTCACCCATCCAAGATGAGACTGCCTGCATACACTCTTTAAAATTTGCGGCAGCTTCACTGATGCTGTTGGTAATAGACACCATGATTTGAGTGTCGTCGGCATAAGACAGCACCTCAAATCCAAAGGCTCTCACCACCCTCGCCAGTGGGGCAACATAGATATTAAAAGGGTGGGGCTTAGGGAGGATCCCTGAGGAACTCCACAAATCAATGGGTTGGGAGAAGAATAAAATTGGCCCAATTTCACTATTTGTGCCCTATCACTAAGAAAGGAGGAGAGAAGCTCAAGGGCCGTGCCCCCAATCCCTATCTCCTTGAGGCGTTCCACCAGCCTTAGTGGAGACAGGGTGTCAAACGCTGCTGTAAGGTCAAGAAGGACCAGCAGGGTCGTATACCCTGCATCAACCTGGACCCGGATGTTATCAAAGACCACCGTTAGCGCTGATTCAGTGCTATGAAGGCTTCTAAAGCCATGCTGAGAACCATCAAGCAACTGATGATCCCGTAAATAGGAACTGAGTTGGGAATTCAGATATTTTTCCATAATTTTAGCTGGAACCGGAAGCAAGGAAATGGGGCGATAATTTTTAGTTCCATAGGATCCAGAGACGGCTTTTTAACAGCGGTTTAACAACAGCGTTTTCCAAAGAGTAGGATACTGCCCCTCAGTAATAGCTATATTTAGTACTGAGGTGAGAAGGGGAACAATGACTTCCCTTCCTATTTTTTGGACCTTAAGGGGGCAGGCATCCAGGGGAGACCCCGAGGTAACTCCTTCCAAAAGATGACCAGTTGTTTCATGAGAGATACAAGGGAAGGTAAGAAGCCTCGGTTCATCTACCGTAGTTGCTGATGAAACAGGGTTAGTTTTAGAAGGAGCAAATATATCCTTTCCAGCAATAAAGTCCTCCAAAGTGGAGTATATGTCTGTGATCTTAATGCAGAAAAACTCTGCCATTCTGTCACAGAGTTCTTGGGAAAGGTCAGATGAATCAGCAACAGGAGGGGAGGGATGCCTACCACTACCACCACCCCTACTCAGGGGGGCCTGGATGCCTACCACTACCACCACCCCTACTCTTGGGGGCCTGGATGCCTACCACCCACACAACCCCTACACATAGGACGGGTAATGCATGACACAACCAGCATACTCCAACATAAGGAATGTCTGAAAAATACATCCCCCCCACACCATGACAAGCGTGTGTAGTCTGTGTCAAATGCCTACAACACTGAACATGACATTGAACATACAATGTGACCCCCTATCACATGTGTCACACATAAATGTGTGTGGCCTCCACAATGCAAGCAGACCATGACCACTGTGGCAATGGGGTCTAAAGCCCCATCACCACAGTGACCAAAAGGCAAGTGTGGGGTCCATAGCTGAAGCACATTTTGAACATTGTGGCAATGGGGTCTAACACCCCATCACCACAGTGACCAAAATGTAAGTGTGGGGTCCATAGCTGAAGCACATTTTGAACATTGTGGCAATGGGGTCTAACACCCCATCACCACAGTGACCAAAAGGTAAGTGTGGGGTCCATAGCTGAAGCACATTTTGAACATTGTGGCAATGGGGCCTAACACCCCATCATCACAGTGACCAAAAGGTAAGTGTGGGGTCCATAGCTGAAGCACATTTTGAACATTGTGGCAATGGGGTCTAACACCCCATCATCACAGTGACCAAAAGGTAAGTGTGGGGTCCATAGCTGAAGCACATTTTGAACATTGTGGCAATGGTGCCTAACACCCCATCATCACAGTGACCAAAAGGTAAGTGTGGGGTCCATAGCTGAAGCACATTTTGAACATTGTGGCAATGGGGCCTAAACCCCCATCATCACAGTGACCAAGATGTAAGTGTGGGGTCCATAGCTGAAGCACATTTTGAACATTGTGGCAATGGGGTCTAACACCCCATCATCACAGTGACCAAAAGGTAAGTGTGGGGTCCATAGCTGAAGCACATTTTGAACATTGTGGCAATGGGGCCTAAACCCCCATCATCACAGTGACCAAGATGTAAGTGTGGGGTCCATAGCTGAAGCATATTTTGAACATTGTGGCAATGGGGCCTAAACTCCCATCATCACAGTGACCAAAAGGTAAGTGTGGGGTCCATAGCTGAAGCACATTTTGAACATTGTGGCAATGGGGTCTAAAGCCCCATCACCACAGTGACCAAAATGTAAGTGTTGTCATGTGAAAAGCTGCAAATGCCAAACTGCATGGATGATTCCTGGTCACACAACAACAAACACATCAGTGGCATAGTAGTGCTTGTGTCCCATAGCAACATAGATTGGGTGAGGCAAACAGTGCAGTGCCAATGAAACATCGCTTTGGCCATGTGCAGACAAACATCACCCATGTGGGCTCACATTGTCAAGATTCACAAATTACACAATGACAGAAGTGACCATCATAATGCAGACCCACACATCAGCACCAATGGACACACAAATGTAGATATCCTGTGGAGACTGTAGATTTCAGGTGAACAAATACCATTCCATGGCAGCAATAGGACATACAAACCATGATCATTGTGCTGACTGATGACCTAGGAGTCCCAGGGACAGCAGGGGAAACCCACCAAACAACATACAGCCAATGGCACACTAAAGAAATGCCAATGCAGTGGTGCAAATGCACAAACACAAACAGGCACACTCACACTGCACATCAAACACAACATGTGATGGGGGTGTGTGCCAGTGTCCCCAGGCAACCACACAACACATGAGGAGGCCTGAATCCCTATTACACAGATGTGTATACAGTGCCACACAAAAGTAACCCATGGATCGGATTCCCCTATGTGGGCAATCAGGCATTGTTAGATGAGAGGGAGCACAAATTACAAATGTCACACAAGCTTGTAGGAACAGCAACTAACACAGCAAGAGACAGACCCACCACAGCACTACCCCCAGGGACCCGACATTGTGGTGACACTGGCCTGCATGATAATCCCACTGTGATGACAAAGGTAGATGTCGTACACACAGTGAACCACAGTCATGTTTCCTGAGCAACTAACTACCATCACACCTACACAAGCACAAATCAATCAGCACGGCCTGTCAGCCAAGGCCAACATGGAGGTAGGGGTCTAGCCGTGCAACAACTCTCATTTGCACACACTCAACACCACACACCTTGACCTCCACCAATGTGCAGCAGTGAAGCTCACATGGACTGGTGACATTGCACATGCACCCTATGACAATCCCAGGGGTGGTGGGGGGAACTAAGGTGGAGATACCCATCACACATGGCCAGTCAACAAGACTTGTGAATGTCTGACACACTGCACAGTACGCTGTACATGGGCATGACGTCAAATCCACACCAACCAATGGGATCCCGGCCACAGTCACACACCAATGAAGAAGCCAAGTTCACCCACCAAGAACACACATAGACAACTTCCAACATTGCAGCTCTGACCCTGAGGAGTGGCAGCAGTCACACACACAACGTGTCACAATCACTGAAAGGTAACACAAAATGTAAATTACATGACTTGTGTAACCAACAAGTGCCAAGGGAATCCTGACTGTGTCTCATCTGCGTTTGCCCACAAACTCAGCCCTGACAGCAAACACACCTATGGATGACACCCTGATGACCAGTAATGTGCCATGCACCCACATCACAGAGAACCCAGGGCGAAGATTTGGGGGAACATAGGTCAACTCAGCAAGCATCACAAACATGAACATCACTAGGGATCCCAGCCTGTGTTGCAAAATGGAAGTGAAGACACACAGACATGCTCACACAACACACACCTTGGGCTCAGGCAATGTCACGGAATTACACACTGCCATGAGGGGACTCCACTCCTGTGTAAGGAAAGCTGTGCCATACGTTGTCTCTGCAGGGCTCTATCATGTCAGCAGTACACTTGGTCACTCAGTCAACAATTAGCACAAAATGAAGGCTCTCGTCACATCAGCCTGGTCATGGGAGTGTCACCGAAATCATCTGCACAGATCCAACACACATGTATAGCAAGTTGCACTGATAACACAGATGAGTCCTTTCCCATTGATGCCCAAACTTGCATGTCCAGTGGAGATGGTCACACGGTCAGGGAAACAGACAAATTGAACAATGGCAAGCACAACTGATGTGCAGGGGTGTAAGCCACAGATGTGATATTGCAAATGAATGTAGGAAATCCCATTGGCAAATATTGAAAACATGACACCCTCATATTGCTGCAAAGGATGACATGGCTACACATCAGGATAGGACACATTCCCCCTGGACCACATGGGGTCCTGCACAGTAACACTTCATTTTCATGATACCAAATATCACCATCACTGCAGCAAGGGCATGGTTAGCATCATCAACATCAAGTACATCTGAAGCAAAACCACCAGAGAACTGAAAGGAGCTTTATTCAGCATATGTGTCTGAAAAATGAAAGTCCTGCAAAAATACAAAGGCCAATGGCCAGTCCAACAGTTCAGTCCGAACCGGGTGACAGTGGCAGATGTCACCCTCTGCTTGCCTGCACTGATATGGAGCAGGGACATTCCCCTCGGAAGGGTATACGGGGGGGCAGGCCAGGCACCACAGGGACAGGATCAGGGCTCACCAGAAGGAGGCAGGGAAGGGGTGGCTGGTGGTGGAGAGTCACTGACAACTGCAGGGGGGCATGAGTCAGATGGTGTGGGTGCCGGCACGACTGCAGTGGTCCGGCCAGATGGAGTGGACAGGTTCCCCACTGCAGTGCCCAAGTCAGACGGGGTGGTAGTGGACTCCACTGCAGTGCCCATCTCTGGGGGAGTAGAATGGGGTTCAGGTAAGGTGGGCAGGACAGAGGGGGAAGACACGGTCTCCACACCAGTGGCACAAACATGTGCAGCGGGGGTGTGGGGCTGGAAGAGCAAGTGGTAGGAGGAGAAGGCTGCATCATTTTGGGGATGGTGTATCTGTGGGTGGGAGAACCTGGGACAGGGTGTGGTGGGGGAACCTGTGTTGTGGGTGACTGAGGGATGGAGGAAGGAGACTGTGTGGTTGAGCTGCAGGGCGTTTGCGGGGTCTTGCTCTTCCGGGACCGGGGGGACTTGCGGGTGGGGGCCTCAGGCTGTCTGCGCCTGGGGGAGGGTGTCCGGGGGCGAGGGGCACTCCCCTCTGTGTGGGTGGACTTCCTCTTCCCCCTGTATGCTGGATCAGCGGGATCGGAGGGGAAGAGGCCGAGGTCACAGAGGAAGAGCTGCTTTGTAGGTGGGGTTGCAGGTGAGGCAAGGGAAGGGGTAATGGAGGGAGAGGATTTTGAGGACTGCGGAGTGACTGTGGATGCCTGTGTGTGTGTCTGTTCCCCATCCCCTGTGGGTGTGGTATCAGTCCCATGAGGATGCTTGTGTGCACGTTTTGCCCTTGTTCTGTGTGTTTCTGTGCTGCTCGTGTCTGTGTGTTTGGGTGATTGTGCAGGTGTGCATGTGCTTGGGACAGGTAGGGTGCCAGGAAGTGTGGATGGGGCAGAGGTAGAAGGGGTGATGGACTGTTGGAGGAGGGACAATGCTGCTGTCAGGGAGGAGTCCATGGACCTATTGCTCCTCTTTAGGGCAGACATGCCCGTCGAGATGCCCTCCATGAACGACACCAGCTGTGTCAACAGAGTGGTGTGTGCATGGAGGACACTCAGTATTGCTGTCTGCCCTACATGGAGCTGCCGAAGTAGGTACACAGACTCCTCACTCAGGGCAGCAGGGGACACAGGGGCAGGGGGTGCAGTGCCTGGCACAAAGGAGACACGCTCCCGGACACGGGAGCCTCCACGGACCTCTGGAATGGGAGCCAACGGGAGGGCGGTGGTGGTGGTGGTGGCGGGGCCAGACATACTAGCTGGGGTGTGGTGGCTGCTGACACCCGCCTCCACAAGGGAGTCATCCTCCGAGCTGCTGTGGTCCTCAGCTGAGGTGGATGGTGCTGAGGACTCCTCGGTGTGGCTCCCCTCGCCCTCCGTGCCACTAGGTCCCTCTGACCACTCATCGCCTGCTGACCCAGTCTGGCCCTGCAGCTCCTCCTGGTCCGTGGAGCTGTCCCCTCCTGTGGCCGTGGATGTATCTGCAAACAATTAGGGAAACAGACAAACATCAGTCACCTGCACTGACCGCACACACCACAGTAAGTACAGCACATTACAGAGAAATCCCTGGCATTCTCAGTTGAACATTGCCAAAAGTGCTCACACAGATTAGGAGAAGCCAATTGTCATTCTGATGGTCAACCATGGCACTCACACCCCTCCTGCCCTTGCACCCATCTGTCTGGTGCCTGTTGGATGGTAATACCCCAGTGTGGACACAAGCACCACATACACAGTTGTTGGACATTGCAGAGAACACGGTGAAGTATGTGAACATGCACACATCACATCTCTTGCCACTGAGTTAGTACAGGTGTCCGGGTAAAGGGATGGCCAGAGTCTAATTAGAAATGCATGTGATGCATACCAGCACCAGACACCATGATGCACCCATGTCCGGATAGTCAATGCCACAATGGGGTGCATGTTGCACATGTAACTCCCCTGCAGGATCACTCTTAGGAAGTTAAATGCCATGGCACAGGCATGCCTGCAAAGTCATACATCACTGTCTCCAGTCACATGGGCATGGCAGCCAGCTAACAACAGTCTGCACTGTGTCACAATCCTAGGAAATGGGGAATGCAAGTTATGTAGCTGACAAGTGCACATGTCCATCCCCCACAAACCACATCATCTGAACTCTTATTTGGCCACGTCATGCCAATTGGACATATGGGAGACATGAAACACAACTCTATGAACCTGAGCACCTCACAGTCTGCTGTGAATGTAAAACAGCTGCCTGAAGTTCACAGTCGCATACACCTGTGTGCACAGTCAAGTGATCAAACACCTAAAAGTCACAGAAGTATCGTCTCTCAGGGTCACATCTCAGATGGCATGCTGAGCCCTAAACGATAAACATCCCATTAGTCCTGACAACGAAGCCATGGCACAATGACACAAAGGCAGACACCTGAGGGAACATTTCACTGATCACAACATGTCAGCTGATACACGGGAGTGGGAGTACAGAGTGTATTGTATGCCCTGGAGTAGGCATGACTGTCCTGCTCCACCTGAAAGAGGGATGAGCCCTGGCCAGTAGGCAGGTGGCTAAGCATGTGTGACACACTTGATATACATACTCCTGAGGCCCAAACAATGTTCCCACCCGCAGCATGGGGGTGTGCCAAATACCCCAGGGACATGTGGTGATTCAGATCAGCAAGTGGACCACATATCAAAGTTACACCCAGATTACATGTCAGAACTTAGGCATTGTGTAGGCAATTGACTCACCCATGAATCCCACAGCATAGTCATGGGAACAAATGCTGTCCCCCACCCTGAGCGAAGCAAAATGCAATGACACAGTACCCAAGTGACACAATTTCCTGACTGTAAGGGCCACACATATGCGTATCAGATGAGGAGTGGGCATGTCACAATTGAGGGACATGGGTCCTGGACCACAAGACTGATGTACTGTGGAAGTTTAACCAGGCCAGAGGAGGGCACATAGCATGTCAGACAAAGTGCACAGTGCAGTCATGGACTCACCCCCTCCTTGCTGCTGTGTGGCCTTCAGCTGCCCATCCAGGTCAGGGAAGACCACCGCCAGGATCCTGAGCATGTGGGGGTCAGGGTCCGGTGTCCGCCCCTCCTGCGAGGAGGTGACAGCTTCAGCTGGACCCTTGCGATCCTCCGGGTCCAGCCCCGAAGGTCCTGCCACCTCTTCTGGCAGTTGCGGATCCGGCGCTTGTAGACCCCCACGCATCTTACTGCCCGGGCGATGGTCAGCCAGATTTCCTGCTTCTGGTGGGTATCAACCTGTGAGGATGACAAAGTGAAAAGGCCATTACTACACATGCAACATATACGTGCATCACACAGTTGGATATACATGTCTCAATCACAGGGGCATATGATGTACACAGGCAGTGCAACGATGGCTATGAACAGTTTGCCAGCAGTTACTACATGGTATCATTGCATGGGAAGTAAACCTTGTTGGAATGCACTGTTACTGCACTGTACCTGTTCAGTGCATGTAACTACACACTTTGGGGGTGAGAACTACTCAGTGAGCATGCTAGCCAGTGGTGTGCACACTGTAAGTCTTGCTAGTCAGACAACATGCACAATTAGTAAGGCAGTGGACAGCACACTCACCTGCTCCCCTGGTTTCCCATACAGCTTGCTGTACTGTGGAAGGAGGCTGTCCAGCAGGGCCTGGTTCTCCTCAGTGGTGAAGGCTGGGGCTCTCTCCACAGTACGTGCCATTGCAGTAGCCAGAGGATGCAGAGACAGCAGCAGTGTTGGTGGCAGATGTCGTCCTGGAGCATGTAGTGCAGGCAAGTGAGCTCTCAGGGGAACAGCCAGCATTATATGTGTGCTGCAGAGGCAGATACTGTCCCATGTGTCCAAAGTGATAGGTCCAAGTCATTTGCATCTTCTGAATCTGGCCAATCCATGGAATTGCACCACTTATACACTCCCAAAGCATCCTTCAAAAGTTCAACTTCATGACACCCATGTTTTTGCAACATTGTTGTGGCTGGCCAACTGAATTCACTGCATCAGACTCGTTCCAGCTTCGAAAACGCGTCCGTTGCCATGCCAGGCCCTAGCCAATGCATGCGCACCGTCCGGACCATTGCTGTACAACGCGTATTTCAAAAGACAACGCATACACGCTCACATCAAATGCAATGGCCAGTGCGTGCACACCGATCGGTCCATTGCTGTACAACGCGTACCCGCTCACAACAGATGCAATGGCCAGTGCGTGCACACCGATCGGTCCATTGCTGTACAACGCGTACCCGCTCACAACAGATTCAATGGCCAGTGCGTGCACACCGATCGGTCCATTGCTGTACAACGCGTACCCGCTCACAACAGATGCAATGGCCAGTGCGTGCACACCGATCGGTCCATTGCTGTACAACGCGTACCCGCTCACAACAGATGCCATGGCCAGTGCGTGCACACCGATCGGTCCATTGCTGTACAACGCGTACCCGCTCACAACAGATGCAATGGCCAGTGCGTGCACACCGATCGGTCCATTGCTGTACAACGCGTACCCGCTCACAACAGATTCAATGGCCAGTGCGTGCACACCGATCGGTCCATTGCTGTACAACGCGTACCCGCTCACAACAGATTCAATGGCCAGTGCGTGCACACCGATCGGTCCATTGCTGTACAACGCGTACCCGCTCACAACAGATGCAATGGCCAGTGCGTGCACACCGATCGGTCCATTGCTGTACAACGCGTACCCGCTCACAACAGATGCAATGGCCAGTGCGTGCACACCGATCGGTCCATTGCTGTACAACGCGTACCCGCTCACAACAGATGCAATGGCCAGTGCGTGCACACCGATCGGTCCATTGCTGTACAACGCGTACCCGCTCACAACAGATGCAATGGCCAGTGCGTGCACACCGATCGGTCCATTGCTGTATAACGCGTACCCGCTCACAACAGATTCAATGGCCAGTGCGTGCACACCGATCGGTCCATTGCTGTACAACGCGTACCCGCTCACAACAGATGCAATGGCCAGTGCGTGCACACCGATCGGTCCATTGCTGTACAATGCGTCCCTGTACAGGTCACTCGCATATGTCACCATTCTTGTCACTGGTGGACGTATGCCAGCCACATATACTTGCCAGGGACTCAGGGGCACACCTACAACCCCACACCCAGTCCACACTGTATCCTAAGGCATGTAAGGCTGCATTACCTTTTCTGTGTATGGGGGTGAACATGTGGTTTTTGGGGTGGCACTTGGGGGCAGCCACTCCCAGGCTGTGCACGTGTTCATGGGGACAGGATCCTTTGTGTGTTGTGCACATGACCACTGTGGTGTGCAACTGTTCATTTCAGAGCATGTGGCATGGTCACATTTCCAGGTTGTGTATGTGTATGTCATGTCACATACCCCCTGAGTCCCATGTGGGAAGGCATGTACGTCACAGGGTGACCCATTGCCACAATAGTGATGGCCCTCCACATTCTGTGTGCATGTTGTGTTTCCGATGTCTCTGATTCCATGTGCACAATGGGAGACAGTCTCCACATCAACGTTGTTTGTGCATGGACTTTGATGTTGTGCGTGTGTGTGTCACAGACGTCCATGTCTGTCCTGCGGAGGCAACAGGGGCCACTACCTGTGGGAGTCATGTTTGTTTTTCTGACGTGTACATGATAAGCCATGTCATGCCAGTGTCCATGTGGCAAGACAGGGTCACTGGGAATCTACCTGTCAATGAGCTGTGATGCCTGTGGCGCATCTGTCCAGACATGTCACTGTGGTGTGTGTGTGGAACGTGACAGCAGTAAATGGGTACTGTGACACAGCCTAATGGTTTCCCATAGCACAACCTGGAACCTGTTGTCAACACATGTTGATCTGAGATGTTAGATGATGTCCATGTAGGTGCCATATATATCCATACAGAACGGCACACACATCAAGTACTTGTGTCTCGTAATGATGTATCATGTGAAATTGAGTATGGTTAATGGCACATATGTGGGGTGACTGACAATCTTTCTTTCTTCACCTATGCACTGCAGGGCACCAGCTGTCCATAGACCATTCCCTGACCTGGCAACGATGGTGGAACGTGACAGCATCCTACGGTACCGCTTCACCAGGCAGCTGATTGAGTATTTGACAGTGCGATTGGCCCCACATTTGCAACCTGGCCGGCCGTACCCTACAGCGCTGACCCCCAAAGTGAAGGTGATGGCAGCCCTACACTTCTTTGCCACCGGTACCTTTCAACACACTGTGGCGACTGCTGGTGGGATGTCACAGACCATGTTCAGCCGTGTGCTACGCAATGTTTTGGAGGCAATGTTGAGATGCCTGAACCAGTACATCTATTTCCCTACACGTCAACAACTCACTGACGTCAAGAGTGACTTCTATGCCCTGGGGAGGATGCCACATGTCATTGGCTCCATTGATGGGACACATGTGGCTTTGGTACCACCACAGGCACATGAGCAGGCATACAGGAACAGGAAACATTATCATTCGATCAATGCTCTGGTGGTATGTTTTGCAGATATGAGCATCTCACATGTGTGTGCCCGTTTCCCTGGTTCGGCACATGATGCCTACGTGATGAGGAGTAGTCGCATCCCAAGGATGATGTCACAGATGCAGAACCAGCGTGCCTGGCTTGTCGGTGTGTACTGACTTTGTACCATTGTGTGTGTCCTCAATGTTGTATTCCGCCCTCTTTTCCAACTCTGCTAATGTGCAATTGTCTGTCTGTAGGTGACTCGGGATACCCCAACATGCCATGGTTGCTGACACCCCTCAGGAACCCTGTGACACCAGCCCAGATGCGCTACAATGAGGCACATGGTCGGACCAGGAGAGTGATCGAGCGGACATTTGGTCTCCTGAAGAGCCGCTTCCGCTGCCTGGACAAGACAGGAGGGGCCCTCCCATATGCCCCAGCAAAGGTGTGCAAGATTGTCATCGTCTGCTGCATGCTACACAACCTGGCAGTGCGGAAGGAGTTGCCTCTCATCCTGGATGACGATGACCAACATCCGCCACCTGTGGAGGATCCTGGCCTGGGCCACGATGCCAGTGATGTTGATGATGATGATGGTGATGTCCGCACACAGTTCATCACCAACTTCTTCAGCTGAATGTGAGTATCCAGAGATGTCATGTCAATGATGTGTGTTTGCGTGATATGTGTTGGTGGTGCTCTGATGCTGTTTGAGTGGGGCCATGTGCTACTTGACTGGAAGCGTGCAGCGATGTGTCCTTACAGGTAGTCTGTACTCCCCAACAGTGTTGACATGCTAACTTGGTTTTCTGTGAGTATCTTATGACATGTATTGGCCATGAGTATTGCAGTTCTATCCTGTTCTTCCGTGCTTTTGACTGTGTGTCATGTCTGTCCTTCACAGGGTACTTTCAGAGTTGTTTGGTGAACTGTGATCCCCTAACACCATGATTCAACTTCCAGGGTGGAAGCAGTCGTTTCCCTACAGGTGATGTGCCACACACCCCTGGACTTTATTTCTTCTACACTTGTTGACTGTGTGGCCACTGCCACGTAGGATTACCTTGCATCTGTAGTGGAAACAACATGTTGCAAATGTGTAATAAACCTGTGCTTCACTTTGGGTTGTGCATTGTCTGTGGTCACACATCTGACTGACATGTGCTTACTGCACCTGTGGGCTAGTTAACACAGACTGTGAATAGGTGTGGTGTCTGTGCATTCCACTGTATTTCCTGGCAACATCAGTGTAGGCGATGAGTCTGATGGCCCTGGTGTGTATGTGTTGTGTAGCCCTAGTGGTGTGTCTCCCTCATATGTGTCACGTCGCCATGACTCACATGACGGTGTTGAACTTGCTGTAGCAGTTAGCATGCACAGTGTCATTTAGCAGATCACCATCTACATGACAAAAACCACGTTGGAATCACAACAGAGGCAAGTATGGTGTATTAGTGAGTTTATTTACATACATGTGTGAGGATAGTGCACAGGATGGTGGGTGCTGTACATTGGGATTGGAATCCAAAGTTCCCAGATGAGTTGGAAGGCTTGGTAGCAGAAATGTCCTGAGTAAAGTCCACAGTCATCTGATACATTGGGCCAATTTAAGCTCCCCATGTCATGTGGGAGAGTTGTGTTGCATTCGACAGGGTAAACAGTGTGCACACAAAGGAGAATTTCCAGAACAGGTGTTGGGTTCCTGGGGGATGTACATGGCCATCGGCCTCTCAGTTTTCCTTCCTCGGACGACCCCTCTTCTTCCGGGGGGGACCCTCATGTGCAGGCTGCTGCGGTGCAGAGGACTCTCCGCCAGAGTCCTCCTCCCTCCCTGTGGCAGTTGCAGTTGTTGCAGCACCAGATGTTGTGGGCACACAGGGAGGTGTGGCCATGTTGGTGCTAATCTGGCGGAGGCATGTCAATATGTCCCTATGCACCGCTGTCAGTTCTTGCAATGTGTCCCACTTGGACTCCATGCCAGACATGTGTGTCTCCACACGGGACATGTGTGAGTCCAAGCGGGCATGATGGGCAGCCTGCTGCTGTTGAATGTCCTTGAGGATCCCCACTACCTGGCTGACCTCTCCGGTGCTATTCTGGTACGCCTCAGCAATGCGTGCCAGTTGTGGGTCATCATGCAGTCCAGGCCCCTCTGCAAACAGCGACCTATGTCTACCACCCCTCCCACCACCCCTGGTGACACTTGTGGGACCTGTGGTGGCACGCACAGGTGACCGTAGGCCCACTTGGGGGTTGTTACTGGGCTCGTTGTCCGTTGCTCCACGTTGGGCCGGGGTCCCTGTGCTGTTGTCATCGGTAGTCCTTGGTCTGTCCGTGTTGGCAGGGGTGGTCTGTGTGTTGGCAGTTGTTGGAGGGGTGGGTGCAGGGGGTGCAGATGTTGGTCCTGCTGGTGCTGCATGATGACTCGCACCGGAGGGGCCAGGTAGGTCTTCGCCATCCGAGGAGTGCAGAGGCTGTTCCACACCATTGAGCTCAGTGTCCCCCGGAGCCTGGGACAGGGACTCCTCATTGTCTGCTGCTGTGTCCCCATCATCACCTGTTTTTGGAAGAGACACACAATGTATGTTATGTTTCTATGGGCATCAATGGTTCACACACCTGACAGTTGTGACTGTACCTCTGGATGCGGGCCTGTACATTGCATTGTCCTAAGTTGTCACAGTCAGAGGTTGATATTGGTGTAGCACATTGTCCTGCCAACCTGAAGCTTTTCTATGTGAATGTTGAGGTGTGTGCATGGCCAGCATTGGTGGTATTTGGTGGACATCCGGCCCTCCTTCTCCCCCCAGCCCAGTTATCCCACCATGGAACGTGCTTCCATTGCAGGGAGTGCAAGTTGGCTTTCAAGATGTCAGTCAGTGGTGTCCTGCTGTTGGTTGGTGCCAAGTTCCCAGCAGGGGCTTGTGCTCCCCACAGCAGTACCCAGTGTCAGCCATCTTGTCAGTTCTTTTCCACTCCCTGTGATGTGAGCATGGTTCAGAGTGGTGTTGATGGGCCAATTGTGAGGGTGACCAATATCTGTGTCTACAACTCCCATCATGCTATTGCCTACACCCCCCTTCCCAGCATGCCCATACTTCCTTCCTTTTGAGTGGAGTTCACAGTGTGTGAGTGTGACAGCAATGGCAAGATCGCAGACAGTGGTGTCCTGCTGTTTGTTGGTGCACAGTTCCCAGCAGGGCCTTGTGCTCCCCACAGCTGAGGCCAGTGTCAGACATTTTTGAAGTGGCTTTTCACTGGCTGTGAGGTGTGCATGCTTCAGTGTGAGCTTGCTGGGCCATGTGGGTGGGGGATGTTGAGCTGTGACTACCACTCCCATCATGCTATTGCCTACACCCCCCCTTCCCAGCATGCCCATACTTCCTTCCTTTTGACTCTGCTTCCCTGTGGGGTAGTGTGCCTGTGCTGACAGGATGTCTGACTGTGTTGTCCTGGCGTTTGTTTGGCTACAAGTCCCAAGAGTGTCCCTGTGCTTCACACAGCATAACAGAGTGTGGTTGTTCTTTGTGGGATATTTAATTAGAGTGTGAGGCAATGCATTCTCCCAGGTGAGTTGTGTGGAGTTTGTGTTAAGGGGGTGTGTGAGAAAAACTGCTGGTGACTATGGTCAGAGCTGTCAGTCCTCCTTCCCACCCAGCCAGATATCCCACCATGGTACGTGCTTCCATTGCAGGGAGTGGAAGTTGGCTTTCAGGATGTCAGTCAGTGGTGTCCTGCTGTTGGTTGGTGCCCAGTTCCCAGCAGGGGCTTGTGCTCCCCACAGCAGTACCCAGTGTCAGCCATCTTGTCAGTTGTTTTCCACTTCCTGTGATGTGAGCATGGTTCAGAATGGTGTTGATGGGCCAATTGTGAGGGTGACCAATATCTGTGACTACAACTCCCATCATGCTATGGCCTACACCCCCCTTCACAGCATGCCCATACTTCCTTCCTTTTGAGTGGAGTTCACAGTGTGTGAGTGTGACGGCAATGGCAAGATGGCTGACAGTGGTGTCCTGCTATTTGTTGGTGCACAGGTCCCAGCAGGGCCTTGTGCTCCCCACAGCTGAGGCCAGTGTCAGACATCTTTGAAGTGGCTTTTCACTGGCTGTGAGGTGTGCATGCTTCAGTGTGAGCTTGCTGGGCCATGTGGGTGGGGGATGTTGAGCTGTGACTACCACTCCCATCATGCTATTGCCTACACCCCCCCTTCCCAGCATGCCCATACTTCCTTCCTTTTGACTCTGCTTCCCTGTGGGGTATTGTGCCTGTGCTGACAGGATGGCTGACAGTGTTGTCCTGGCGTTTGTTTGGCTACAAGTCCTAAGAGTGTCCCTGTGCTTCACACAGCATAACCCAGTGTGGTTGTTCTTTGTGGGATATTTAATTAGAGTGTGAGGCAATGCATTCTCCCAGGTGAGTTGTGTGGAGTTTGTGTTAAGGGGGTGTGTGAGAAAAGCTGGTGGTGACTATGGTCAGAGCTGTCAGTCCTCCTTCCCACCCAGCCAGATATCCCACCATGGAACGTGCTTCCATTGCAGGGAGTGGAAGTTGGCTTTCAGGATGTCAGTCAGTGGTGTCCTGCTGTTGGTTGGTGCCCAGTTCCCAGCAGGGGCTTGTGCTCCCCACAGCAGTACCCAGTGTCAGCCATCTTGTCAGTTGTTTTCCACTCCCTGTGATGTGAGCATGGTTCAGAGTGGTGTTGATGGGCCAATTGTGAGGGTGACCAATATCTGTGACTACAACTCCCATCATGCTATGGCCTACACCCCTCTTCCCAGCATGCCCATACTTCCTTCCTTTTGAGTGGACTTCACTGTGTGTGAGTGTGACAGCAATGGCAAGATGGCTGACAGTGGTGTCCTGCTGTTGGTTGGTGCACAGTTCCCAGCAGGGCCTAGTGCTCCCCACAGCAGTACCCAGTGTCAGCCATCTTGTCAGTAGTTTTCCACTCCCTGTGATGTGAGCATGGTTGAGAGTGGTGTTGATGGGCCAATTGTGAGTGTGACCAATATCTGTGACTACAACTCCTATCATGCTATCGGCTACACTGACTTCACCAGCATACACAGAATTCCTTCCTTTGAGTGAGCTTCCCTGTGAGGTGGTGTTCTAGTGGTGGCAAAATGTCTAACTATGTTTGTTGGTTGCATTTGTGCCACTGCCTTGCTGTATTTGTAGTTATGTTTGTACATATCTTGACACAGTTACATGTCACTATGAGATGCCATGTATTGTGTTTATCTGACTGACAGACAGATCTTGGGGTGATTATCTTTTTATTGCTGTGTATTTGCTAAGGGTGCATGGTTTGACTATCCCCTTGACAGTGATGTGTGTGTATTGTCACACAATATTGTGTATATTTGTTGTGTACTCACCAGGCTCTGGGATGTTGGATAGTCCATATACGCTCACTGGTGGTAGGATGGCCCGCACCTTCTCCTCCCAGGGCCTGAGGTATAGTGGTTTGACAGGAGGGCCACTGCCGGTGTGCTGACTCACGATGTAATCCTTCTTTAGTAGGTCCCTGACCCTCCTGCGCACATCATACCACCTGTTCTGGATGTCTTCCTTTGTGCGCAAACATGGTGATTGTGCGTTGACCCTGTCGACGATCCTCTGCCACATCTTGGTTTTCTGCGACATGGGGGTCTGTTGTACCAATGTACCAAACAACTGTGGCTCTACCCTGAGGATCTCATCTACCAGGACTTCCAATTCACTGTCTAGGAACTTTGGATTCTTCTTTAGGGGCATGGTGATGGGTGGTGGTGGGGATTGATGTGTGTGTGTGTGCAGGTGAGGGTGTGTGAGTGTAGGTTTTGCTGGGTGTATGTGAGGGTGCTATTTGTTGAGGTCGTAATGGAGTGTGGCTTGTGTGATGGATGAGCTGTGCGTGTGTCTGTGGTTGCTGTGTGATGGTGTTCTGTGCTGGCAGGTCAGTTGAATTTGCAAAGGATCATGGTAGGGATTTGTGGCCTTTATATAGGTGGAGTTGGGGGTGTGTCCTTGTTCCATGTTTTTTTTCCCTGTATTTATTGACTTTGTCATTGCTTGTTTGGCCCTTTTTTTTGTTTTTTTCCTTAGTATTTTTTGTGCATGTAGGAGACGTTCTTCGGACCGAGTAGGACGCTGCAGTTGTTTCGTGCGAGCTTCTCGGAGTCGTCCATGCTGTGTTTCTGCAGGGTTTCTTGTGCGGCGTACGCGTCGGTCGCCGAGTATTGGCTTCCTTCGGCTGGCTTTTGTATGAGTGTCGGTCGTTCGGCTTGCGCACCGTGCTACTCGGTCTGTTTTTCCACGCATTGCATCGTACTGCGCGGGTCGGAGTTCGCGGGTACGTTTCGTTCGGGTTGATTCCTGGTGCGTGTCGGTCGGTTCTATTCGCGTGGTTTCCCGGCCGGATAGCTTGTTTCCGTCCGGTTTGGTCGTTCGGCTTGTGTTCCGTACGAGTCGGTCGTGATTCACATGCATTTCATCGTACTTCCCAGGTCGGGCAACGCCGGTACGTGTCGGTCGGACTAAATTCCCGTACTGAGTCGGTCGGTACGTTTTCCGGCCTGAATCGGAATCGGCCCCTTAGTGTTGGGAAGTGGGTAGACTTAGTGAAGAACGGGCAGCCTTTGGAAGTGAGCAGTGTGGTGAAAGTGGGCAGGCTCAAGGGGAGAACAGGCTCAAGGGGAGAAAGCGGGCAGCCTTGGGGGTTTTCAGAGTTAGGAGACAGCATGCATGGCTGGGTTTATAATCTCTGACAGCCAGCGTCTAGGCTTTGTAGCGGCAGATGAGTGTATGAAAGACCCAGAGGTGTTTTAATGGATTTTTTGGGGGTCAAATGAGTTCTGGCACCATGGGCGTGTCTATTCATCTGCCTTTCAGTCGAATGAAGACACTTTCTTGAAATTTTTTTCCGGGATAGCGCTTACGTCACATGGCAGCATGTCCAGTAGTGTCCACAGCAGGTAGGTCATGCCCATAATACCATCCACGAGCAGTAAAACTGGGGAGCTGCTGTCCTTCACCTGTGTCAGCTTTAAATTATATGACAGGCCCCAACTCTGCAGCCTCACATGAGCAAGTGCCAGGAGGTGCTGTGCAGAGAATGGAGCACCTGTCTCTCCAGTGAGTGCTGTTCCTGGGGCCTCAGTGAGGTGCAGGGATGGTGGCAGACTGGTAGGGGTGAGAAGGGCAGGGAAGGGCTCCCACCATCCCCACTCCTCACTGAGTCCCCAGGCGCAGCACTCTCTGGGTAGAGAGATGCATCATTCTCTGCACAGACTGAAGGGGGGGTGGTTGATCTTTTGCGTCTATTCCCTTCTCTGTCTCAGTAGCACTGAGGGTAAATAGGCTCACCAAGATTTCATGACAGCAGTGTAGAAAATAAAGAATTTGTAGAGCTGCACACAGTGCACGAAGACAGCGTGATATAAAAATGGGATTGCATAAATCTGATGATTTACATTGCACGTGAACCCTCAAAATAATCCTTCGATAAACTCTAACCAAAAAGTTTTGGACTGATGGTTTTCAAAGTCCTTGATAGACCAAAAGATGGCACCTTCAAAAACAAGTTTATGCTGACAATGAAATGCTTCATTTGTTTACCAACTGTAAGAAGAATGACTCAAGAGGTTGTGGGAATATGTGAATAATGTAGTTAATTGTCTTACATGCAGCCTGGGTGCGACACATTGACTCATTATACTATCAGGTTTCGAAGCCGCAGCTTCTTAGATAGATTTCTTACATCCTTAGCTTTCTGGTGAAGGAGGCTGGAAGAATGACTGACTCAAGTAGGACAGATGGTGCTCTGGGCCCCAGGGGTCTGCACACAGCCCCCTTCAAACAATCAATGGGTGAAGAAGGACTATATACAACAATTGTACAACAAGTGTACAAGAAAGGTGAACCATCTGACTCCTCAACAATTTCCACCACCCATATAATATAGAGACAAGGGGTTTCATGACACATGTGTAAACTGGTTACATTTCGCACAGTGAGACATTTTTCGAGCGTTCATTGGCCTGCCAGGCAGCTGCTCCCTGGTCCAATTGCAGCTGTAGTTTGATCTTGGTAAGCAGGACGTAGCAGAGAAAACCTGTTTTTGACACAATAGCTTAAGTTTAGGGATGCTAGCCAAGGGTCAATAAACTCGCTCATTGGAAGCGAGGTGCTGTAACCTAGAAAACGGGGGCAGTTCAAAGGCACGGTTAATGGATGCCATTTAGGGACTGCCAGAGGCAGCAGCTGTGACCCCTGGCTTCCCCTATGTGACACCTGGCAGCATCTTTGCAAACTCACAGATCAAAGGACAGCACCTGGACAGCAGTGTAAAGGGTGCAAGAGCCCTCTTTACTTTCTATGGTTCTCACCTCTAGGCCCTCCTCTAGCCCATGGGCTTAGGGGAGTGGCAAGGACTGGGAAATGTTGATCGCTCTGCCACTTCATGAAACGTTTGGCAGCGAAGGAATGACCATGCGAGGATACAGTCTGCCCACCCTGCCACCAAGTAGAACAAGCATTTGCAATGCAATCGGTCTGACCTTTGGAACCATATATGTATTTAGCTATGCAGCACATTAGCCTGGGTGCTGAAACATTTATTGGGGCATATTATCAAGACCCACGTTAAAATTATCGCCGTTTTAGCGGCAGGAAACTGTTGCTAAAACGGCGATAATGAGCTTGCTAATATGCGTTATAGAATTCCAATAGAAGCCCAGGTGAGATGTCCTGCACATCTAACCTGGGCTTCTATTGGAATTCCATAACGCATATTAGCAAGCCCATTATCGCCGTTTTAGCGGCAGTTTCCTGCCGCTAAAACGACGATAATTTTAACGTGGGTCTTGCTAATATGCCCATACTGTGCTTTAACATGGAGGTAAAGTAAGCACCAAACTGCGGAACACATGAAGAGAAATACTGCCTATCAGTGGGAAATTGTATTGTCCAAAGCTCTGTTTTTAATAAGAAATCAGCCCCTTCGGTGGTCATATCACTGAAAACACAAGATTTGAAAAAAATATTATTGTCTACGGTTGCTCATTGAATACAAGTTTCTATGGCCTGGAATCTAGGGAATGCTAAAGTGATTCTGGTATTTTACTGACCTTTGCTGGTCGTTTTCTATCAAGAAAGTTAAATAGAGGCAGTTGCCAGAAAAATAAAAAAAGAAAGTCCCTAAGCAGAAAGCAATTCTGGCATTTTACTGACCTCTACTGGTCGTTTTCTATGAAGACTATTAAATAGAGGCAGTTGAACAGAAAAAAAGTCCCTAAGCAAAGGTGGAATCAGACAAGTCCTAAGGATGATCTCCAGATCCCACAAAGTACATACAACAGATCTTCCAGACAGCGCAAGCACTGTCTAGGCTTGACCTAAAAAGTGCCTTCTATTGGATTTTAAAAACTTGGAGGCAGGTTTAGGTATGAGTCAGGGAAGACCTCCAAGCTTGGCAGGAATGAGAGTGAGCTGGGAAGGAATGTTAGAGCTTGTGACATCTCTTCTGTTGCCCTGCGAAGGTGATCTTCCAGCTGTGTAGCCGCTAGTAGTATCCACAACACAAATTCAAACGCACAGCTTAGAAGGGAAAACAAGCAGTGTAAAGAGCGCGTGCCTTGCAAATGTTTGGCTGAAGTTAGAGCTGCGCTCACTGGCTGAACATCCCGCAAATCAATCAGGGGTTTGTAAAGCACAGCTACTCACCCATGAGGGTCTCAAGGCGCTGTATTACCAATGTTAAGGCAGTGCACATTGACAAAGCCTTTTTTATATTGCTTCTTGCAACCCTGCCTGATGCACTAAAGTGATCATTGCTGGCAACCCTGCAATGAGGTGACCACTGATGGTAATCTTGCATAAGGTGCCACTACAGTAATCTAGTCTGATATCGATACTACTGCAACACTAACAATATTAGTAGCTTGAGATAATTTTCATTGAACATAAGTAGCTCGTCTTACAGAAAACGATGGAGACCCCTACTTCAGATCTCTCATCAACCTGCACCTTTTGATGTACACCGACCACTGTGAGCATGCCGCAGCTCCGGGTGCTTACAAAGCCTCAAGGAGCTTAGTACCTTCACTAATACAGAATAATAAACATATGTAAAACATTGAAAGAAACAACGGATCCCATAAAATGGGCATGCAATCTCCTAAAAGAAAGCTTGCACAGTGGACAGCTCTGCTGAAGGATGATTGTCAGCTACATCAGAGGCCTGCCAGGCTTTGTCTTTTTTATCCTTCTGATATTGACAATATGAAAACCAATGGGATAAGTAAATAACAAGCATGGGCAAAGCCAATAGGTCTGCTGTTTTGTTTGGGGAAGTGGGTACTGAGTGTTGCCCATAGCTGTCTTAGAAATGAAATCCCATCATGAAGCAACTTTGCAGGCTGCAAAAAATATTGAGGTTGAGAGTGTGGCCCCTTTCATGAACAGACTACATTGTCAGATTAAAGAGGTTCGCTTGAAGAAAAGAGCTATGAAAAGGAGTCAGCAGATGCATCCTACTTGTGAGCTTTAAAAGCAAACACAGCTAAATACTGTACTGGATTTCTTTTTAGCAAAGGGTTAATATTTCTGTCGCCAAAGTAAACACATCGAGATGAACACAATGGCAGTAGTCGAACAAAAGGACCACTTGATGCCCCATCACCAAAACCGAATGGGCGCATAAATGGGATTTATTTATTTGGTGTTTTATATAGCGCGAACATGACCCTAAGGAGGGCATCAGAGCCCTTTACATTTACATCTCTTTAAATTTAGAACAACACAAATGCCATGCAGAATTAGTAAAAATAATCAGTGTACATCAAATTGCTAGAAACAGTTATGCTACAAGGTCAAAAGTAATTGTACAATAATTTGAGAAGAAACATTTGTGCTTTAAAATTCAAATATACAAGATATAAATGAGGTTAATAGTCGATGTGTAGTAGCAAGTGTATGAACAAGAAAGAACACTGATAATGTTAAGTCTGCTGAACTTATGGAAGGAATTTGCTGATAAAAAAGGATTTTGCTTCATTTTTGAAAGCAGAGATGGACGAAATTCTTCTAATGTTAGGGGGGAGAGCGTTCCAGATTGTTGGTGCTGCACCAGAGAAAGCTCGGTCATAAGTTCTTTTCTTTCGGAAGAGGGCTGGTTTCAGTAATAGATCTCCATGACTCCGGGAAACTCGGCATCCACCTGATAGTGTGATTTTCTGGGCAAGGTACATTGGTGTTTTGTAGTGTATCGCTTTGTGAGTGATACATGCCATTTTTTGTTGTATTCTTGCTTCGTAAGGCAGCCAGTTGAGCGCTTTCAGATGAGGGGTGATGTGGTCGAATTTTCTAGAGCCTGGACTGCTGTTTTAAAGTCTGAAATATTTATGAAAGGTTTCAGTTTTCTGAGGTAGCTTAAATGGAAACGGGCGTTTATTGCCATCGTGTTAATATGTATTAGCATGTTCAGGTTTTTGTCTAGCACAATTCCCAGAGATTTGGTTGAATCTACTATCTTCGGAGTACAGTTTAGCGCTGTGATCAGTTTGGTCCACTCCGAGATATTCGTAGCGCTTTTCTGGGGGGAAATCAGCAGGAATTCAGTTTTATGCGGGTTAAGCTTGAGGTGATTAATAATTAACCAATGGACGGTTCTCTTTAGTGCCTGGTTCATGATACCGATCTCTTCTGTCGATGTGATCTTGATGTAAAGCTGTGTGTCATCTGCATACATATGGAAGGAGATGTTTGATTGCTGTAGGATTTCTGTGAGTGGCTCTACGTACAGATTGAATAGAGCAGGGGATAGTGTTGAGCCCTGAGGTACACCAATAAAATTTCTTGATGATGCAGATAGTGTTTGGTTCACTATGAATTCTTGTGATCTGTTCTCTAAGAACGAACTAAACCACTTTAGGACGGTACCATCTAAGCCCATCCTTATTTTCAGGCGATCTAGTATTTTAGCATGGTTTACAGTGTCAAATGCCGATGAAAGGTCGAGCAGGATTAGGAGACAGGTTTCGTTGCGGTCGAGGGCAAGTAGAGCGTCGTCCACGATGTTCAGAATTGCTGTTTCCGTACTGTGGTTTGGTCTAAATCCAGATTAGAAGTCATTCAGCAGTTTGAATTCAGAGATGTGTTGGCTCAGTTGTTTTTGTACACATTTTTCCAGGACTTTGGCTAGCATGGGAATGTTAGTTACTCATCTAAAGTTGTTAAGGTCTGAAGGGTTCTCTATTGGTTTTTTTAAGATTGGCGTGACTTGTCCTGTTTTTAGGTGGTCCGGTAGTGAGCCTTGAGATAGCGAAGCATTAATAATCTTTGTCCATGAGGGGATGAGCAAATGGTTTATTGTAGACCAACAATTTGGAGGTAGAGGATCGTTGAAGTGATTGTTTGGTGTTATGGTCGAGATAATCTTTGCAATATCTATGTCAATGAAAGGCTTGAATTCAGACCATGAAGCATTATTTTTAGGCATTTATAGAGCAGGTTGATCTTCAGGCTTAGCTGGGGAGCACTTTTTGCTCAAAGGGCAATCCGCTGCCTTTTTGAGCTCCACCTCCATCGATATAGCTTTGGCTGTAAAGAAGGAGGAGAATTCTTCACTGCTTATGTTTGATTTTGTAACTGTTGGTGCAGATTTGGCCGTTTTGTTTGGATTGATCTTTTAGCAGTTCGAAGAGTTTCCTCGGTCTGTTTTTTGCATTATCCAGTTCTTTTCTAAAGAAATCTTTTTTTGAATTTAGAATGCTTTTATTGTAGGCCTTTCTGGCCTGTCTTAGTTGGATTAAATGGGGTGAGGAAGGGTGTTGTCGCCATTGCCGCTCTGTGAGTCTGAGTGATCATGTTTCTTCATTGAGGGATCCGTTAAACCAGGGGTTTTTATCTTTGTCAGAGTTTTAATGGGGCTATGTCCTCTATTATGCTCGTCATCATGTGGTTGTAATCTGTGAGGTCATTGACGTCTACCAGGTTATTAGGAGGTTGCAGTTCTTTCTCACAGCGTGCTGCGAGATTTTCCATATTGAGCCCTCTGGTGTCACAAAGCCATTTTCTAGGTTTTATTGATTGTGAGGTTTTGTTTTTATGTGGGGTATTTGGAAGGTAATGATGTGATGATCAGACCAGTCGCATGGGATGATCTCGATTTTATCGACAGCTTTTTCTTTAGAGATGATCCAGTCTAAGGTAGAACTTTTAGAGTGGGTTGGTAGATGGCATTCTTGCACCAGTGATTGATCTTCAAGGAAGGCTTTGAGTAAATTGATCTGATTGTCAGTATGATCCTCCCAGTGAAGATTGAAGTCTCCTAAGAAAATATCATTGGAATTGTGAGTAGAGTTTGCTGTGATGATTTCTATCAGCTGGTCTATGACCATGGTGTTTTTGCCTGGTGGGTGGTAAAATGCGTGAAGTTTGCAAATTTGATTGTCTAAGGATCTTAAGGACAGACCGAGATATTCACAAGACTCCAGGAGGTCAGATTGTACTTTTGTAATGGCAATGTCCTCTCTATGTATACAGGCGATGCCTCCGCCCTTTTTGTTTTGCCTGTCTAGTCTCACAATGCAGTAGTTCAGGGGGATTAATAGGTCTAGGCATGGGGAGGATGCATCAGATAGCCATGATTCAGTTAGGATAGTTACGTCGATTTCCTGGTTTAAAATGAGGTCGGCTATATCTGCTGCATGTTTCTTTGCTGACCGACAGTTGAGTAGTAGACACAAAATGGGTTTCTGAGGTTTGATCGTTAACGGTTCTTGCTTTTCGGGAATTAGTAACACATTTTTTAGGTTGTTGAAGTTTGGCATTCTATGGCTAGTCTTTGCAATTCTGCTTGTGTTAATTGGGACTGACTGAATGATTTGTTCATCTAACTCAGTGGGAGGATTGGGGTATGGATCACATGATAGCAAAAGGGTTTGTATCTCATTGTCTGTCAGATATCTGAGTTGATCGCGAGGATTGTATATTCTGTTTGTCGCTGACATCAGGATAGACTTTGGTTTAATATAGGTTTCTTGGGCGGATTTCTGTAGGAGCTCCAATTTTGATAGATATTTTTCTGATAAGAGTAGTAGGTTCTTCATATCTCTGATAGCGAATTGCACGGCTTTGTAAGTCTTGCTCAATTGAGAGCTAAGATAATCAACCTCCATACTGGGATGAAGAGAGCCGAGATTTTCAAGCTCCATACCAGGTTGGGGGGAGACAGGAGGTTGTATGGGTGACACTGTTGGTTTGCTAGAATAAGCTGTCTCAGGGGGATTGGGGCTATTGTTGGGCTTTTCTGTGCATATTTTCTTATATCGTACTGCTGTTTCGCAGTTCTTAGTGCCGGTCCTATGAGTACATCTCCAATTATCCTGGTCAGTGACTGCTGACTCCATCCTAACAACTTTATCCCATACAGGGTTAGGACCAGTGTTGGGGATTGATTCAGAGCTATGGGCTGTGAGGTTAGTGAGGGATAATGTTGATTTAGATAGATATGGGCTGTTATTCCTAGCTTCAGAGCTTCTGGATTCCTGTTTCAACTTTTGGGGCTCTTTGGCGGTGGTGTTTTCTATCTTGGCAGATTGATTCCTGTGTGGGGAGATGGCTTGCGATTTGTTATTTGGCAGGTTTCTTGAGGGAGGGCTGTTAAGAACGTGTTCTTTTAAGGTTGAGAAATATACGTCGAATAGTTCCAGATCTTTATTGGCGGCTTGTGTGAGAATCGTGCCATTTTTGTAGCATGTTATATTCGAGAGGGTGTTATTAGCATCTTAGTGCCATAAGGAATGTTTCTCATTTCCTGGACCATAAGCACGTTATTTAGGGTGTTACGCCATTTGGCCATTTTAGTAGTGAAAAATATTAAGTCGTTGATAATGGCGCCTTTTTTTATGTTGAAGGAGGGGTCTGAGATCAAGGTTTCTGTTTTTTTTTCTAAGTAGGTTGTATTTAAAGGATTTGGTGGCATTTTTAGAGAGATTGGGGGGGTATGAGATTGTAAAGGAGTTCCTTCCTTCAGATTTCAGATAGGTCCCTGTCATGATTATGAGAAATGGTTTCGGTCCTATTATTATTATATCCTCACTTGCTATGACTATCTTGTAGCAGGAGGAAGAAAGTAAAGCTATCTTAAATGATGTGTGTCCTCGGTTGTTGAGTGTTCTGTGCTGGGGGATAGACACTGTAAACTGATAACTCATTGAATGGGAGCTAATCCAACACGTCTGCCTTAATGTTAGGAGCTTACGAAGTAGATCTGTTTCTATCTACATTGGTTGTTTTAGGTCTCTACAGAGCAGTCCTGTTTCATAAGTTCATCTGGATTCCTGAGGCGAATACTCTCATTCTTTGAACTGGTCTTATTGAGGTGTGTACGTGTTCTTGTTAATGTGAGGGATTGAAGTGAACTGCCCTCCATGGCTGAAGGTTGTACACCATTTTCTATTTCCATGGACGAGGAGGTAGAGATCTAGGGAAGAGGGCACAGGACGCCTCTTCTATTTCTATTAGAGCTTTCGTAACTCCAAAATTGGCGCCAGACACGCGCAAGTCAAAAAAAAAATTACAAATGGGCGCTTCTCCCACTCATATAGCTCTCCTGAGCCCAACTCGAAAACGCACCTCGGCCCACCACAATCGCGATGCAACCAGCTGGAGGGATCTAAGTTAGTCTAGCCGAGATGCAAAACTCGGGCAAAAGGAGTTATGGAGATATGGAAGCGATTCAGGGCAGCACGCATTTCTTTATACTGCGCTCTGATTAGAACAATCAGCTTCCTCTTACGAATTAGTGTCAGCGTCATGGGGCGGAAGAGCAGGCAAAGCTGGTGCGATGCAGGCGCCATAGTGTCTCTAACGGTCAGCGAGCGCTCCACTCCCAAGAGCCGCAGCACTCAAGCCACCCCGTCCCAGTGGCCCCTTCGATTCCACTCACCAGAATCAGGCAGAGGTGGAGGGTTCCGCCGCGAAAATGCAGGCAAACACAGCTCCCGGTGTCGGCATCCTACAGGGAGGGGTCCGCAGCCCAGAAGTGGACAGCCTCCATCTTCGTAGGCAAGGAGCCACTCCTTCACTCCCCCGACCAGGATAAAGTAATCATCCTCAAAATGCTATGGCCTTGATAGACCACCCATCCAAGCAATGGCAAACCCTGAAGAACTCATGAAAGCCAATGGCTTAGGGCCAGACACAAATCCCATCATCTGTGTACTTCTTATTGAACTTTATTTGAAGAATTGATGACATGCGGTTTTCCGAACAGCTAAAGCTATCTGAGCCACATCTAAAATGGAGAGATTTTATCACAGAGAGACTTCCTGTCATTCCAGCGATTCTCACACCTCCAGGAAGAGCCAGTGGGCACTCTCTAAGGAGACATTCACCTTCTGGATTTGTGAACACCCAGTCCACTTGCTTTTTGTAAACAACTTCTGAGTTCCACCTCGCATATTTATATGCAAGCCACATCATCTTACCTATTTAATGTAAAGCCAGTCGTCTCGTTCTGCGTCTCTGAGAAGTGTTTTTTGGGGTAGGTCTGTTCTGTGAAATAACCTAAATAAATGCCATGGTCATTAGGCGTCGTATGCTCTCCAGAGCCTGGAACACCAGCCCAGGTATTTCCATGCCTATGCAGAAGACTTTCCCGGGCTACGAAAGAAGTGAACCGGGTGGAGACTGGGTTGTGGGAACATTTAGATCCCCAGACCCTCAAATTCAGGATCTTTGCTGCAGAGGTTTGCAATGAATGGCTGTGTTGGTCTCAGACCCACATGCTGCCAACTGCACTGTCTGGAAGGCGCTTGCGGTGATCCTCTTCCTGCTGCAGGGATAGACCTTTCTGGGCCAACAACAACCTTTTCTTCTGAAAGCCCTGAATTTTCTGATTCCTGTCTCTCGTGGGGGCTCTTTGAAGTGTACACCGAGGACACTAGTTATAATGGTCTACAGGAGTGCATCACGTTAAAAGAGAAGCCATACCATTCGAATGCAGTGGCGCCTCTTGCGGCAAAGTATGCTGCCTGCATCTGTCTGGTGGTCAGAGTTGGTCTGGTAGTGGCAACGTGGGAAACGGGGGCTTTAGCCCTATTCATCCGTATTCTATGGCTGAATGCTCAGCAGCATTTTTGCTTATTTGTTGATCTGTGACACGCTGCACAACTCTTTGTATGTTCTGTGCAGGAGGAGGCAACGTGGTAGGTCGCCACCAACTTTGAGAGAATATCCTATACAGATGTTTGGCGATGCTCTTGAAACTCTGTGAAAGGAGCTTTTCCTAACTTTGCAAGGACCAGATGAAACTAAAAAAAGGCTGTATCTAGCATAACGCATTGCTGGGTTTCCTGGGGTCGCACGTCAATTGCAGGCACGATTGAAACATGTTTGTTGATGGTCGTCTGAGACAGTGACGTGCACTATGCTGCTGTAACTATTAGTGTACAGCTACTTAATAGGGCAAAATCCCAAACAGTTCCCACTTTGAAAGAACATTCTCTATTGATGTTTGGTACTGACCCTGGAACAATATGTAAGGAGATCGATGAACATGCCAAGCAGCGACTGAAACTAAAACCAGCACAGGAACTACAAAGTGAAATTGACAAAAAATGTGCATTTACCATAATGCATTGCTGGGATGACTGGTGTCGTACGTCGAGCAGAGCCACAACCGACAAAGCAATTAATACATATATGTTGCAAGGATTTTGGGGGAGGAGGGTCTGGACTAGGGAACGTGTGGGGACCTACAACAGTATGACAAGCTGGTTATTCAACCCAGCTAAAACTATGAAAGAGCTGTGATTGTTCAGGAAAGGACCACACACTTTGTGTTACTATAAACTGGCAATCTTTTAATACAAGCATTTACAATGCACATAGGTCTCGCATTTGAGAGTTAGAGCTATTGACGTTGTAAATGACAATGCTTTTTACCAATACTTTTTATTTTTGGAGCGAATGTATGTGGTGTGCAAAATCCCTTGGCAAGATCCTGCACTTTGTAATAAATATATTGAAAGATGCAAAGCGTGCATTGTGTCAACGAGCGCTTGGCACATACCTCATGGGTGAAGTGTTGCCACACATGCACACAATAGGTGCTTTACAAATGCTTGTTGAAGTAGCAATTTATTGAAGGCAACCCATTAAAATGTGGTAGCAACCTACGGGGGCCACTTTGGGCATATGGCTGCTGGGTTGAAGGAAGTAGGATTGGGGCCTGCACTTCAGGTGAACATGTAATTCAGTTGGCTTTTGTGACATCACTTCCTGGGATATTGGATTGTGTCACATGTTGCCATCAGTTGCTCTAACTGTAACTATTCCCACCATTGTGTATGGCAGTATATTTCCCAAAATTCCAAGGGTGGGTAAGGAATATAATACACCCTCAAATGCCACAGCACCAATGACAGCATAGGAAGTGAGCCTGTGCTACCTCTGAAAAAATCACATCAATTGCTGCATGGGGCATTTGACCAGGAAATGACACCACAGGAGAAAAAAACTGGAATAAAGTAAGATTAATTGAATGTGCCTGAATAATTAATTAGTTAATTCACGCATTCTCCCTTTTCTTTGTTGTTTTTCTAAGTTTTTTCTAACAACTGCGCAGGTAGGATCAGGCCTCAAATGTGCATGTACAAGTTTCACAAAGCAAATCTTTGTAAAGTCCCATCCTGCCCTCTCCCTCGCCCCCCCCCCCTCTTCCGGGTACTTACTTATTGACCTCTGAAGGATGACATTCTGATTTTCACCTTCCTTCCGAGGGACGGAGACCGTGAATCATAAGCTCTACACTCTGCATTACCACACTAAGGGGGATATTACCAAGAAATTGCGATAATTATCGCAAAGCGCGCTTAGCGCTGTTTTTAATATCGCCGGCTATCGCTGGATTTCATCGCGGAGATAACGCGTTATTATCAACGCTTATCTCCAAGGCGATAAAAAATCCAGCGATAGCGGCGAAACCCAGCAATAGCGCGAGAAATCCAGCGATAAATTCTATGCGCTAATGAAAAGCTTGCTAATAGGCAGGTGAGGACTTAACCTTACAATCCACCTCCCATTGACTATAATGGTTAAGTCAGGTTTTTAGCAGGTGTTAGATTCCAGCGATAATCGCGGTTAGCAGGAATTATTTTATCGCTTCGCGGGCATTGCTAATAGGGGGAAGTTGTGTTTGCGACTGTTTTCAGTCGCTTTTAGTTGGAAACGCCTACTTTGCATGTCATTAGCGATATATATCGCTGACATGCAAAGCGGCACCAAAACGGTCGCTCGCTATAAAGCTGTCGCTAACAGCTGTTAGCGACAGCTTGCTAATAGGGCGATAGAAATATCGCCGCTTTAGCGGCAAAAAGTGCTGCTAAAGCGGCGATAAGGCCCTTGCTAATATGCCCCTAAGTGACTAAACGTGCAGCCTGTTCCAGGACTCTGCATGGATCAGTACCCCCAGCATGGCATGGTCAGAGTGTGTAACCAACAACCTGCATGAGCTCAGAGGCGCGAGGTGGCCGGGAGGGGGGGGCATCGGTATGTGATCGTCACCCACCCCATTGCACAGTGACCTCTCCGATCGTTCCACTGACTCCAACTTCTCCCTAAAAATTATACTATTATTGCCCAATGTATTTTCCATGGAGAGCCAGCCCAAAGCCAGTTTGCCCTCCTGTGCATTCTTTCAGAGGTAATGTAAACAGGCGCATGAGCCGTCAGCAGGGGCTGGCGAGATCTCGGGGGTGTGTGAAGTTCCCGTCATGAGGCATGCATGTTCAGGAAGTGAGTGCCTCGTGCCAGGGCGTTTAGATAGGTGCTGTGAGGGCCGGGTGTTTACAGCAGTGAAAGAGCCGGAGGGTGGAGAGTGTAAATTCACAAAAAGTGCCAGGATGGTGGAAGGGGCATCAGGCACCATTTGACCCCCAGATAACATCGAAGGATTGAGACTCCTGTCCTTCAATGTCACCCTCAACAGCCTCCTAAGTGCTCCTGAGGCATGGAATCAGGGTGAGGGAGGAGTGGGGGTTGGAGGGAGTTTGAGAGGGAGATGGTGCCTCCGTTGCCCATCCACCAGCATCCTCTTATATGGCAGAGCACTGGCATAACACAATGATGCCAGTGCACACGGAAAGGCCAGCTGCATATTATGAGACACCCCAACCATGGTTTGGGATGTCTGTCTATGGCAGGGCCCTCGCACACCCCGCCACTGCCCGAGCTCCACAGCAGGCTGCAGGTGGCTGAGCGCAGAGCCAGCATCGTCCGTGCTCCAGTGTCCTACCTGACCTCGGCCATGCTTGGTGCTGAGGAAGCGGCGGCGCTGCTGTTGCTGGCGGGTCCCATGGACGAGCGGAGCCGGGAAGGGGAGGCAGCGGCCAAGCCATGTCACAGACGGAAGGAGGCTGCGCCTTTCGCTGAAGTAGGGCGCGGTTTACGGAGACAAAAAAAAATGCAAAAGGCATGCTTTTACTGCCCAACAAAAAGAAGCATTTGCAATGCAATAGGACTCGTATTTACGCGAGACCTATTGCATTGCAAACAGGAGTGCGGGCGGGCGACAAGGCACGAACAATGGAGGGGGCGGATGAGAAGGCACGGACTGCAGGAGGGGGGGCACAGATGAAAGTAGTGCTGTGCAACACTCAAAGTAAAGGGGCCAGTAGCCATGGGAGGACACAAATGACAACATGGGCGTCATAAGGAGGGACTAACAAGCCTAAAACCAATCGGAAGGCAGCATTTAAGACACAAGCCAATGAAAAAGATGGCGGAGAAAGGGCAGAGCTTCCACGGAGCTTCCACTCCATACTGAATACTGCATGCCTCGCAAAGCGAGCAGCGCATGCACGCTGCCACTATAGGCTCGACCTAAAAAGGGACCCTCAATAAATAAGGCCTTAAATTAGCAACTTCACTCGTTTTTGTTCGCTTTTTGCCCTAAAATAAGAACTAGTCTTTTCAGGTTTGTTTCTGATACACCAAATACTGGTAATAACCTTTTCGGATCTATCTACCTTCTCGAAAAGGATAATGTTGGTCTGTTAAAAACATACCGCTCTCTACCTTAAGTTTAAGGCTTATGTGTTTACGCAAAAGCAGCTCAAATTTCCATGACTGCAACCTGAAAATGTCACAAGGAACGCCTTGTGCCTTCCTGCACAAAAGCCACAGCTGTTCATGAGGGCGTATCAGGTTGAGCCAGCGGACCACTATTTTAAAGTAATTTCAGCGCGAGTCCTTTTGAAAGACGCCAGTCTCTGGGAAACCCCTCAGCACAAGGTTTTCCCAATAACATAGGCACACACGAATCGGTCAGGAGCAACTTGACCCCGAGGGTTTGGAAGCCACCGCGAGTGCGTGCGCCGAGGATGAGCTGCCATTAGCTCCCCCGACAATACGGGGACGACTTGTTAAAGATTACAGGAATCGCTGTTAGCATGAGCTGAAAGCCATTTTGTACTTGGCAGCCATTTTAGTTAGCCATGTGCTCGCCATGTGCTTTCTCCTCTTCCAGAGCCTTGCACATGCTCAGAAAGGCCTAGCTGGTAGAATGCACCTGCTCCTAGTATAGAACTGTCAGGCTATTCTTACTGATGTAAGCAGTTTAGTCTCCCCTCCCACTTTGTGGAGCAAGCAAATTTTGTATACCCATATGTAGTAACGAAGGTCCACGCAGGTAGGTTAACTTAAAGATGATTTATTCAAGCAGGTAACAAGTAGTATAACAAGTAGTTATGTTCAGAAGGAGAGCCCCACCAGGAGCAGCCTGTGTGCTGCTCAGCCCATGCCTAACTGTCACTTCACCTCTCTGAGTCCCAACATTCCGAGGCTCATCAGACTCCAACATTCTATTGTGATCAGAACACAGGCACTGGCTGAGCAGGAGGTGTAAAATACATTACACTACATATGCAGGATACTACATATCCCTTTTCCTTCCAACAGAAGAACGAATGCAATATATGATCGAATATAACGAGTGAGAACAAGGGACAGAAATCTAGTAAGGAACAACGGAGTGACAGAGAGAAAGTCAAGGAACAGAACAAGCAAAGCAGAGCAAGGAGATAGATGGGAGAAGACAAGGAGGAGAAGGTAAAGTGTAAGAAGCAAATAGAAAAAACCCATCCTCAACAACAGCGAAATAGAAAGTAAGAGACAGTGAGACGCAAGCGAGGAAATAAGAAATAGCGAAGATACAGACGTACTAAATGCAACCCCTACGCACACCCACTGGCCAGGCAGGCAAGCAAGGAAAGAAGGACAAGGCATGACGGGAACAGAAGGGAAGACAACCCGAAGCACAGGGAGAAGAGAAGTAAGAGATTCCTACTGAACAAGGAAGAACAAGAAGAGCATAGCAGAAAGGGAAAGACTGAATACTAAAGAAGAAATAACAGCGAAATGTGTATGGTCCAGATTCCCAAGATGAAAAGGAGGTGACATCAATAGGAAAGCTGAACTGAAGGACACAGAGAGGAAGCGAAGAGACACAAACAGTATCACTAAACTCCTCCCCATATCCCAATGGATAATACAATAAATGATTGAGTGTAACATTACGTAAATAAAACAGCAATGTAACATCCTAGAAATTACAAAGGAAAAAACAACCCATGGGACTAAAACCCATGGCCGTCCTCTACTCCTAGGCAGGAGGGTGAGGAGCACTTGAATGGGACAAAAGCCCATGACATCAAAAGGGTTGGTGATCATTATTTAAAAAAAAAAAAAGGGAATTTTGACTATATGGAAATAATTTTTTGTTAAAAATTATTGCACTAAAAATCGTTGTTGATCCTTATAATATCTAATACTCCTACTGTGAATAATATATGACTCCTAGCATCAAAGTTGGAATTTTAGCAGTATTTTAACCACAAGGTAGGGAATAAAATGTGAAATGTCACTTTATCCAGGCATATACAAACTTATTTTATAAGGGTGTACCTTATACATTTCTGATCCCCCATCTCTGGGATATCTAGAGGACACCCTTGGGATCCCTAATATGCCAAAATATTGTAGGTTATTCATTTTTAAGTGCCCCTACCACCAAAGTCGAATTTGGGCGCAATTTACTTTTTAAAAGCAGTTCTGCCACTCAGGGCAGTTTTCAAACTGATCTCAGGCTTCAGTAATGCACACATGCAAGTACAGACCAAACAGCTGACCTCTAACCTGCTAGAAAGCACACCATACACTGCACACAGATAGAGACAAGTATTGAAAAAAAACACAGCAGAAGTTAGATCCTACCTTTAAAATTATTAGACGGACAGGACTGCCTTTCAGCTGTGATTCTCCAGAGTTGCTTTGAATTGGAAAGACCGCATGGAAAGCCTTGCACAAAAATGGGACAGCTGGTAAGGGTCAGAGGTCGAAGTTCTGCATTTAGCAACCTAGCAGGGCTAAGGGTACGGGTTGCTTTGGCACTTCGACCTCCGAAAAGATTCTGAAAGAAGAGATGACAGCGCAGAGAGAGGAAGAGAAGCTTTGCTTACTATTTTTGGCAAAAGCGAGTTTTGCGCAGTTATATGAACAGAAGGAAAAGCAGTGACGTATGTGGGCCCTGAGTAGAGCATAGCTTTGCCATGTATATAAAAATAATGGTTTTAGCTTAAAGATTACTGTGCAAGGGCTGAGATAAGGAAGCAATGGATTTTAGTTTGCATTCATGCGCCCTCATGTTAAAATAGTACAATTGCTGAAGGAATTGGTAGTTGGTTATTAACGCTTTCTAAAGTTAACTCAATGTGCTTGTGTTAGGCTGAATAAGAAAATAGCCACTTTCTAAGATATCTCCTACAAGTTTGTTTGTGCCCAGCTGCCAAAAATGTGGGTAAATAGTGTCGACAGAAGGTAAACCTGTTTTCAGGTTTTCCTACTGTCAAAATGGGGGAAGGAGGTTAGCTCCTGGGCAAATTAAGGGTAGGCAAATGTATGTTTTCTCTCTCTTTTTCTCACTCTCTCTTGAGTCTGTCTAAGCTGTCTAGGAAATGGCCATGAGACATTTAATTGGCTATTCAGTAATACTGTTTTGAAAAAATTGTTAGACTTAATAAAATGAATACAAAATATATGCTATGTTACTGCCCATCCTGTCTGATGAAATTATGAAAGGATGAGTAGTCTAGATTGCTGTTCCCTTATTTTACCTTTAAGAGGAACTATATGTTATTCTCATGTTATATACAGTTTTGCAAGGGCATTGCTAGTCTTTTATTAGCTAGTCTGTGTAAATAAGTTGACAGCCCTTATTAGAGCTGATGTTGCATAGTCCGGATCCTGAAAAGTAGAATGCAGGAAAGACGCCCATGTGATCCTCAGCAAACATTTTTATAGGAGTTTGTTTGTCACATGTTCTGCTGGAGAAATTTATGTACCCACTATGTTGAGGTTTTCTTTAGTTATTTATGAAATAAGAATCCCTGTTAAATTAGCAGTTTTAGATTTTCCTGCTGTGCCTATAACATGAAAGCATGACTTTAAGTGTAAACTGTAGGTGCTTTTATTAGGAGAAATAATTTTAGAAGTGTCTGCTGTCCTGTACAAGTAATGCAAGGTTCATAAGTAGAAGTGTAGGAAAAGTTCCTTGTACTTGAGGTTCTTCAGATGAATAATATAGGAACTAGGACAACTAGGACCTCAGTGAAGCCGGAAGCACTGGGATGTGAAGTGTGTACCCCTGCCACTGTCTTGGACGAAAGACTGGGTCACAAATCAGGATGGAGAAATCTTTGTGTGGATCCAGTTTTTGATGCCCAGCTGAGAGAGTCACAGACCGACAAGGACGGCAAGGAGGCCTTTGCTTGAGGTGACCCCCTTTGAAACAAGGGTTGCTTCAGGCCTCTGAGTCCTGGTCCCAAAGTGAATGCAAGTCTGCGCCTTTGTTTGTTGATCAAGAGATGCCTGAGCACACTGGGTACAATCTGTGGCCCCAACAAAAGAGCAGTGCGCCAGCGGAGCAATACATGAGTTAGGGAAGGACTTGAGTTTAGGGTACAGGTGCTGTGTCTCTGGTGCCTGTTAGATTAAAGTGAAGAAAACTGGTGCACTGCCTGAGACACTGGACAGGATTGTTGAAAGACTTTTTCTTCTCAATCTGGGCCGTTATTGTTTTCTTGAGTTGCGAGTTGTGCAGCTCCACCGTGGGAACAACAAGAGCCTGCCTGTGAGGCTCAAACGGACACAGGGAGAAGACTCCCCTCTGGCTGGTTGTACAGCGGCTTCAATTTCCCCAAGGACTCTTTTTTTGTTAGTAATGTACCCCTTTGGGCGTCCCATTTTTGAGGAGGAGCAGCCCTTGCGGCTCCTCGTCCTAATTCCTATGGCCCTGTGTGGTCCTCCTGGTCCCCTGGAGCCAGGATTGTTTTTATAATAATAGAGAAAAGTTCATCTGAGCAGTTGACAAATGTTACTTTACTCTTTCCTTAAGTATATTAATTGATACTCTAGCCCTCATAAAAGGAACACTGGAAAAGTCTATTGAAAATGTTTTTATTAGGTATGTGCTGTTGGCTATTCTGAAATTGAAATAGATAGTCACTGAAATACATCAGAGCCCTGAAACTTAGAATTAGACTAGATGGTTTTGGGATTTGCTTTCTGCTTAGGGTTGGAAAAATATTGAGATTTCTGTTTGTGATAATAGCCATTACTCTCTCCTGCTACCTGTATGACCCAATGCTCTGTTCCCTTTGTACTCCTGCTTATACCTTATATATACCCGCTTAATGAAATGTTTAGAATGAAAAATGCCCACCTAGCAATGGATTAGGATATTGATGAATTTATGAGAATAAATGTGCAAAATATTTTCTATGTTCCTACTAGCTCATAGGAATGTCTTTAGCTCATGCTAAAAGGACCATCTGTTAAAGATTACAGGAATCGCTGTTAGCATGAGCTGAAAGCCATTTTAGTTAGCCATGTGCTCGCCATGTGCTTTCTCCCTCTTCCAGAGCCTTGCACATGCTCAGAAGGGCCGAACTGGTAGAATGCACCTGCTCCTAGTATAGAACTGTCAGGCTATTCTTACTGATGTAAGCAGTTTAGTCTCCCCTCCCACTTTGTGGAGCAAGCAAATTTTGTATACCCATATTAGTCAATAAGCATGCTTGTATGTGCTAGGACCTCCCCTTGATTTTATGCCGACTATGTAACAAATGCATATATAAGGCCCCTGTTCTCTGTACTCCTTAGAATGCCTCCTACAGTGGCCTGCGGGTACCGTATGACGCAATCTCCCTCATGTGAGGTTAATAAATGCATTGTTTTTATATTACAGCTTCTGTGCCAATCTCTTCTTTGTTGGTTTTAAGGACCAGGTGTATCAGTGAACCCCTAAAAAAGGTTTTTATTTCTACAGACTCTGACCAGCAGATCCTTATAACTGGTTCAATAACCCACTGGCTAGTTGTATCCTTTTATCCCACCTACTAAATTTGGTATTGTGGCACAATTCACTTTTGTCTTTTTTTAGAATTTTTTTTATTGAGTTCAAACTGCAAAGAATCACAAAACATCGGTATGCATATCTTTGAACATGTTACATCGTGTAGCCATGGCAAAACAGTGTATATTCAATCAGTCCAGCGATCCGGATAAATGTCTATCGCGCCTTGCCATTTCCATTTCGACAGTTGGGGATATACATAAGTCACCTCTGTGCGCATTCCACCCGCCCCATTTTTTATCCCATTTCTTAGGGCATCCTCTAGATTTATACACTTCTTTTTCGGCAATCATGCATTTATCCATTTCAGCCGCCCAAATCCTAGTCGATGGCCTTTCCGCTGCCCCCCATTTCATTGCTATCGCTCTCTTGACTAACGTGTACCCTACCGTGGCAAATTGCTGTTCCACTTCTGTGAGATCAGTAGCTTCCCAAATGTTAAGAAGCCCCAGTGGTGGTGTGAGTGTTATCTGTTTCCCAGTTGCATCCTGCATGTGTGTCGTTGCCTCATCCCATATGTGGCGTAGGAGTGGACAGTCCCATATAGTGTGATAGAAGGTTGCCTCTTGATGACAGCCACGCAGACATAAAGCACTCTGTCTAGTTCCCATTTTTGCTAAGGTCACCCCCTTGAGATACGTTCTGTGAAGAATTTTTAATTGGATTAGCCGAAAACGAAGAGTGATGGCTGCTTCCCTTGGAGACATCAGTGCTGTCTGCCAGTCCTCATCCTCAATATGTCCAATATCGGTCTGCCACCTGTCTCACAGAGCCTGAAAGGAATCTGGCAAGTTGTTACAGAGTTTGCGATACGTTAGTGATATAGCTTTGTCTAGAATGGGCTCAGAGAGCAGCCGGTCCTCCAGGGGGGATGATTCCCGCAGGTTACCTAGGTCTGGAAGTGCTGTTGTAAGTGCGTGGCGGATCTGCAGGTAGCGGAATATCTCCCCCTGAGCCAAGTCATATATCTGTTGTAGTTCACTAAATGTGAGGAGTTTGACCTTCTTTACTAAATGGCCTATGGTGGATATTCCAATTGTGTTCCATTTATCAAAGCCTAGTTGATAACACAGGAGCCTGAGTTTTTGAGTAGACCATAATGGTGTGGCCTGGGTCAATACCTCGGTCCAACCTAGACGTTTAGTTACCTGATGCTAAATTCTGACCGTTTGTGCAGCAGGGCCCATGTACCTCCCTTTCCGGACCTTCGTATATAGAGCTCCTAAGCACCCCTCTCTTCCCATCTGGTATCTGTCTGGCATGTATGCAGGGTCCATCAGGGAACGGTACAGCCAGTGATTTATAGCCACTAATTGTGAGGCCCAGTAATAAAGTCGTATGTCCGGAAGTGCGATCCCCCCATCATACCACCCTTTAGTCAATTTTTGCAGCGCTATGCGAGGCGCTCCCCCGTTCCATAAAAACGAACGGACCTCACTTTCAATACTTTTAAAATAAGAGTCAGGGACCTTATAGGGGCAGTTTTGAAGGATATGCGGGAGAGCCAGCATTTTAAACAGGGCGGCTCTGCCTAGCAGAGAAAGCATCAAAGATCTCCAGTGTTTAACATCATTACGCAGTCTTTCTAAGGGGACGGCTAGATTTTTATCATAAAAGAGGTGGGGATCCGGTGTAACATAGACCCCTAAGTAGCGGAATCCATCAGAGGCTATTTCAATCTCGCATCCCGGAGGAAGCCTGGGGACTGGACCTCGAAGGACAAACAGCACCGATTTGGTCCAGTTGATGGCATACCCGGAGTATTTGCCAAAATTTGTAAAAATATTCAAGAGGCTGTGTATTGAGGCATATGGGGACGCTAGATATACCAGGATATCATCCGCATATAGCGAGATCTTATCTTTGTGCCCTTCTGCCCATTTCAGCCCTCTAGTTGAGATGTTCCCTTTCACCGAGGATGCCAATGGTTCAAGGATTAAGGAGGAAATCAGGGGGGATAGGGGGCAGCCTTGCCTGGTGCCTCTGCCTAATGGGAACACTCGGGACGTGTGGTTATTGACCTTTACTTGACCCCGCAAATCCGTATAGAGGAGCCTAATCCACCCTAGAAACTTCGGGCCAAGCCCCAGGCGTCCCAGCACCTCGAAGAGATAAGGCCATTATATAGAGTCGAATGCCATGGAGGCATCTAAAGAGAGGACTAGTGCATCTTCCTCTATAAAGGTTTGGTGCCCCAGGACATTGTGAATGCGGCGGATATTTAGAGCTGTATTCCTCCCCGGCATAAAACCAGATTGGTCAGCATGGACCAATGAGGGAATTAATGACACCAGGCGGGAAGCCAGGAGCTTCGCCAGCACTTTTGCCTAGACATTAATTAACGAAATCAGTCGGTAGGATCCGCAACTGTCAGCGGGTTTACCCGGCTTTCGAATGACAACAATAGAAGCCAGACGCTGATCTTCCGGCAGGACTCCTTTCTCAAGGCTTTCGGTATACATGTTGTTAAGGTGGGGCGCGACCCGCTGGGCCATGGACTTAAGAAATTCAACAGGGACCCCGTTGGGCCCCATTGCCTTCCCTGACTGGATACTATAAATGGCTTTGCATATTTCTTCATCAGTCAGATCCTCTTCCATGACGTTCCTATCTGACTCTGACAGGGTAGGTAAGCGCATATCTGCCAGCAATTGACGGGAGTCCTCGGCTGTATACTTAGTGGAGGAGGTATAGACTTTTTCTAGATGGTCAGCAAACGCCTCCGCAATGTCTTGCGGATCTGAGACCTGTTCCGCCCCGTTGATGGTCAGTCTGGGTACCCATCGTTCTACTTGTTCCCTTTTCTCCAGCCAGGCTAACATTTTCCTGGTCCTGTCTCCCATCTCATAGACCCTATGCTGCTTTTGTAGTAGTCTAGCCCGCGTCTTCTCCCCCGCCAGGGTTTTGTATTCTAGCTGCTTAACAGTTAGTTGATTCATGGTGTCCTCACTAGGTGAGGAGGCATTTAGTGCCTCCAGCTGCAGGAGTTCATTTTTCCAGCTGGGAAAGCTGCTGATTTTGTTTCTTGACATATCCCACTTTCAGCGCCAGGGCCTGCCCTTTTATTACCGCCTTATAGGCTTCCCATATTATCTGTGCCGATTTCACGGAGCCGACGTTTTCATTAAAATAGTGGTCTGTCTGTGTAAGCAGAGTCTCTTTTATGTCTGGAATTTTGAGCAACCAGGGATTGAGGACAATAGTGTTACGATGCTGTGTATTAAGTAAGCTCAATCCACACTGGCGAGTGATCCGAAATGCCTCTCGGCAGACCACGTGGATAACTAAAAAGTCAGATATCTGCTAGATGTGTAAGAAAGTAGTCTATGTGGGACATGCTCTTGTGTGCATTGGAGTAGTAAGTATAGTGAGTCGAGTCTGGCTGTAGGGTGCGCCACACATCTGCCAGGCCCATAGCTCGCGTGAAATCCTCCATCTGCGTATTGGGGCGCGTCAGGGGACGTCGGGGATGCCTGTCTCTTTGGTCGTCCATGGTCATATTAAAATCCCCTCCCAAAATTAGAGTGCCGATGGGGAGATCCACCAACATTTTCCCTAAGTCCACAAGCGCCTCCCTACCCTATGCAGGGGGAAGATACACCGAGATCACATTTAACGGCTTCCCTTCCCAGCTGGCCTCCAGAACTGCAAACCTCCCCTGAGGATCTGCCCATGTGCGGGTGGGAGTGAGTGCGAGGCTTTTCCAAACTAGAATACCAGTACCCGTCGAGCCCGAGGTAAACCCTGCATGGACCAGCAACTTGTAACCCCACCACGTAAGGGCCTTACAATTATTACCTACTAAGTGTGTTTCTTGCATCAAAACCAGATCGGGGGCCTGTCTCTTAAGCTATTGCAACACAACTCTGCGCTTTATTTTGTCCCCCAACCCGTTTACGTTCCACTTTAGAATGGATAATGACGTTTCTATCTGAGTCCCAGCCATAGATTATGTGCAAAAAGCATGTGAAAATCTATGGGCACATCGTGAGGGGCAGCCGCCATATTCAACATCATCATAACCAGGTGAATAGACATGGAAGGGCCGTCATGCACAGCCCGGCTAAAGAACCACTTAATTGCATACCTTACAGTTAAAATGAGAACAGAGGCAACTGAATCTGACTTTCGGCACTTTGTGATTAAAAAACAAACATAAAACATTACTTTACGAAACCATGTGACTAGATTACAAACCCCAAACATATCCCCCCAACTCCCCGCTCCCAGAGACTACCCCTCTCCCCCAGCTCCCAACTCCCCCCTCCCTGCCGACCTGCCTGTGGATTTTGAACTACCCACTCCCAAACATGGCAGAGTGCCTGTCGCCCCTCCCCCCATTTCAGAGTGCCTAGCCACTAGCCCTCCCCCACTAAATCTACCTGTTTTGCCAAGACAAAAGTTGCCATGGGAGACCCATGACCCTGCCTTCGATCATCATCCCAGTGACAAATGTTCACAAATGTTCGACTTCTGGGAATACCCATATGGATCGGTTAAGCCCCTTCCAGTAGCAATGAGGCCATATCTAGGTCCAGTGAAAACAATAACCGACCCCCCCAAGAGTCACTTATCTGTGATCTACGAAGTCCACTGCTTATACCAGAGCCATCCCTTTATTAGCTTCAAGATGTCGAGTCCGTTGCTGTATTTTGGAAGTTATTCTGAGACCCCCGAAGATGGGCTGGAATGTCGTGTCTTGATCCCACTGGTCGTCCTTTCTGGGGTTTCTCAGCCCGCTGCCAGCCGCCAATCCAGTCCCATACCTCTTCTGGTGTAGAGAAGAACCAAGCTTTGCCTCCATCTTCGACTCGAAGCTTCGCAGGAAATATCATGGCATATTTCGCCTCCTTATCCCGCAATGCCTTTTTGACCGCTAAAATACTGCGACGTTGAGCTTGGACTTTCGTCGTAAAGTCAGGGAAAAAGGAGACAGCACTATCGTCCAACTTGATTGGCAGATTAGCCATGGCCATTTGAAGGATGACGTCGTGGTCCCTAAAATAAAAAATTCTAGCAATTATCGGGCGAGGGGGAGCACCCGGCCTAGGTCTCCCACCCGGAACTCGATGAGCTCGCTCCACGGAGAAATAGTTTGAAAGGCTCTTGGGTTGAAGATGTTTTAGTATTAAATCTTCCACGAATAGGTCAGTTGCAGGACCTTCTGCGCGTTCTGGCACCCCCAAGATGCGCACATTGTTGCGTCGCACCCTGCCTTCATATTCGTCGAGCTGCTGTTCCATTTTTGCTTGTTTATCTTGCAATTGGAGGACTTGTTGTTTAAGCGTGGAAATACCTTTATGGAGTTCAGTGGTGGCATCTTTCACCTCCTTTACTCTATCGTCCATTTTCCGGAGATCAGCCCTGATAAGGGAGACCCCCACGTTCACGGAATCAATATGGGATTCAAGAGAGGTGCACACTCCCTCGATCGCCACCATGATATCCTGAAGCGTCGGTTCTCGCTGCGCTTGGGGGGAATCTGACTGGCCCGACACCTCTTGGCGAGTCATTTCCTGCTCTTCCCCCGTTTTGTCCCATGCAAACTTCGCCAGCTTGCTCTGCATTGTACTCTTGGCACCCCTTACTCCTGCCATTGCTTCCACTTGCAGGTGCCTTGGGGCTAAGTGACCGGGGGTCCGACCTGCTACTCACCGCCGCCTGCCCAAGGGACGAAGTCCGCCAGTGGCCTGTCGGTTTTCACAGTGTCGCCACCCCTGAGCTGTGCCAAACTTCTTCGGCGTCGTAGTGGTAAATGTATAAGGGGCTATCTCCTCCCCCGAGATTGGCACTGCGTGGCAATGGAAAAAGACAGTATGTAAGACGTCTGGCTCGATGGTACTGATTAAACTATATGCCGGCTGCAGGCGCAATAATTGAATTCAGGCTATGGTAGTCTTCCCCGAGCCTTGAGTTTGTCTAGTCCAGGCCGTGATCACCTGCCCGGTAAAAGCAATTGAGCTGTCTCTAGGGCTTGGGCAGCGAGGCTTTGAGCCAGCAGGCACTTGTATACCCGGTATCTTCAGGGGCCCAGCGGGGGGGAGCCATATCTTCCAACAGCCTCATATCCCCACCAATAAATGCCAGCCGTCAACACTGCGTCGATAGTTCAGAAGAGTCAGGCCCCCCACACTTTACCGGTCACATTAAGTACGGGCCCTCCTTGTCAGGTCAAGTTGATTGCTGCATCTCGCGGGGCCACGTTAAAGTGTTCCAGCAGGCACCAGGCAGTCGATACTGTATTGGACACTCTCTCCCCTCGCTGGCGCTGCAGGTCCATTATGCTGGATGTGGCTCCCTGGCTCACCGTTGATAAGTTCACCCAGGCGCAGTTTCTTTTTATCGGGGCTATGCACTAGTCCTGCTCCTCTCACAAGCCAGTTGCCAGGGCCTGCCAGTCTCTGGAGGCCTCTCCCCTGTCCGCCGCACCTTCTAGGCCGCCATTGCCATAAGCCCCAACTCCGCTGCTCACACCCTGGGCTGTAAATTACAGGGTCGCGCTCACCTCTTGGCCGATATCCCAGTCGGCGCTGGTCAGACGCTGTCGGCCGTGCGTTAGATATTTATCGCCGCACCTCCTCTCTAGATGCCACAGCCCAGCCCAGCACTGCAGCGGCAGGGTGCTCTTCTCCCTGCGCCTCGTTGAAACCGGATACCTTGCCAAGCCCTTGGTCGCCGGAAACCGGGCAGCCTCTGCACTTCCCATGCCACTTTGCATCAAAGGAAACACCCGCGGTGATCGGCTTTGCTCACGGCTCCAGCCAGGCTGTTTCAGGCTTCGTAGTCCACCGCCGCTATTTTGCCGTCTCCACCGCTCCAGGCCTGGGGGCCTCCTCAGACTCCGATACCGCTTTCGCTCGGAGTTATCGCCCTACCACAGATCCCCATGCATTGGGGTCGGGGTCTCCGCTTTCCAGAGCGCTGTTCCACGAGGCAAAACCAGGATAGTTGACCGGATTTCAGGTGAGGGCTACGGAGCCGCTCTAGTGTGCGGCCATTCCCTCTGGCTGCAGTCCATTCCCCAACCCCCCACAATTCACTTTTACACATTTTTTCACACATTACTTGGTCCTGAAGAAAGCCACGTCACCTCCACGGAGGGCATTTAGGCTGAAACATGTCGACCATCTAGAGACCATGACAGATTGAATTTTCCTGCCATAGCCCACACCTTTTTATTCCTGACCCCTAGATGTCCCATTGTCTTTAGCATACCAGGGAGTTAGTTTTAACTTCACCCTCACTATCCTCACATACTCCCTCCACGCCCGGCTCATCTGAACGTTTTAGAATACCTCACAACTACCTTGAAAAAACATCCCTGAGCTCCTCCCTTTCATTGAGGGGGTTATAGCCTGCACTGCAACTAGGTTCGCAGTGCAAGGAGGCTCCCGATGATGAAGCATGCCACCCACGGGTGGGTGAGGGAAATCGTCCTTTAAAAAGGGACTCCCCCGCACTTTGCCGTTTCCATTCATACTCAGGGGTGCTTGTTTGTGTTGCCATATTTGTTACGAGGAGAGTCGCCCCCCGCCAGTCTTTAAACGTCCTCCTTTTGTGTGTATCATCAGCGCTGGAGTGGATGCCTCCTTGTGCGCCCGGGGGACCGTAGAGTGCGTACAGATATAGGAGCACTCTAGTCGGTCCTTGCTTGTGGCCCAGGGGCATGGTAAAGTGCACTATATATGAGAATGAAGGAATGCCGAAGACAAACGCCATGCTGGAAATAGATAGGCAAGGGGGGACTGCTGTGCGTAAGGACTGCGTGCGCGTTGCTACTCGTTCCCAAGGCAAAACTCCAGGGGAGTCAACTTCTAAAAACTGGTGGGACTTGCACCAACCATTAGCCATTTGGAGGCTATAATTTTTAAATGACACAGGAAAAAAGCCGATCCAAAGCGTGGAAGGAGTTAGTCCCCACAAAGTACAGACAACAGATCGCCTAACAGCGCAAGCGCTGTATAGGCTCGACCTAAAGACACTACAGTGGTGCAGGGGCAAAAAAAAGAGGTGAGCGGCCCGAGACCAACCATGATGGAAACATCAGTGGAGAATGGGGGAAAGTTGTAGGTGGTGTGTGAAGTACTGTGGAAGGCCCTATTTATGTTTCCACAATACCTCACAAAATGCCTACAACTGGTACAAAAAGCAGCTGCTCGCTTGACTCTTAATATCCCCAGAAGAGTCCTATCGACTCCAGCCTTAAATCTCTACACTCGCTCCAGGTGCTGAAGCGGATTACATTTAAAGCCCGTTGTTTCACCCATAAACCTGTGAACAGCACTGGCCCCATCTGCAAGTTCACAAGGAGCAGAGGGGGTTAGAGTGGAGATATACAAGAAGAGATGCAGAGAAACAGGAAGAACAGGGGGAAAGGAAAAGAAGGAAGAGAGGAGACTGTGAGGAATGTAATTATTGTAGCTGCTCTCACCACCAGAGTATGAACATGTGCACTAGCAGTCCTCCCAATGCTCCTCTCCCCTCCATGACGTTCAGCTGGGGGTGGTCATGGCACTGCCTTATGTCAGTGAGGAGGGGGTACTTCAGCCTTCAAGCCTCAGTGACTTGTAAGATCTGGCCTCTCTGTCTCTTTCATGGTCTCTCTCTCTCTCTCTCTCTAAGTCTCTGCCACTTTCTTTCTCTGTCTCTCTCTGTCTCTCTCTCTCTGTCTCTGTCTCTCTCTCTCTGTCTCTCTCTCTTTCTTGCAGTGGCGGCCAGCGGCAAAAAACACTGGTGTGGCATATATTTAACTCAAAAACAACAGTTGATGGACAGAATGCAGAACAATGTCATACATTCACCCCAGTACAGAGATCTGGGCCTAAATCCATCATTTTTTTGCTCACCATGCCTTTCCAGTTTGAACCCAGCCATATGCAAATCAGTCTTGACCCTGTGCCTCATGGGAACAGTCCAGCCCGAACTGCCAAGCCAGGTCCTCCATGGACTGGAAACAAGCATCCTAGGACCGGTTTCGGGGTTTCACCCCTCTTCAGCCAGGATAGCTTGATTCCAGTGGCATGGAGAGCACGGGACCCACGTCTGGGCATACCCGTCCCACTCGGGGTGACAAATGCAAAAACAACAGTTGATGGACAGAATGCAGAACAATGTCATACATTCACCCCAGTACAGAGATCTGGGCCTAAATCCATCGTTTTTTTGCTCACCATGCCTTTCCAGTTTAAACCCAGCCATATGCAAATCAGTCTTGACCCTGTGCCTCATGGGAACAGTCCAGCCCGAACTGCCAAGCCAGGTCCTCCATGGACTGGAAACAAGCATCCTAGGACCGGTTTCGGGGTTTCACCCCTCTTCAGCCAGGATAGCTTGATTCCAGTGGCATGGTGAGCACGGGACCCACGTCTGGGCATACCCGTCCCACTCGGGGTGACAAATGCAAAAACAACAGTTGATGGACAGAATGCAGAACAATGTCATACATTCACCCCAGTACAGAGATCTGGGCCTAAATCCATCGTTTTTTTGCTCACCATGCCTTTCCAGTTTGAACCCAGCCATATGCAAATCAGTCTTGACCCTGTGCCTCATGGGAAGACTCCAGCCCGAACTGCCAAGCCAGGTCCTCCCTGGTCTGGAAACAAGCATCCTAGGACCGGTTTCGGGGTTTCACCCCTCTTCAGCCAGGATAGCTTGATTCCAGTGGCATGGAGAGCACGGGACCCACGTCTGGGCATACCCGTCCCACTCGGGGTGACAAATGCAAAAACAACAGTTGATGGACAGAATGCAGAACAATGTCATACATTCACCCCAGTACAGAGATCTGGGCATAAATCCATTGTTTTTTGCTCACCATGCCTTTCCAGTTTGAACCCAGCCATATGCAAATCAGTCTTGACCCTGTGCCTCATGGGAACAGTCCAGCCCGAACTGCCAAGCCAGGTCCTCCCTGGACTGGAAACAAGCATCCTAGGACCGGTTTCGGGGTTTCACCCCTCTTCAGCCAGGATAGCTTGATTCCAGTGGCATGGAGAGCACGGGACCCACGTCTGGGCATACCCGTCCCACTCGGGGTGACAAATGCAAAAACAACATTTGATGGACAGAATGCAGAACAATGTCATACATTCACCCCAGTACAGAGATCTGGGCCTAAATTCCTCGTTGTTTTGCTCACCATGCCTTTCCAGTTTGAACCCAGCCATATGCAAATAAGTCTTGACCCTGTGCCTCATGGGAACAGTCCAGCCCGAACTGCCAAGCCAGGTCCTCCCTGGACTGGAAACAAGCATCCTAGGACCGGTTTCGGGGTTTCACCCCTCTTCAGCCAGGATAGCTTGATTCCAGTGGCATGGAGAGCACGGGACCCACATCTGGGCATACCCGTCCCACTCGGGGTGACAAATGCAAAAACAACAGTTGATGGACAGAATGCAGAACAATGTCATACATTCACCCCAGTACAGAGATCTGGGCCTAAATCCATCGTTTTTTGCTCACCATGCCTTTCCAGTTTGAACCCAGCCATATGCAAATCAGTCTTGACCCTGAGCCTCATGGGAACAGTCCAGCCCGAACTGCCAAGCCAGGTCCTCCCTGGACTGGAAACAAGCATCCTAGGACCGGTTTCACCCCTCTTCAGCCAGGATAGCTTGATTCCAGTGGCATGGAGAGCACGGGACCCACGTCTGGGCATACCGTCCCACTCGGGGTGACAAATGCAAAAACAACAGTTGATGGACAGAATGCAGAACAATGTCATACATTCACCCCAGAACAGAGATCTGGGCCTAAATCCATCGTGCCTCATGGGAACAGTCCAGCCCGAACTGCCAAACCAGGTCCTCCCTGGACTGGAAACAAGCATCCTAGGACCGGTTTCGGGGTTTCACCCTCTTCAGCCAGGATAGCTTGATTCCAGTGGCATGGAGAGCACGGGACCCACATCTGGGCATACCCGTCCCACTCGGGGTGACAAATGCAAAAACAACAGTTGATGGACAGAATGCAGAACAATGTCATACATTCACCCCAGTACAGAGATCTGGGCCTAAATCCATCGTTTTTTTGCTCACCATGCCTTTCCAGTTTGAACCCAGCCATATGCAAATCAGTCTTGACCCTGAGCCTCATGGGAACAGTCCAGCCCGAACTGCCAAGCCAGGTCCTCCCTGGACTGGAAACAAGCATCCTAGGACCGGTTTCACCCCTCTTCAGCCAGGATAGCTTGATTCCAGTGGCATGGAGAGCACGGGACCCACGTCTGGGCATACCGTCCCACTCGGGGTGACAAATGCAAAAACAACAGTTGATGGACAGAATGCAGAACAATGTCATACATTCACCCCAGAACAGAGATCTGGGCCTAAATCCATCGTGCCTCATGGGAACAGTCCAGCCCGAACTGCCAAACCAGGTCCTCCCTGGACTGGAAACAAGCATCCTAGGACCGGTTTCGGGGTTTCACCCCTCTTCAGCCAGGATAGCTTTTACAGAATATAATTTTATCTAAATTCTTCAATCAAATACGTGAAATTCTTTATTAACAAACACATTTAATATATCAATAAACATTTAATAAAGATTTTTAGGAAAAGTGAAAATTATGCATTACCCTCGGCCATGGGGCGATGACAAGAATGGTTCACCAAAAGAAGATAAACCGCAGATCACAGAAATAGGACTCCCAAACTGACTGACTGTCCCGCTAACCTCCTCGGACGCACCTCCCGGGCAGAATTCCCGCAACGATCTCGTTCCTTCCCCAGTCAAAGTTCAAAGTCCAAAATGACAGAGTCTTTCGCAGCATCAAGGTGGAAAAATGAAAAATAAAGAAGCGGCATGGCAACAACACCAACAGCAACCAACCCACGTAAGAGCAGACTCTCTTATACCCTATTCTCTGGCTTACTACACATAAAAGTTGCAATCCTTAGGGGCAAGAATCACGCCAATTGGTCCATTGGAGGGGTGGTGAGGGTCACCTCATCGCCCTCCTTGTTCAAACTGGTTTGGGGACAATAAAGCACACAATAAGTCTCATGACTCTGGGGTCAAAAGTAGTCCAACTTGTCCATTCATTTTGTAGCGATCTTTGATGGTCACATTTTAGTTCATCCATTGTCACTCGGTTCTTTCCCATCCATTCCCAGGAATACATGCTGAATCGCTTGGCACATTCTTTATTGCAGGTCAGATTGACCTTGACATCTCTCACTCCGGGCACAGGCCGCATTCACGTGACTAGAACTTCTGTATTGATTCTGCGCGGAGGCCATCTTAGTCATCTCACGTGATCTCATCCATTCCAGCAGCCATTTTCGAAGCATGGCCTAGCAGGCCCGAACGAACTATCATGAGAACAAACACAACCAAAATTAAAACAAAGAAAATAAGCCTTTCTGTTTACCACCCGCCATTCTAAAGACCCGTGTTAGGTGTTACCTAGCAGAAGCGACATTTAAAGCCATTTTACTTACCATCTGCATTGTTTGCCACAATACAAATTTACTACGCAACACAAATCATGCAATTTCACTCTAATCAGTACGCAAATCACAATTCTAAGGTTAATTAACTTCACATTTGTAAGTAGATTAGATTTTGCACAAATCAGCATATTACCCACGTGTAGTGTTTACTAAAAAGGTGCGTTTGTTGGTTAATACATGCATTTCAAACGGTTAGTATTATTAATTATTAAGAGGTCATTAATTTCCAAGGGGTACAAAATTATTTCGTTTACCCTGCTCCATCACGAGCTCTGGAGTTGAGGCTGAAGGCACTGCCAGTTTCTCACAGTGCCTGTCAGGGAGTTAAATCAAATTATTATTAAAATAAACTAAGATTTACTTACCCACTGCTCCTCTTCGTCACTGCAGTCGCTGGCTCCTCCGGCACAGGCAGCAGGGTCCGAGAGCCTCGTCCATCTCCCCTCTACCAATCCTGGTGCTGCTCTCAGGCTGCTCAGGCAGCATGAGAGCAGCGCCAGGATTGGCTCATGCTGCTCAGGCAGCATGAGAGCAGCGCCAGGATTGGCTCATGCTGCTCAGGCAGCATGACAGCAGCGCTAGGATTGGCTGGAGTGCACTGGTCCAACATTCCTTCAGGCCTTGGGGGCCTGAAGGAGCACAGCCCAGGTTCAGCACAGGTTCGGGCGTTTAAAGTGCGCATGCCAGGTTGGCCATCGCAGACAGCCAGCCAAAGTGGCATGCGCACTTTAAACTGAAGTGCACTGTGCCCCCTGTTCCTCCCTGCTGCCGACCCCACCCTCTCAGACTCCGTTGCTGCCAGAATGAAAAATAAAATGGTAATAAATGTGTTTTATTACCATTTTATTTTTTATGTTTCCCTTCAGTTTCAGCGGAGGGGCGACGCTCCTTTGCCCTCGTGGAGTCACTTCCACTACAAAACACAAGGTGGGTGCGGGAAGCCTAACCGCTCCCTGGGGTTTAAATCCCTATGTGCCTACTCGGCGCACTTTCCCTGTTTGTGCCATAGTGCATCTTTAAATAGGTGTGCTGTGCGCAAACAGGGAAAGTGCGCTGTATTACAGTGAATGCGCTGCCCCAAGGGCTGCCACAATCTTGTTCTGCCCTGGGAGCAGCGCATTGAAGTGAAATACATGACGTCTGCTTCAAAGCCGTGCCGTGTTTCACTGTGCAGGAGGCATCTCACCTGCACTTAAAAGAGGAGAGCGATCATTAGGAATATTTGTACATGAGACCTGGTGATTCCGATCGATATGGAACAACGGTTTAAGACCGAGATGGCAGTCATAAACCACTGAAACTTTACTGAGCCTCAAGTTGGGATTGTAACCCATTCACAAAAGGGAAAAGGTTCCGTGGGGACCCCTCCCCTTTGTGAATGTTACAAAACAATTGTGTGGGAGAAAGAAGTTGTCCCTGGGACCACCGCAAACCCTTAAACTAAATAGTACTCTTTTCTTTTTAAACAGCCCGGTTCCCTTTAAGGAAAGTGGGCTGCACACAAAAAAATACTATTAGGGACATGGAGGTCAGCTGACCCCAGGCCACCCTCGCTGTGACAGTGTCCAATCGTAATGTGTCACAATTTGCAGCAACCCTCATTCATATTTGTGGGGAGATCGGATTGTGATCTACTACCATTCGGATTGTTAAAAACTGACTCGTTAGTACATAGGTCGCTTCCTAAAAATCTTCTCTGGTCACAAAAATACTGTTCAGGGCCCTCAAGGGTGCGGCAGAGGGGGCTACATTATCTTCCACACCCCCTGGTTTTCAAGGCCCAGCACTTGTGCTACATACAGCATTTATTGATAGATTTTATAAACAAGCATTTGCAATGCAATCGGTCTCGCCTTTGGGACATTATGTGTATTTAGCTCTGCAGCACATTAGCACGTCACACACTATCTTTACAAGGTCGTACCTATTACAATAGCAGTGTTCTTTTAAGTGTGAACCATGCATAACATGCTTTAAAAAATGTATTTTCTTCCAAACCACCTTCCCGTTTCTCTCGCTGCTCGCTGTGTGAAGGTCAGAGCACTGCCTTCAGATCATAAAGCGTTTGAAACTTGGAAACGCAGCCAGGTGGCATCTCGGAGCCCTGGGCACCTGCAGGTGATAAAGTCAACTTGCAGAAAGCGGCGGGCTCAAGACAAACAAAAGCACACAGCCTGGACATGAAAAAAACAAACTGTGGTATCGGAAAACTCGGGGCCCAAAAACCTACTCCTGCATACACCCGAGAGCGACAGTTCACATCACCAGGGTCATTTTCACTTCATCCGCTGAAGTGTGACTTTCAATTCGCAATAATTATAAATTAGTGCGAATTAACATCAAAGTGATAAGCAGGAGAAGAGAGCGCCTGTTCTGGTGCCCGGTATGGCGACTAATCGTTTTGATTAATTGAAGGCGGCTGACTGGCTAGACAGGGCTCGCGCCTGCCCCTAAAACCAATACAATTCCAATGAAACGAGCTGTGATTGTCTGTGCATGCCAGGGACAGCTGTCCAGAGGGGTTGCGAGGTGTGGCTGAAATGCCAACATGAAGAATGACAATAAAACTTCCAGTGCAAAATTAAACACATCAAAAACATGTTAGATATTGTTATACCTGCTGCTCAGCCAGTGTGACCGGGGTGTGGAATGTTGGTGTGTGGTGATGCTGTGGAATGTTGGATGTTTGAGAGAGTCAGTTGGAGAATGGGCCTTCCTATTCGATCTTGGACTACTGGACTTCGTTATATTACATTTATTTATTGCAAATAGATATTAGAAACAGTTCAATAAAAGTCAGTTTAAAAAAACTGCAGAAGCTCGGAATGTGCAGAAGCATGCAGAAAGATTTAAGCTTTTCTCTATTTAAGAGGTGTAAAACAAACATTCTCTCTGCTATTAAAATAGAGCAGAGGAAAGAAAAGCAATGTTCCATTTATGTTGCTTTAAACAGCTGCTTCAATTATACTCCGTGACCGGGCTAGCCTTTCACCTAGGCTGCTCGCTCGAACAGTATACACTGTGACGTCAGATTTAAAATGTAATAACTTCTAATAGAAGAGCTCCAACATCTTTTCTTTATAATTGGTAACTTGGTGCGTCACTAGTCGCAGATAATAAAGAAACTAGACACGACCGTTTATACAGGGATTACAGAATCCCATCTAGTATAAAGAAATTAGACACTGTGTTTATACAAAGATTGCAGCATCCTATGTATTATGTAATAGTTATAGCCCTCAGTAATACTAAAACCGTAATTCGCAGCGGTCAGCAACAAGTTATAATTTATACCTCTTCAAAACATATCTCCTATGAGGGTTGTCCATTCACCAGTATTGTACAGCAAAAAAAAAAAAAAACAGCCATCACCAAATGAACAGGCACAAAACAAATGGAGAGATCGGTCCCACACTGCTGGACAATTCAGAGGACTTTAATATAGTCCACCACTGTAGGTCCCAAATATCTATACAATCTCACTGCTTCTTTACATCACACTAAGACAGTCAAATATGGGATGATGATAAAAATGCCCATCCCACAACAGATCCCTCTACTTCTCTCTCTCCCTCCACCCATGCCAGCTCAGGACCACAACTATACCCAAAATCTCACACTGAACAACCCAGTGCAGTAACCAGCTAAGCAGAGTATATATTAAGAAATACCATAAAGGGACCTGCAGAGCTGGCCTAAGCTATCAGTATACTGTAAACCATAAAATGAGCATCTGTCTTTCTCACTTCATCACCCAAAGCGCTGTGTCCCATAACACGATAACCGCACCTCACTGGTTGTCACGTACAACAAGGAAACACTTCCCACATAGGATCAAAACAGACAATATCCTTCCAAGCACACACCCTACAGTGTACTACTTATGAAGGCAGGTGCTTCAGCACCCCGCATAGGAGTAGTAAACGCTATATAAATGCTGCAATACAATACTTTCAGAAGCCAGCTACCCTTCCAATTCTTTGTTTACTATCATTGTCTTTGACCTTTACAGTGCTCTGGGGTAGCTAGAGCTTCTCACAGCACAAACAGCACTTCCATACAACAGAACGGTGTGCGAACTCAGTCTGGCTGATGTGAGACGTGCATTAGTGGTGTGCTTGCATGCATGGCATAGGTTAATCATATGTCTCTGCGAAAGTGTAACTGTTTATGCTTGAACTGTGTGCAGGAGTGCAAGAGAACCGTACATGTGGTTATAGGATATTTCCAGTTTCTAGTGGATGTGATAGTAAGTTCTGGGTAATCCACCCCTTCGTAGTGATGGCCGATGGTTGTGTGACCCAAAGACCGGATGTTTGGGACTACCACATTTACTCACGAATAGCAGAAACTTATAGGACGTTATCCCTGAAGGGTATCCAGAGGAGAGCACAGAGACTGCTACTTCATGATGGGGAGGGCAGCGTAGGATCAACCAATCATGCGCTGAGTAGTGTTACAGTGCAAAATGCAATCTTCTCACTAAGTGCAAATGGTTCTATGCTCTTCTCTCTCCCTTGTGCGCTGCTTGCCAACTGTTTTCCTGGAAATATGTACATAATTTAGAACCTATTTCGTCCTTGCCTTTTCTCAGCAACGTAATTCTTCGGGTGTTGTTAACTACATTACACTGAGGAGCAAAATAAAACGCAGACAGACATGAAATCCCGTAAGATTAGGAGGATGGTCCCCCGCCCCATCTTCAATGCCCTCGTTCACTTTTTTTCCATCGTCCCCTCCTTCCTCCCCCCTCCAGTGGTCCCTGGGCAGTACGAGGCACTACACAAAGCGACCACACACAGACTGGTTACACTCGGAGATTAGTTTAACTGTGGCTGAAAAAGTGTTGCCTAAAATATTACTGCCAGCTGCTTAAGCAAAACGCCTGAGCGCACACAACTTGCAAACACACACGCTTTGTGCAAAAGGCTAAGGATGAAAACCTTTCGCAAACCACATTTCGGCTTTTTTACTAATAGTTTCTGCACACAGCGCCATAGACTGCCCCTTCTGTGCTCAGAGGAGTCCTAATGGCGTCGATAGAGGGTTAACAGAAGCGAGAAGGGTCAGCGCACTTCTAAGTTAAAAGGACAAAAATGCAAGACGGTGCAGGAGCAAGACATCCGTCCACGGATCTGTCTAAAGAGAGCTGGGAGTTGAACAGCAGATTACGACTACACAGGAAGGCCAACAATGAGGAGACATACAGTGTAGATGAGAGAAGCCAGCAGTGTACAGCAACCACAGAACTACTACTCAAGAGCGAGGAGGATTTAAGAGCTGGAAATGTGAGAGGCAACTACGGAGGAATATAACAAACACCTGATCATTTCAGTAATATCTACAGGAAGAACCGAGGCCCAACTACTGTGGCAAACAGTAGGCCATCAGCTCTCACAGCCCTCTTAACATCTAAATGCAGCAGTGCACACCCTGCCGCGCTTCACCTGTCCTGCTTCGCTGCTTGTGCTGTCTCTGCCTCCCTTTGTCTCGCATGCGCACGATGTAAGGCATCGCGTGCATGCGAGACAAAGAGTGCGAATTCACCCACCAATGAGACGGCAAACAAGCATTGAAAATGCAATAGGGCTCGTATTTACGCGAGCCCTATTGCATTTTACACAGAAGTGCGGGCGTAAAAGAAGGCACGAACGGGAGGGGGTGGGGGAGTGGTTGTGGTGTAAGAAGTTACGGACTACGAGAGGGAACGGGGAGAGGCAGGGGATCAAAACTGTTTTTCTAGTAAAGGGGCCGATAGCCTCGTAAGGATAAAAATGATGACATGCCCGTCAGGAGGCGGGATTAACGAGCAAAGCACCAATTAGAATGCAGAAATTATGACTCAAGCCAATCAAAAATAAGGCTGGAAAGTGGGCGGAGCTTCCCCCACTATACTGTATACACCATCTCTCAACGAGACAGCGCATGCGCTGCCTAGTCGAGACCTAATAAATGACGAGGACGCCAATACATGGTTATTACCACTAGATGGCGCCTGGTCCTCGCCTATGAAGAGTCCACTGCCGTTTGTTCTCGCGGCCTCTCGGCTTCTGATGTGCTTGAGCCTGTGAGTCAATGCAGTAGAAACAAGCATTTGCAATGCAATACGTCTCGCTTTTACGCGAGTTTGAGCTATTGGTATTGTAAATGGCAATGCCTTTTATTTATGTTTCGGTTTTGAAAACATAAATAAAAAGCATTGTCATTTACAATGCTAATAGCTTAAACTCTCGCAAATATGAGACCTATTGCAAGGTGGTCCAGGTAAATGTTGGGCTTTTATTTGCAATTGAAAACAAAACGGCCCACCAGCTGGCCTTTGCCACAGGGCTCTCGGGCAAAGGCCGATGGGCCGCCTAGCCAATCTGACCCTGATGTACCTAGTTTAGTTTTAGGATTCCTTGAACCAGGGAGTGCAAATCCGTAAAGAAGGTAGAAAGATACATGGGAGGGGAGAAGATTGAAAGAGGGGACGTGCAGTGAATGCGAGGTGCACAGTATAGATGTACAGTTGATGGAGCAAGAACTCAAAATGAGACTTGCTCGTAAGCAATCCTCTCACAGTATTAATTAATTAAACTTTGTAATGTCTTTACTAATAAATGCATACACGAACACAGTATCCGAGAGAAGCTTGCCTATGTGTTTAAACTAATAAGTAATGCTTGTCTAATGCAAAATGGCCGCTAAAGCGCGGGAACTCCATTGCGCATGTGTCAACCATATCACGTGGTATGACGTCTTTCTTTGCTTGGAGGAAAAACTTTGCTTCTGCGCAGTGTGTGCTAAAATGGCTGCTTAATGTTCTCACGTGCTAAAGCTTACGCATTGCTACAATTAACACTTTGGTATTCTAACGCTACTAATGCGGGATAGATTTATAATTAAATGGGAATAGAGTAGAATTTGGGGGTATACAGTGAAGACATTTATTTTTGATTTTAATATGTTTCTTCTTTGATTTCTATTAGTTCGTAAATTGGGGCCTGGGTTAACGGAACGGCAGCTCGAGACCTATGGGATGTGCGCATGCGCTCTGAAAATCAAGACACAGCGATGAAGTCAACTTGGAAGATATCCAAGGCCACGACCTGTTGGTCAACTCCACTACATCCGCGATGTTCCCTCAAATGCAACATTGAATATACATTTTGTATTAAAGTTTGTCGTGAGACGGGTTGGAAATAAAGCAAATGAATTAATTGTGAGGGGCGGTATTTGAAAAAACAATGGGCTTAAAGAAATTGAACTAAATTGTCATGGTGTGAGGATCAACCCCCTGTCCTTGTCCAATCAGAAGTAGTGGGCCCATACATTTGAAACATTAATAGGAGGTATCTGGGTGTGGAAGGGTATAATAGATATAGAATTAGTTAATTAGTTAGTGCACAGGCACACAGGAGCACATGGTGCAGAGCGTTGAGGCTGTCAGCTTTGAGAACCACAGAACAAGCTGATCGATTGCAGACTGAACCGCTGTCCAGAGAGGTCCTGAGGTGGGGGCGGCGGATTCCATTAGAAAGAAGACACAGAAGAAATCGAGGAGGAGTGAAGCGACAGAGAGGGGAACGACGCAGGCGTCGTTTGGTAGAGAGGTCACCTATCCTGGCCTGAACCTGGTCCGGAGGTCTTTGGTCTTCATCCTTCTTGGGACCTATCTTTCCAACTCCTTGGCCAGGGGGTTTGGTTCTCACATCTTTAGATAAATATAAATGCAACCTAGCTGTGCTGCTGTCTCTATCTTCTTCTTTCTGAGGGACTGTCATTGATTGATAAGTGATTATTTAGTATGCTTCATCCTTGATATACGATTAAGTATTATGTGGTTTTGTAATTTACTCTGCTAAAACTTTAGATAAACATTTGAAAACTTCCTGACTCAGTGATTATTTCAGATTTATGAATTATATTGTATGTCTCTCATTTTAAATTTCCCAATTATCAAAGGGTCCATTGGTAAGTCATTACTCTTCAATCAGAAAGGTAATTGGTAGCAGGGATATTGATAAAGTGTACAACTGACCCACCAGCGGAAAATGCTAGCGTAGTATGAATGAATGGGCCCAGGTGAGTATTCGGTGTATGAATGCTTGTTGCTAGTAAGCCGCTGGATCAGTTTTCTGGTTATCAGAGGATGGTTGCACTTTGTTAATTGGGTAATGAGAATTTATTTTTTATAAACTAACATCCGTTTGTTTAAAAGTTTTGTTTTATGTTGTCTAGAATCCCCGGGGAAATTTGAATAGCGGATGGTAAGTGGAAGCCATACTGCAGTGAGGTTATCTGTCAGGCAGAAATAGTACTGAAAAGTTAAGCAGGGCTATCAGTACTTGTTAGGGACTCTATGCGTGTGAATGATAGCAAAGGAATACGCTGGTAAAAATTTGATGTTATATCACCTAGAAAGGGTAACATTGAAGAAGTAGCAGGTATTTCTGAAGCTTACGTGAAGAGTAAACGGAAGGGTTTTACTCGTAGTGTATGTTTAGTAAACGGGAAAGGGTTTACTAAGTGTGAGAGAAATTATCTTTTCCAATTTAGAGAAACTGGCACGATAGCGAATGTTTTATGTTGTTACTGAAATTTTAATAAGAAGCATTGAGAAAATAAAGTTTTGCGTACAATTTTTGTAAAGGGAGGGTCAGCTGAGGGAGTAAAGCTGACGTCACAAACGCCGCGCTGGGATTGGTTGACACGGCGGACGTGGAGCTAGTCTTGTAAAGGAGGGGTCAGTAGTCAGGAGTAATAATGACGTCACAGGTGTCGCGCTGGGATTGGTTGAAACAGCGAGGGACCGTGAAGCGCAGATTGTAAAGGAGGGGTCGTCAGAGAGACGTCACTGGAAAAACCGCGCTAGGATTGGTTCAGAGACAAATGTTAGCTGGAATTTAATTGGTTGTCAACATAGAAGTCGAAATGTTAGTGGATAGTGGAGATTATATGTGGAAACGTGATCCGACTTTAACAGGAACCCGTCCAGACAGGAGATTCCTAGGTTTTGCAGAATATAATTCAATACATAGATATTTACCCAAAATGTATGGCGAAAAGAGAAAAATTTCATTTTTACAAAAGATTAAGAATTATTTTAAGAAGGATAAACCCATCAAAACTAGGGAAGGAATTATCATTCCACCAGCAAAAACGCCTGCTTCATTCATGATGATGGAGAGGGGTTATCATACTTGCGTATGGTTAGAAAATTGGATAGAATATACCAAAGATGGCTGAATATTAGCTTTCCCAGAGAATGGTACTTTCAATGGGAGAATTCTACAAAACTTAAGAATAAGAATGAATGACTTAGAACCCAGACCAAGATTAACGCAATACGAAGCCCTAGAAGAATGGGAAACAGAGGCATTTGAACGTGACCGACCGAGAAGTAATAGGGGTTATAGGGGATTTTTCCCTAGACACCAAAATGAGTCAACAGACAGTCAGATGAAACAGTGGAGAAGAGCGATGCTTACCGAGGGTTTGTATCCAGTTTTCATGACAGATGAACCGTTAGGGAGCAAATGCAAAGAAAAGACAAAACATTTGACAGGGTTTGGAGATTCTGAAGACGAATTTATGGAAGAAATATTAAAGAACCCACCACCATATCAGGAAGGGACAATTGATGTACCCCAAGTGCACCAATTTTAAGAACACCATTGGTACCGCAAGTATTGCATAATCCACCAGTTAATAGGGTACTTCAGGAAAAGGAAAGAGAGGCTATAGACAGAAACAGAGCAGAATTGATACAAAAAATAACACAGCTGAATGTACATCCTGATTCCCTGACCATACCTGTAACAATTGGTCCAGTGGTTCCCTTATATGGTGATAAAGTAAATTGTCCAAAACCTTTAACTATGCCTATACCTGTAGAGACTCCAAAACATGAAGCAGTAATAATTGATGACCATATCAGTGATTGTGAATCTATGATTTCACTAATGGATTTACCTAATCGAGACTCTGTAAACAGCACCCCCAGAAGAGTTCCACCTGGTTGCTCAAGAGATGTAAACATAATAACATCTTCCGGAACTAAGAGTGCTGCCATAGTAACACCGGAAGATTTAGAAAGGTGGGCACAGGGATCAGACCGACAAAGTTCACCCCCAAAGATTATGGACATTTACAAATTGAAAGTCAAGTTAGAAGAAATGATAGCAGGCAACATAGGAGTAGATCGTTTAAATACATATAGTGAAGAAGAACTATTGTTCGTATGTAGAAGCATAACTAGAAATGTAAAAATATTCCATGAAAAATTGGCAGATTTGGCCATAGAAATGGGAATTGAAATAAGAAAGTCAAAAGTACTACAGAAACCCTATAGAGCAGACTTTACTGACAAAGATTTAGAAAATATGAATGCATCTGGTAGGAAATTACAAGTGAATGAATTAATTTCAGTATTACAGAAATGGGGACAACTAGATAAATGGAAAGCTAGATGGACAAAGAAAAAGGAAGAGGCACGGTACAGTAGATCGACTTCTGAATATTTATTGAAGGAAACAGGGAAAGTAGATCAGATGTACCCGATGCGGGAAGTACTTGGAGGAGGTTACATTCATGTCCCAAGGAGCAGACAAGATATTTTGTCATTTACAAATGATTTTCCAAAATTGAGAGAAAAGCCAATTGAATGGTACAAGCAGGTTGAGAGGTTTGTGAAGGTGTCGAAGGTATTGTTAAAGGACTTGGATGGTCTGTTTGACATAGTGGTACCTGCCGATTTGTGGACAGATTGTAAAATTACAATTAACTGGCCGAGTGAAGAGTATCCTAGAGATGCAAAGACAGGTGCCCCATCAAATGATGTAATGAAAAATTATCACCAGGTAATAACTTATCTGAAAGGGAAAATACCACCAAAAGAAACAGATTGGGTGAAGATAGACAGGACTACCGAAGAAGCAAGTGAATCGGTACATGCCTATAATGAACGTCTATTACAGGTGTTCAAACAGTATAGTGGATTTGAGGATATTGGAGATAAAAATATGAGTCAGTTTGTCTACCGATTTGTTTATGGTCTAAAGCCAGAGATTTGTCAGATGATTAAGCAGTACATGTTATGTTGGCAAGGGAAGCCTATTGACGAGATTTTGAAATATGCTAAATATTGTGGAGATGACATTGAGGGTAGGCACAAAAAGCTGCAAGAAAAAGTAATGTGGGCTCAGGTGAAAATGGCTGAGCGACAGGGAATTAATTTGGATAATCCAACTGATAGTCAGGGAAAAGATTCTGGAATGAATGGTAAGACAGGAAATGGTGGAAAAGTGAGAGGACGAATGAGTAGAGAAGAGGCTAAAAAGAAATTTCCTTGTCATGGATGCGGAAAGTTGGGACATTGGAAGAACGAATGTAAGAAGATTCAAAATAATAATGGCCCAAATCATAATTTAAATCCACAGACGCAGAATGACTCACAGCAGGGTGGAAACCCTCAGAGTCAGTTGCCACCTGCCCCTATACAGGGTAATGTAAGCAGAGCAAAGCACGGTACAGACGTCGGATATCAAGGAGGAAGTGGTAAGAATGAATATGTAACTTCACAGTTTCTTTTACAGGACGAATTTGATCCATATAGACATCAATGACGGTGCCTAAGAGAGGGGGAGAAGGAGTGCGTACTTGGCGCATCCTTACCGGTAGATCAGTCAGGTCCATATGTTGAAGGGAAAGTAAGAGGTAATGATATCACTTTTCTTTTGGACACTGGTGCTACCCATTCTACTGTAAGAACAGCAGACATCCCAGACCTCCCTCTCTCTGGAGAAGCTATCCAAGTTGTAGGTGTAGCTAATCAAAAGATTAGAACACCCCTTACTGAGCCTATGGAAGTAAAAATAGGAAACTTCCGAGAAATGCACCAATTTGTAGTGTGTGATTCCAGTCCAGTAAACTTATTGGGTAGACACTTACTGTGCAAAATGAATTGCACTATTTTCTGCACACCGGATGGTGTTGCAATACAGACCCCGGATGAGTTCATGATAGCCAAGCAAGGTACGGAAATAGATGAGATGTTCTCTTTGATAACAAAAACGAACTACCAGAGGAACTAAGAACTACAGTGAATTCCAAAGTATGGGATTTTACAGGGAAAGAAGTAGGACTTATGGCCAAAATAGACCCAGTAAAGATCACTGTAAAAGAAGGTGCAATTTTCCCAAATACTAGACAGTACAAAATGAGTGCAGAAGTAAAAGCAGGAGTTGTTGAGGAAATTAACAGAATGATAAAACAAGGCATATTAAAAGAAGTTATGAGTAGTCCTTGTAATTCACCAATCATGGGTTTGAAAAAGCCTAGTGGAAAGTATAGGATTGTACAGGATTTGCGGAAAATTAATAAAATTGTGGTACCTTGTTGTCCTATAGTACCAAATCCTGCAGTAATCCTATACCAGATACCCTGGAGTGCAGAATGGTTCACTGTGATTGATCTATGCCAAGCATTCTTTTCAATACCGTTGCACCCAGATAGCCAATATCTCTTTTTGTTTAAATTCGAAAATCATGTCTATGTATGGAATTGTGTTCCTCAAGGATACACAGAAAGTCCCTCCATTTTTAATCAAATACTGAAAGGGTGTCTAGAGAAATTAGTGCTGCCCAGGAGTTCAGTCTTGGTGCAGTACATTGACGACTTACTGGTAGCATCCAAAACTCATGATGATTGTGTTGAAGATTTAATTGCGTTACTCAACCATTTGGCTGAAGAAGGACACAAAGTGTCACCTGAGAAGCTGCAGTTTTGTACAACGGCAGTTAAATATTTGGGACACCAAATTGAAAGGGGAACAAGAAGAATAACATCTGATAGAATAAAAATAATCAAGAAAATGAAAATGCCAGAAACACAAAGAGAAGTGAGAATGTTTCTTGGAATAATAGGATACTGTCGACAATGGATTATAGGGTTTTCACTACTAGCAAAGCCTTTAATTCAGCTAACCAAAAAGAAAGCCAAAGATCCAGTTGAATGGGATGATGAAAGTGCCTGTGCATTTGTAAAATTAAGAAATGCTTTGAGTGAGGCACCTGCCTTGGGCATGCCTGACTATACAAGAGAATTCACACTATTTTGCTATGAAAGAGAAAATTGTGCACTTTCAGTGTTAACTCAAAGACATGGACTAGACAGGCGTCCTATAGCATATTTTTCTGCTACATTGGACCCAGTGGCGGCAGCATTGCCAGGCTGTTTAAAAGCAGTTGCTGCTACCTGTATGAGCATTGAACAAAGTGAGTCAATAGTAATGGGATATCCTGTAACAGTGTTTGTCCCACATGCAGTTGTGATCCTGTTGACAAGAACGAGAACTCAGCATCTCACACCTAGTCGGATGACAAGGTATGAACGAATTATTCTTGGAGCTGAAAATGTGACCATAGTTAGGTGCACTGTTGTGAATCCTGCTACATTATTGCCAGATCCAATTTGTGAAGAAGTTAAGGACGATCCAGAACATGATTGTCTAAAGGTCACAGAATTGTGTACAAAACCGTGTCCTGACATACAGGAGATGCCCCTAAAAGATCCAGTTAGGGAGCTGTTCGTGGACGGCTCATGCCTAAGGCATGAGGATGGTAAATTAAGCGCAGCCTATGCTGTGTGTGAACTATCTGGAATAGTCGAAGCATCATATTTACCAGGAGTCAAGTCTGCACAAGTAGCTGAATTAATTGCTCTGATCAAAGCTTCCAAAATTGGGAAAAATTTAAGAGTAACCATATTTACAGACAGTCAATATGGGTACGGGGTTGTGCATGACTTTGGCCAACTGTGGATGCAGAGGGATTTCATGACTTCTTCAGGATCCCCAATCAAAAATGGGCAGTTTGTAAAGGAATTATTGGAAGCAATACAATCACCAAAAGAATTGGCAGTGGTGAAATGTGCCGCACACCAGTCAGGAGATGACTGGGTGGTAGTCGGTAACAGATACGCAGATCTAGTTGCTCAACACTGTGCCAGAAACAGGTTGGCAGTAAACAAAAAGGGTGAAAGGATGGGAATCTGCTGCCAACTTATGCTATGTTCACCACCTGAAACATGGAATGATGTGAAAAGACTGCAAGACGATGCTGAGGAGAGTGAAAGAGATGTTTGGATAAAAATAGGATGTACCCGAAGAACAGATGATGATGTATGGGTATATACAGATGGCAGACCAGTCATGCCCGACTGTCTGATTTCACAAATGGCCAGAATGTATCATGGAGACACACATGTAGGGAGAGATGCCATGATTAGACTGTTCAGACAAAGTTGGTACAATCCAAAGTTTAGGGCTGCAGCAGAGAGTCTTTGCCAAAGGTGTTTAACTTGCCAAATGAATAATCCGGGAAGGAGAACAGTAATTGGTTTGGGAAAAATTGGAAAGGCTGAAGGTCCTTTTGTCAGATTGCAGCTAGATTTCATACAGTTACCACCATGTAAAGGACTGAAATATGTACTTGTCATAGTATGTCTGTTTTCAATATGGGTGGAGGCTTACCCTACCAGAAGGAATGATAGCATTACAGTCGCAAAACTGTTATTACGAGAACTCATTCCTAGGTTCGGTTTCCCAGTAACTTTGGAATCAGATAGAGGAAGTCACTTTAATAACGATGTAATTCGAATAATCTGTGAAGCATTCCAAATTGAACAGAAATTGCACTGTGCGTACCTCCCAGAGGCTTCTGGAGTGGGTGAACAAATGAATGGCACAATAAAATCAAGACTGTCAAAGATGTGTGCATCAACATCGTTAGATTGGCCAGATGCATTGCCTCTTGTTTTAATGGGACTCAGAAGCATTCCTGATAGAAATACAGGATTGAGTCCGCATGAAATCATCATGGGAAGAGGAATGAGACAAGCACATGTACCTACAAATAAACTGCTGAACATAACTGATAATATGGTTCTAGATTATTGCAAGGCATTGGCTGACCTAGTGCGTTCTGTCTCTCACCAGTTTGGAGAAGACGCAGTTTCCAGGCAGCCTGAACAAGAGCATGATCTGAACCCCGGAGACTGGGTGGTTGTGAAGCATCACACCAGAGAAACGTGTTTATCACCCAGGTGGGGCGAACCTTGTCAGGTTATATTAGTTACAAACACAGCAGTGAAATGGGCAGGATTGCCTAATTGGATTCACGTAAGCCACACCAAAAGGGTGCCAGGTCCTGAAGGAAAAGATCCTCAGCCAGCATCAATAAGTGAGGAAGCTGAAGGTTGGCCAGCTGGAGAATCCCAGGTGAGAGATTCGGGGGAAGCTGAAGAAGAACAACCGAGCACAAGTCAGGACTGGATACCAGTGGTTGATGTACCAGAAGTTTACAACAAAACAAGAAGTCGAGCTAAATTAGAGGAAATTAGGGAGGACCAGATAGGTGAAGAAGAAGCACCTCAGGATAAGAAAAATGAAACGATAAGAGAACCTGAGCAGGACCAGATAGGGAGAGGAAATTGGGCTCAAATCGACAACAAAACAGCAAATTTTGAGCAGGGACAGACAGGTTTAGAAGAACGCGGTCAGGCTGCAGAAGTACATAGTGCAATAAGCCCTGATCAGAACCAGTTAGAACAAGAAAAATACGTTCCGGGAGAAGAAAACAAAGAAAACGACAAGCAAGAAAACCTCAAGCATGAAGACGTAAATCCTGAACAGAGTCATTTAGTAGAAACTCACATTGAAGCAACTGAAGAAAAATCAATAAGACCTGAACAAGAACAAATAGAAGAAGAAACTGAAAACGAAGAAACACAAATTGTGCAACAGCTTGAAATTAAAAGAACTTTTGGAAAGGACTCAAGAGGTGAAGAGACAGTGCAAACAAAGAAAGTCAGAAAAGGTGATCATTGGCCTAGTGTCATTAAAAGAGTAAAATACCATATAGAAACCAGGATTGACGATCCGGAACAAGTAAATGAAGTAACAAGCTTAACTGGACAAACAAGTGGAACTGAAAAACGAAAAAGCAAAAGACTGAAACTTGTGAACAATAAGTTTAAAGGTCCTGATTGGACTTATATAATCCTTGAAGACTACGAGAGTTCAGAGTCAAGTGAAAGTAGTGACGAAAGAACAAGTGCAGAACTGACTTATGAAAAAGAAGTAAAGCCACCTTGATAACGTTAAAATCTTGAAAGAAAAAGAAAAGAAGAAAAATCTTCTTTGTCAAAATGCCTGACGACAGAGTTTCTGGGAGACCGAAACGGAAATGTTGTAAAAGATGCTGTGCTATATGCATATGTAGTCTGGTAGTGGTATTTGTAGTGTGGTTAGTAGTGATTGTAGCAATTCCTTACCTTATGATAATGGATAAAAAGATTAACAATGAAACGAAGGGAAGGATAGATAACTTGAAAGGTGATAGCGTAAGAATAGAAGCAGAAGATGAACCAGAATTTCATCATGTGGTAACAGCTAACGATACTAGTTTAAATGTGTTCACAAAATTATTGTTTCAATATGTAGATACCATAGAAGTTAGTGATTGTTATGTTTGTATGAAGTTACCCGAATCAGTAGCAGAAGGGTTAACATACCATCATTTGCCATTAACTTATGGCATACCATGTAGTGTATTAACTAGTTTATTTTATAGAACAGGGAGACATCAGTATTATTATTCAGATATAGATGTGATATTTTCTGAGGTTCCGATTCGAAAGAATATGAACCCAGTGCTTAGTAGTCAAGATGCACAATTTATAGGAGAATTTTTCCTAACAATGAAGTCGATAGATATAACACATGCACATAGAAGCAATCTAACATGTTCGTTACATGAAGAGGAAAAGATATTTTTGAACTTAGTAGAAAATAGAAGACAAAATTTCCAAAAGAAAGCATCTGAGCATAAAGCTCATCTTCCACCTTGGGCTGAGAAAGAGGGTATTTACACACCTGGCAAGGCTCAAGCTGCTATGGCTCTGGATTTTGTAAAGACAGGGAAAATGTGTCTACATAGGTTAAAGACTGATTATAACAATATTTTCATCGGTACCAGTGAATGTGAACATAATTTCTTAATTCTTGGAGGTTGGGGACTAAAAGGAGGAACAGATTCAGTTTTTCCTGGAATTTATTATGTGTGTGGGAATAAGGCTTACTTTAGGCTTCCTGCACGGTGGTATGGAAGTTGTTATTTTGGAATAGTTTTTCCAAAAATATACCACGTAAAGAGGAACACTGGAAGCAATGACAATAATAGTGAATTAACACGTAGTAAAAGAGCTAGTTTTTCTGAAATTGTAGGTGACATATTTGGTGCATTGATACCTTCAGTGGGAATAATTCTGAACGCAAGGAAAATATGTAAATTATCTACAGTGGTGGATCGTTTATCAACGGATACTGCTGGAGGAATTCTAATGATTAATGCGGAGATGGTTGCGATTAGATCAATGGTTATGCAAAATCGACTTGCTCTTGATATAATATTAGCAAAAGAGGGCGGAGTCTGTAAATTGTTGAAAACGAAACATTGTTGCACGTATATTTCTGACAAAAGTGCAGAAATTGGAACGTATATAAAGAATATCACAAAACTTGAGAACGAACTAAAACCACTGGAAGTTGATAGTGTATGGGAAAGATTGACAAATAGCATTGCGTCAATTGGTACCTGGTTTGCTAATGTAGGAAAAGGACTTATAGGTCAAATATTAGTACCCTTAGTAGGGATAGCAATAATAGTATTGTCAATAATAATATGGTGCAAATGTTGTAGAAAGAATGAGATATATAGAGTTACAGGGAAAGGAAAGAAACGAAAGTTTGATGAAATAGAATTAGAAGATTTGAAAAGTGAATTATACAAGAAACTGAAAGGAGAAGATAAAAATAGAAAGTGTAAAAATGAAATTGAGACAAAATTATGCTAAAAAGTTGGCATCTGGTTGTGGGTAGTATTTGATGGCTCAGAAACGCCATCAGAGAGGGGATTGATGGAGCAAGAACTCAAAATGAGACTTGCTCGTAAGCAATCCTCTCACAGTATTAATTAATTAAACTTTGTAATGTCTTTACTAATAAATGCATACACGAACACAGTATCCGAGAGAAGCTTGCCTAAGTGTTTAAACTAATAAGTAATGCTTGTCTAATCCAAAATGGCTGCTAAAGCGCGGGAACTCCATTGCGCATGTGTCAACCATATCACGTGGTATGACGTCTTTCTTTGCTTGGAGGGAAAACTTTGCTTCTGCGCAGTGTGTGCTAAAATGGCTGCTTAATGTTCTCACGTGCTAAAGCTTACGCATTTGCTGCAATTAACACTGTGGTATTCTAACGCTACTAATGCGGGATAGATTTATAATTAAATGGGAATAGAGTAGAAATAGGGGGTATACAGTGAAGACATTTATTTTTGATTTAAAATATGTTTCTTCTTTGATTTCTATTAGTTCGTAAATTGGGACCTGGGTTAATGGAACGGCAGCTCGAGACCTATGGGATGTGCGCATGCGCTCTGAAAATCAAGACACAGCGATGAAGTCAACTTGGAAGACATCCAAGGCCACGACCTGTTGGTCAACTCCACTACATCCGCGATGTTCCCTCAAATGCAACATTGAATATACATTTTGTATTAAACTTTGTCATGAGACGGGTGGGAAATAAAGCAAATGTATTAATTGTGAGGGGCGGTATTTAAAAAAACAATGGGCTTAAAGAAATTGAACTAAATTGTCATGGTGTGAGGATCAACCCCCTGTCCCCGTCCAATCAGAAGTAGTGGGCCCATAAATTTGAAACATTAATGGGAGGTACCTGGGTGTAGAAGGGTATAATAGATATAGAATTAGATAATTAGTTAGCGCACAGGCACACAGGAGCACAGGGTGCAGAGCGTTGAGGCTGTCAGCTTTGAGAACCACAGAACAAGCTGATCGATTGCAGACTGAACCGCTGTCCAGAGAGGTCCTGAGGTGGGGGCGGCGGATTCCATTAGAAAGAAGACACGGAAGAAATCGAGGAGGAGTGAAGCGACAGAGAGGGGAACGACGCAGGCGTCGTTTGGTAGTGAGGTCACCTATCCTGTCCTGAACCTGGTCCGGAGGTCTTTGGTCTTCATCCTTCTTGGGACCTATCTTTCCAACTCCTTGGCCAAGGGGTTTGGTTCTCACATCTTTAGGTAAATATAAATGCAACCTAGCTGTGCTGCTGTCTCTATCTTCTTCTTTCTGATCTATCTGATTGATAAGTGATTATTTAGTATGCTTCATCCTTGATATACGATTAAGTATTATGTGGTTTTGTAATTTACTCTGCTAAAGCTTTAGATACACATTTTAAAACTTCCTGACTCAGTGATTATTTCAGATTTATGAATTGTATTGTATGTCTCTCATTTAAAATTTCCCAATTATCAAAGGGTCCATTGGTAAGTCATTACTCTTCAATCAGAAAGTTAATTGGTAGCAGGGATATTGATAAAGAGTACAACTGACCCACCAGCGGAAATTGCTAGCGTAGTATGAATGAATGGGCCCAGGTGAGTATTCGGTGTATGAATGCTTGTTGCTAGTAACCCGCTGGATCACAGTTACCTTGGACAAGACAAGGAGTCTACCTCCACACACCCGAGCAGATCAAAGTGCTGATTTATTTATAGATATGAGGCCCTAGGCTTACATTTAATGCCAGCAGTGGCGACCCTCTCCCTAGAGATGCACCCTCCAACCTTCCCGCCCACAGCGCTGATTTCGGCGTGGGGAATGGCACAGCCACGGTGATGGGGACTGGAGATCTGGGACAAAATCCGCAGGCTCGAGGAGCAACATTTGATAATTTCGGTATAGATACAAGTAGTGCACTGAGCTGAGTAGCAGAGGTTATTTATGGTGCTTAAATCGTGAGAGTCTGGCCCAAGCGCTATGTGTAAATAATTATTTCTATTAACGCTTACCGCAGGCTTCCTTCATTAACACAGAGCACACTGGGGTATATTCACAAGAACGTGTGATAACTACCGCAAGAGTAGCGTAACGCAACTTTCATTATCGCAGCCTAGCGCGGGAAAATAACCCTGTGTCAACGTGGAATTCACAACAAGGCGGTAGCATGCGATAGTCTGCCGAAACCGCGGAAAATGTCCGCAATACAACCACCACGATGGAGATAAAAACACAAACTACAACACCAAAAAACACGCGATGGGCCAAAGCGCGATGAGGAAATCAGTGACAAGCAGCGCCAGGCCTGCAACACACACCTGGCAGGCGTCAAAAATCACCATAAAAGTAGAAAAACACCCACACACAAACTGACCAACACACAAGCACCATGGAGGCAGCCGGAGCAGGCGCAGAGGACGAGCGCAACCCCACAAGCACCCCGGACGACCAGCCTGGGACCTCGGGGACAAGGAAGGGCAAGGACAAGAAGATGAGGAAGACCAAGTTCAGTCCTCAGGCGAACAGGATCATAGTCACGGAGGTGATGGAACACCATCAACAACTCTTCGTCACCTCCAACGTGTCATTGGGCACCAAAAATGGAATATGGCGGGACATCGTCGAGAAGGTGAATGCCGTCGGACAGCACAAGCGGACAATGGACGAGGTCAAGAGGCGATGGAATGACATCAAGCGGAAGACCAAGGAGAAACTCACCGCCAACCAGAAGGCAGCAACGCAGACCGGAGGTGGGGGCCCAGCACCACAGCTGGAGCTGGATGACATGGAGGAGCTGGTGTCGACAGTCATCAGTGTGGAGACTGTGGCTGGAGTCGGGGGACTGGACACTGCTCAACAGGACACAACACAACCGCAACAGGGTGAGTGACCACCAGGTACTGGGGGGACGGGTGGAGATGGCCACAATGGCACACATGCACAAGCAAGCAGGGCACAGTGGACACCCACAATGACCCTGGGTCCTCGCCCAGACCCACAGACTGTCACAATGTACAATGCCATGCTGTCTGAATGTCAACCTGTACCATGCGGCTACATACATGTGGACACATTGTAATACACCATCTTCCCTTCACATCGCAGGGGCATCATCAACACCTCCTGCAGAGCAGTCACAGCCACTCTTCACTGATGACGAGGAGGAGGACAACACCAGCATCGACACCCAAACCATCCAAGACATCATTGACCTCATCCACCACTCACCTCCAGGATCAGGGCAGCCCAGCTACATCATGCAGGAGGCACCCACAGCTCCGGCACCCTCCCAAGTCCCCCAGGAACAACAAATGGCCTTCCAACGCCGTGTGCTAGAGGGCCAGAGGGAGATGGCCGAGCAGGTGCGGGTGGGGTTCGACCTCATGGCTACCAAACTGGACGCCATCCACAGGTGTCTATGTCCGCCCCATGGTCTCCAACGAGCCCTGACTGACATCGCTGGAGTCATGACGCGGAGGGAAGAATACCTGTCCGCTCAGAGTGGCTCCAGCGATGCCAGCCGTGAGCTGGCACACATGCGGAGGCTCATGGAGGACATGGTGTGGATGGAGGCGTAAAGGATGGCAGCCACCTCTGCACATCAGCGAAATGTAGCTGGGATCTACCAGGTCCTGCATTTCCTCATCATGGCATTGCTGCCACAAGGCGTGGCAATGATGAATGCTGCTGCAACCCCACACCATCCACATCTCCGCCCCCTGGTGTGTCAGTGCCTCCCAGTGCGGCAGGCGTATCCACTCCGGCACCTGATGTGTCACTGCCACACAGTGCGGCCGACAATCCTCCTCCGGCCCCTGATGTGTCAGTGGCACACAGTGCCGCAGCCGGTACCGCAACACCCACAGGTGGGGCAGAGCACACATCCGGGGACGAGGACGTGGATGGGATTGAGATCAGAAGGAGGCACTAACATTCATTTCCGCCACCTTGCCTGTTTCTTCTTGGTGCCGCACATGGCCTCAAGACCTACCACTGACCCCCGATACACTCCGATGCACTCACCTTGGACAGCGACATGGACTGCCACATCCTGTTTGACGACCATTGACACGGCAGACAGACTGCGGACTGTACCCTTCCTCTTCCGCAGTACAGGTCATCCCCAGATGGACACTGGCTGGCCCTCCACGGGCCCATATTGTGTAGTGTGCTCGGCATTGCCCTGTACCGCTCCAGCTGCATGACTGCACTGGATGTGCAAATAAACATCCAGTGATGCACTGCTGTGTAATGTCTTACGTCATTCATGTATGGATGTGTGGATGAATGTGGGGACAGTGCCTTCCCTTGCGTCAATGATGTTCATCCTGTGGGATGCCAGTCAGAGGGTGCGACATTGCATTTTGTGTACCGGGTCCCGTGAACACTACAACAGGGACACACGCATCAGTCACTTCCTTGTCCGGACATGGACTGGATGACGCCCAGATCCCACGAGTCATTGTTGCAAGCCCTGCGCTGGTCCAGCGTAAGGCAGGCCAGACCACTCCGCTAACGCCCCGAGGGGGGGCCCTCATTGCTACCCGTCGCAGCCGTACTCACAGGTGGTGTGCAGGTCACTGGTCTAGTTGTCAGCATGTCACAGCCACTCCCTGAGGGCAGGTTTTCACACACACCACACCCATCCGGCACAGGCGTCACAGGCCATGTGACTCCGCCAACATAAGGGGCCGAGGACGTCACATTCCCCTCTTCCAGTGGTGACTGGATGACGGACGCTCCACGGTTCTCACTCATATAGGGGCCATGAGTTGTTGCGCACAGGGTTAGTGGCATCCGAGGCCTTGAGTACGGCATGGGCCTACCACCACGTGGCGCAGACTGGGGTTGCACAGGGTTAGTGGCACACGGGGCCTTGCGGACGGCACAGGCACCCCGCCACGGGACGGTGACTTTGGGTGCACTGAGTCAGTGGCACCTTAAGCTGCTGAGCGGGTGTGCAGCCTGCGATGATGCCCCGTCCCGGCGGCCCGGACAGCGCTGGTTTTGTGTGCCCTGCTGGACCGCAGTGTAGGCCAGAGCCAGTAGGCAGCGCGGGCCTACCGCCACGTGGCGTCGCTTCCGGGATCCCAGAGTTGGTGGCACCCATTGGGCTGAGCGGGTGTGCAGCCTGCGATGGTGCCGGGTGCACTGGTATGTCCTCTGCCATGGAGTAATCAAGACCCAGCACCAAATGTGAGACCTGGTGGCCTGCGGAGCGGGGCTGCATGATGTCCGCGGGCCCCAGGCTTGTGGCTTGCAGCGGCACGTGGTGGGACCTCCTGTCTACGCGCCAGTGGCAGAAGGTGAGCATTGAGGCCTGGGTGTGCATGGGCGGGCATGCGCCGATGGGCGGCGGGAGGGGTTGGGGTGCTTCTGCCTGGGTGTGCATGGGCGGGCAGGCGATGTTGTCTTGTGCAGGTGTGTGTACTGTGCCAGTCATGTATCTGGACTCTGTTTCAGCTGATGGCCCTGACTCAGATGTGTGACCTGGTGTCCTGCTATACATACCGGCACGTGGTTGGAGACACACCGGTGGCAGCAGGTGAGCAGTGTGGCCTGGGTGTGCAGGGGCGGCACGTTCTCTCTCTCTCTCCTTCTCTTCCTCTCTCTCTCCTCTTCTCTCTCTCTCTCTCTCTCTCCCTCTCTTCCTCTCTCTCTCCTCTTCTCTCTCTCTCTCTCCCTCCCTCTCTTCCTCTCTCCTTCGCTCTCTCTCTGTCCTCTGATGTGCGCAGGACACACCTTCTCATCATGCTTTTTGTCTTACAGGCTGTGACCTACGTATTGTCCCGAGGGGAGCGGCCATGTGTCATTTCATTTCGGTGTTCATTTTAATAAAGTTTCATTTGTTGCTTCGAAAGTGAATGTGTGCTGGTCATTTCTGTGACGACACATGCATGTCACCAGTTGTGATTGTGCGGCATCAAGCGGAATATTTTGTACATGTTTAGGTGTGGCTGATGTTGCATGTCTTTGGTCGGGGGTGCCAGGGAGGGGTGGTCCTGGGGGTGGTGGCGGTGGGTGTTGTGGCCCTCTTGGGTGTCAGGGCCGCATGATGGGTGGCTCCATGGCATCTGTTGCCCTTCCGATGTAGCCCTGGGCTGTGCTCCCTTTTGGTTTGCAGGCTGCCGTCCGACTTTACACCAGGTCAGAGCAGGTGTAGATTTCCTGGTGCTAACGCGCCTTATCTATCGCCTGTTTTGTGTTTTTATCGCCGATGTGGCTGGTCGTTGTGAATGTTGAGGTGTGATGTTGTCGCGCCTTTTGGCACGGGAACGCCCACTCTGCATCGCATTAGCGATAGTTGCGCGGGTCCTCTGTGGCGATGTTTTTTGCGGCTGCTATCGCGGGTAAACTGGTGCTGTGGGCTGTTTACACCAGCTTGTGAATGGGGAGGTATATTTATCACGACTTTGGCTGTGATAAAGTGCCGTTAATTCGGCGATAGCTCCTTGTGAATATGCCCCTCTGTGTGCTCGCCTGCAATGAATTAATTACCAACTCTCTCATCTCATATAAACATAGCGTTAAATTCCCTTTCATCAACACATAAAAGCTGCTTTTTCAGGAAGCGCCTAGAAGCAGTTTTAACCATGGAAGCTCTAATTCAAAACACAACGTATTTTAAGATTGTTCTTGCTGCCTCTGGGTGCTAGCAGAGGAAAGGAAGATAAACTGATCTCTTCTACCTTCTCCCAACGTTTCTTACCTCCATATGTTGACAAGTTTGAAAAAGCGCCAAAGGTTGTCTTTAAGGCGGATTTGGTGAAGTGCGCGTGTGCAGTGCAGAGTTCTTCACGACCCCCTAGAAATAGATTGTGATACAATAAACCTGGCAGGGCCAAAGCGGAAGAGATGCTGGTGTCACAGCTGCTGGCCAGTGACCGGCTGCAGAGGGAGACATTGGAGAGCGGTGAATGTACTGCAGAATGCGGCTCACCTCTCAGGGCCTGCCGGGCATCACAATGACTCCCCACACTGTGACATACTGTCTGCCCGGGTCCCCCCTCGGGAGACCCTGACTTCTGACCCCAAGGCACCGCACGACCCACAGAGCATCTTCGGTTACTTACGGCAGCAGGCAGGTCCTTGACACCTCAGGCTCTCTGCAAGTCCACCCAGGGGCTTGGGTGTCCCCCAGCTCCTCCTGCTGCCAAGGGCCTGCAGCCACCGGCCGGCAGTCTGCGCCGCTCTCGTACCACCTCCCCGGCTCCCTGTCCGCAGTCTCCTCCCCGATAGCCCGGAGCAGCCACTCAGAGCCGGGCGGACTGTGCTGCCGCCGCCGCTGCTTCTTATCAGATGTTGGCAGTCGAAGGAGACCCAGGAATGTGCGCTCGTGTTTTTGCTGCTGCCTAGGCACTCGCTCATGTATCGACATCACTTCCGGTGATCAACTTCACCATAGCAACAGAACGCAAGTGCCCTGGTTATGGTGTTCTCACGTTCGTCACAGTGTTAGCGTTCCGACCTTCTGGCGCGCATGCGTACAATGTAACTAGCGACCAGGCATAGCGCGCATGTAAAATGTAAATGACTGCGCATGCTTCTGCACAGACACTCCACCATCCTGTGCCAGCTCTCTACTCCTCCTCAGTGCGGCCGGACGATGTAAAAAACAAGCACAAACTACTTTAAAAACAAGCATTTACAATGCAATAGGACTCGCATTTACGCAAGACCTATTGCATTGGAAACGGGGGTTCGGGCAGGCGAGAAGGCATGAACGGGAGTGCAGGGGGAGGGTGCAGGGGTCGGAGAAGTTACGGACTGCGGGGGGGGGAGGCACGGGAAGAAAATAGTGTTCAGAGTAAAGGGGCCAGTAGCCATGGAAGGATACAAATGACGACATGGCAGTCATGAGGAGGGACTAACAAGCCTAAAACCAATCAGAAGGCAGCATTTAGGACCTAAGCCAATGAAAAAGATGGGCGGAGCTTCCACGGAGCTTCCACGGCAAACTGAATACTGCATGCCTCGCAAAGCGAGCAGCGCATGCGCGCTACCGCTATAGGCTCGACCTAAAAATATGTGATGTACAAATATAAAAATAAATTGAAATTGAAAACTCTAAATTAATGTGTCTTTATAATACAAACAAACAAACTTACTGTGCACAGCCAAAGTAGGCCATAACAATTATCAACACAGTACATTAAAAATGCACAGCGTGCTTTATTTAGGGCTGCAAAAGATAAAAATACAGATAATATTAAGAATCTCCAATTTCATAAATAAAAAAATGGAGACAAAGTTCAACTCTAAAATGATAGAGTGGTCTCAGCCAAGTTAAAAGAAAATTTGATTGAGTCTATATCGTTTTAGTGCTGCAGAAGTGCAATTAATACCATGCAAAGCCACAAAAGACACCAGAGATGCAGTGTTTTAGTGAGCAGGAGAATTAAGGACATGTTGGAACTCAAAATAAGCACCTTCAGACAAACAGCATGATACTGGGCGGAGGTAACATCAAGGGAGAAAAGAAAGTTTGTCCATTGCTGTATTCCTTTAGACCCAGTGGCGTAACGAAACTTGAGGGGGCCCCCCTGCAAAGAACATGGAGGGGGCCCACCCACGCTCCAGACTCAGTTATGAGCTCTCAGATCAGGGGCCTGCTGCCCATGCACCAGTGGTGGCTGGTGGATCCTACAAGAGGTGGAGCGAAAAGCTGAGATCCAAGTTGAAGGAGCAAGTGAGTACAGCAAGCACACCAAAGTGAAAGAGGATGGTTCGGGGTTGGCCTTCCCGAGTGGAACAGGAGTTCGATTGGTACATTTTACAACACAAGGTTCAAGAAAATTAATTAGAAGCAAGTCGAAAGATACCAACGGCATAATACTGAATAGCCTGGTTTGCAAAATCCTGTCCCTTCATGGCACGGTACATAGCTCTTACTCATAGGACACTCTTCTGAATACAAATCTCCATACATACTTATTAGAGTGCAGAGCTCTAGTTAGGATAAAGCTCACATCCCCAGATACTCAGTATAGGACTACTCTGCTAAGATGAATGAATAAAGGGGATTTAAAAGCGCAAAACAGCTGCTCCAGCAGGAGCGTCCTCACGCTAATTGAAGTCCTATCTGCTCAGTACATACTACATGTAGGTTCAGAGATCTCCACTCAGCAATTAACAGGGCGCATTGCTCAGCACAGAGCCCACTGAACAGTATGGACCCCCCCCCCTCTTCTATACAAGACCCCCTACTCACTAAAGGGTTCATTGGTGAGTGCAATGCTTCCAATCAGCTCAGAATGGTCTTCACAGCTCCAGTCTCCATGCACAATCCTATCTCTACATTTGCTGGTTGCTTCATGTTAGGCTTGGCGTGGTTTCCCCTGACTTTTTGCCTCAACCTCCTGCATTTGTGACTGTGTACGTGATTTTGTTTTTGCTGGTTTAGATGCTTTGGGCACTTTGCCACTGCTGATCAGTGTCAACGTGCAAGCGCTCCCTGTGTAAATTGTGATTGGTTATCCATGATTTACATATTTTATTTACTGGTACGTCCCTGTTAAAGTGCACTGAGAGTGCCAGGGTCTGTAAATCAAATGCTATTAGTGGGCTTGCAGCACTGGTTATGCCACCCACATGAGCAGCCCTGTAAATGTGTCTCAGACCTGCCACCACAGTGTCTGCATGCGCAGTTTTAAACTGCCATGTTGACCTGGCAAGTGTACCCACTTGCCAGGCCCAAACTTTCCCTTCCCTTACATGTAAGGCACCCCTCAGGTAGGCCCAGGGTACCCCCATGGGCATGGTGCAGTGTAGGTGAAAGGTAGGACATGTACTGGTGTGTTTTATATGTCCTGATCGGAAATAGTGTGTATTTCGTTTTTCACTGTTGAAAGGCTGTTTATCCCATAGGTTAACATGGGAGCTGCCTTGTAACATTTTACAAGTGTAACTTGCCATTGGGGCAAGATAGTGAAATGGAGTTTAGGCTCTCTGAACTCAGAATTTAATTACTCACCTTTTAGTAAAAGTTGTTTTTAAATTGTGTGTTTAAAAGTTCCACTTTTCGAAAATGGGCATCTTCTTGTTTAATCATCCTGTGTGCCCCTGCCTGTTTGTGTATTCACCTTCTGGTTTTTGGAGTGACAGGAGCTGGGGATGTGCATTCACATTAGACAGTCACAAGGAGGTCTGAGGTGTGCCCTGCCTTGCCTGGGTGACTCATAGCCAGGCTGAATAGACCTTGTCTGCATTTAGAGTGCTGGGAGGGGTTTCATTAGCACCTGAATAGGCGGTGTCTCCACCTTCTGTGGTCCAGCTGGACCAAGGAGACCAGGACTGGTTTGGACTGGGCTCAGAGACCATTGCCACAAAGAGACCAATGAGACAATGGGGTATAAGTATTGGACCTTAAACACCAAAACTTTAGATCACTTCTAGAAACAAGAGGACCCTGCCAAGAAGAAGAGCTGTGTGAGGAGTGCTACTGTTTCTGTGTGAGGGGTGGGTTGGCCTGCAGTTGCTGTTTCTGTCTGTGGCAGAGGAAAAGGTCTGACTCTTTTTGCTCTACTGTGGTATCCTACTTGTGAAGAATCTCCAAGCGCTTGTGTGTGCTTGCCTCCTGTTTTGGAAGACTTAGGGACATCAAAGTCTTCTGTGTGCTTTAAGGGGAATTTCCTTGAGCTTTGCTGGAAATTCCCTTGTGCTTTACTGAGAGCTACTCTGTGGTTTACTCATTTGGGGAGTTTTTCTTGTGTTTCCCTTCGTTAAAACCTCCCTCTGCTTCGCTCCTTGGAAGCCGAGTGAGCGTTTATGTTTCTTAAAGTTCTGGGCTGAGTCCCCACCCGCTGTGTGCAGAGGCCAAGATCGGAGAAGATCTGGAAGTGCAAACGTGGCCGCTCGTCAAGGAAGCCAACGCGAAGGAGTCCTCAGTGTTGCCAGGCAACCGCGCGGCCGACAGGAGTTCCCGGCATTGCCCAGCAACACCCCGGAGGCCGAAGAAGACGCGGCGTCATCAGCGGCCGCCCAGCCAGCCAGCACCACTAAGAGGAGCCCCCGGGGCGAGGCAGAGCAGGATGCTCTGCGGGTGACCGGAGCATGAGCCCCGCCCTTGCTGCACCAGCCACACGGGGCCAAAATGCTGTGCACCGCTACAGAAGCGGCGGCTTCCACCTCTGTGCAAATCCGTTGGGGGCATTTTCTTTATTTGTCTGCATTTTGCTTTGGTGTTCAGGCAGGCGGCTTAATTACCAGAAACAGCAACCTCGCACCGGAACGGTGTGCTCAAAGATCATTGGCACCATAGTGCTAACAACAACGTGGTAATCCTGGTGTTGTTCCTTCACTACACGTGGTCATTGTAGATGGTAATAAGTGGTATTTCTTTACCCCTTCTGAAGACCATAGAACAAGTGTCTTGTTTGCAGGCCCTTCCTATAATGTGCAGTGGAAGGGATTTTATGAAATAAGCAATCTAAAAGTGTGTATTACAATGTTCTAACTGTTATGCTTATGACAATTGCCTAGTTGGCAAACTGATTGAGATTTATGTCAGTGTGTTTTAATGTGTTTATATACAATATAGGTGATATTTTTATATACTACTGTGTGGAGTCTCTTTTGTAGTGTGTGTAAGTGTGTCACTGGAGTGTGTGTGTGTGGTGCAAAAACGCTTTGCACATTGTCTCTGGGATAAGCCTGACTGCTCTGCCAAGCTACCAAGGGGGTGAGCAGGGGTTATCTTGGGTGTGTAACTCCCTTATCCTGACTAGAGTGGTGGGTTCTGCCTGACTTAGGTGCATACCGTAGCCAACCAGAAACTCCATTTCCAACACTTCATCACTTGAATGTTATACCTATTCATTAGGAAGTCTTCCAAGATTTAGGAGAAACAGAAAAAACAATGAAACACTTAGCACAAATGACTTCTAACCTGATAAGAGAGACATACATGCACAATGACATACGCACAGAGAATAGCACATCTGTTTATGGAGAGAAGCAGCTTCCGAAAGGAAGTAGGAGACTTCAGAGACCACATTTGGAGGGATTCTGGCACAAGGAATATCTGTCTCAAATTGAAGGGACATGTTCAGAAACATCCTAAAGTTTTAGGTGACTGAAGTGCAGGGGGCACAATGGCTCTGGTACAGGGGCATAGAAAGAGTACCCATCAAGAAAAAAGACGCACTCTTTCAAAGAGAGGAAGGAAAAGTGCAAGTTCAAGGGGAGTGATAATGTCAAATCAGAATGAGTGTGTTCTAGTGCAGAAGAGATCCTGTGACATGGGTGAAATATCAGGGAGCATGTCCGCAGAAAGTGAGGAAAGGTAGGCATAGAGAGAATGCCAGCTCTCAGGGAATATCAGTAGGGAGGGGGTGGTTGCAAGGCAAGTGAGCATATCTAGTGAATCAATCAGTTGAATAATGTGAAGACAGATGGATCAGGGAGATGCACTTTCAAGTATTAAAGAACATGTCCATGGTGAGGGAACATGCGCAATATACGAAAAGCATGTGTCTCGACACCTGTGACATCTCTGAAGGCAACGGCGATAGGGTTTGTGTTTAGACGTGTTAGGTATTTGCTCAGAAAAAGCATGGATTGTAAAAATGGATTGGGAGGGGAGAGGACCACCAAACTGGATGAGGGCACGGAGAGTAGACAATATTTCAAGCCCTAGGGCCTAGCTTAAAGTGATAACTGCAATCACACACTGCACTTTAAATAATTGTGCTTCACACACTACACAGAACTCTACAAATGCACACACTGTAAACTAGTCTGTAAATGCACTGCTGCCATGCTCAACTTCACACATCATTCTATAAATGCACTGCTGCCATGCTCAACTTCACACATCATTCTATAAATGCACTGCTGCCATGCTCTGTATCAGTGTCAATGCTGCTCAAGCACTGAAACACCAGCGGTACTAAGGCCCAGGCAAAGCTCAAGCAATTCATCTAAGTTTTGGCCTGTAGCACCCACTGATTTCAGAAAAAACCCTCCGCTCACATATAGCTTCCCAACATCTGGGAGCTCCCTTGCTATGCAGTACCTCTTTTATTAAATTTTAGGGACCGAAGGCCACAGGTGTGCAGTGTGGGCCTTCACAGGAATGTGGGAGTGACTGTAAGTTACACATGTAGTGGAGGAGAACGATTGAGAGAGAAGACGCTGAGGAGGTAAAGGAGTCACTGAAAAAGGAAAGAGAAGTCAGGATGGTGTGGGAAAGGAGTTCTCTTTCTTTTACATATATAGATAGCTACAGACAGCTACACATGGACACACACCTCAGCCGTGATCATCTCATGTGTCACAAATCTTCTATTATTTGGTCACTCCTGATTTAGATTGATGTTGGGACTCCTCTACGAATATTAGTCAGCATAGCAGGTGGCATCAAGGTAATCTGCGTAGCTTGATGTAACCTCAGAGTAGGAACGGGGTCTAGTATGTGTCAGAACTATAATCATGGACGGGGGGCAGTTTTGTGAGGAGATCTATTATCTGTAAAGTTGCAAGCCAGCAGTAAATTGTAAAAACAAAAAAAAATCTATATTCTGCACTTCCCTCCAAACTTGAAGCATATTTTATTCTAGGACTCCTTGGCTTATGGTTATCAAAAAATGAAATACCAAGTCCAGATATGCAGAATGCTAACGGCCGAGCAGCCTGCTATAAATAAGGTATTACAGGTGTCATGAGATCACTTTACATTTCTGTGTTCTAAAATCGGACATAGAGATGGGTAGCTGTCTCTTGAAAATTTAATTTCAAACCTTAATACATGATTGTAAAGTTAAAAAAAATTTGGGCTTTTGTCAACAGCAGGTAACATTAGGCCTCCTATTCGGTTTCAAATTGTGGGCAATGAGGGCGACTTCACATAGTGATAAAGGAATTTCTCACCTGACTTCACATGGACATTCACACCTCTCCTGGAGTCCAAGCTGCCGCAGTGCCAGTTATGCACTGCTGGCGAGTTCCCAGTCAGTAAGTTATCCAGGACCTGGGATCAAAAGGACAGGCTTCAGCAGCTCTTAAAAGTGACTTAATATTCTTGTGGCGTTCTCCCACTGTTCGATCATCGGGAGCAAGGGAATGAAGGGGGGTGTGGCACTGCAAATCTTTGACGGTCTACGAGTTCCCCGTTCAGCAGCAGTCTTTTTTTTCCTGCAGATTTATATAGCGCGAACTCGACCTGAAGGTTTTGGAGCACCTTACACGAGCACCCGTACATTACACAAGGACTAATTCATTTTTTGGTAGGCGCGGGGAGATTAAGTGATTTGCCCAGAATCACAGGGTGCTGAGCCGACGCCAAGGCTCGAACCTGGTTCCCCAGTTTCAAAGTCAGCATCTCTGGCCGTAAGGCCACATCCTCTCCTCAAGTCTCATCTCATCCTCTCAAGTCTTGCACTTGCTAGGCCTTTTGCGCAGGATAAATAACAAGACACCAAAGCGCCGACAGAACAGTAGTGTGCACACTCAAGCGGCCCGGCTCTGACCAGGGGGCCATACTGCATGTGTGCACAGAAGTCGCTGCAGGACGTCTCCTTCAGCTTGCCCTGTCACAGCAAATAAACCTTAAGGTGGGGGGAGACTGCTCTATCATTGTGCCTGCGTTTGCCACCCTTTACATTGACCTTCCTTGCCCTGCCTGTCGCTCTGCTGTACTTATCACACCCTGGGCCAAATCAGCCAATGCCACAGTACCAGCATAAGAAGCCACGCTTACAATGGCCACGCCCACCATCGTGACATCAGTAAGCCGGACTGTGCCTCAAAGGCGAATCACTATGCGCCCGCCTGGCACGTACGTAGCTGCCCCATCCCCCCAAAACTCGAACTATTTTCTGTGATGAGCATCTTTCCGGTATTTTACTTTTGCTGCTGACTCCCACATAATTTTTAGAGGAACGACCCTTATTACCAGTCTCCCATGCCGTGCACAGTGCTTGAGGGGGCCCCCTGGAGCTCGGGGCCCCCCGCACCGCGGGGTCTGCGGGGGCTATTGTTATGCCCCTGTTTATACCACATAATATAAACTGTTACAGCATAAGTCTAGAGGGAGGTTGGTTAAATTCGAGGCTTGCATATACTAAGGGGCGTATTTATGACCCTCTTGCGCCCCCGCAGCACCACTTTTTATGACTTCCGGTGGGGCAAACCTTGAAATCACATCTATGAGGCCACGCAAAGTCACCCTGCGTGGCGTTTCATGGCCTCATAGATATGGAGTAAGGCGAGGAAGGACAAATCGCTGCGTTGCCTTGCTCTGCGCCCTGGAGACATTCCATGGTCATTGCTGTGGGTGTTCCCACGCAACACACGTGGATTTTGATGCTTCCCCAGATATACAAAACCATGTAAACCTTGGTATGCGTCAAAACCTTACGCCTCCTGAGGAGAGAAAAAAGATATATCACCTCGTTTTTAGGTCGTGCCTATAGCGGCAGCGCACATGCGCTGCTCGCTTTGTGAGGCATGCAGTATTCAGTATGGAGTGGAAGCTTTGTGGAAGTTCCGCCCACTCTCCGCCCATCTTTTTCATTGGCTTGTGTCTTTGTCCTTTCTAAATGCTGCCTTCCGATTGGTTTATAGGCTGTTAGTCCCTCCATATGACGGCCATTTCGTCATTTGTATCCTTCCATGGCCACTGGCCCCTTTACTTCGAGTGTTGCATGGTATGTGTTATTACATTATGAGCACTATTTTCGCCGCCGCGTCCAGAGCCCCGAGAGCCGGTCTTCTCCCGTAGCCATGTTCTGTGCCCTCGCACACCTCCTGTGTTTGACCTTGACCACGTGCAGGGCGCGCAGATGACACTTGCCTCCACCTAGGCACCCGTAGGTCCATCTTTCCAGGAGTGTAAAGACTGCTCGTCTGACCGGAAATAGCATCTGCGAGGCTGCTGGGACCCCCGACACAACTGCGCCACGAGCGTCGCAAAACAAGTGCAAACATTACAGTCGGGAGCCTTCTTTCAAACCGGACCGCCATATTCTTCTTTCTCTTGCCTCAAATGTGTCTCAAAGCATTTTTAGCAAACATACACCTGGCTGTAACTGTTCATTTGTTTGGACTCCTATTTACTATAAAATCACGCGTGATTAGAACTCGTGAGCTCGCACTAACAGCAGGTGGTGATCAGAAGGTTAAAGTTCGAATCCAGGCGAGCCCGTTCAGCCTTCTGTCATAATACTTTATGTATAGCGCTTAGATGCACAGAACTGCGTCTGTAGCGCATAAGACAATGTATCACTAGAGACAGTACAGTCTAGTGGTATAGAACAAACTGCAGGCAATACTTGCCTTCTGCAAAAATATTGATTTAGCATACATCGGCGCCAGAGCTCATATTTCTGTCACACATTTTCTATAAAAGTATACGTACAGCCTTGCTCGTTTACTGCTAAATTATAGATCGAAATGGCATATTTTATACATCGGATGCCCTAACTCCACTGGCAAGGGAGAGCTGTAAGGGTCCGGGGCTCGCAGACCGGCTTGTCAGTTTTACTTCCTGGAATATGCGCAAAATAAGAGCCGGCTTCTAAAACAATTGGGTTTAAAGTATTCAACACGCGTACAAGTTCTTTTGTTTTTTTCTGGGGTGTGATTAACTGCAAGCCGTGTATAAAGTCTAGACTAGAGCAACGCCAAGAATTCACATCCAAGGAGGCCAGAGGCTGACTGTCTGTGCCCCCTCCAATGCAGACCGTCACTGGCAGGCACCACACATCCAGTTTTGCTAGTGTTGTGGTATACAAGCAACGTCAGCAGACTGAGACGGCAGGGGAGAACCAAAGTATGCAGCAGGGTTATGCCCCACATTTTTTGATAGTATCACTTCATTATTTTATTGTTTTTCTTCTCGTGTTAACACCGTTTGGGTAAACATTTCACCTCATTAATACCAGGTTAACACCCAAACACATCAATAAGAAACTTACAGTTGACTAGTCACTCTTTGTGAATGGCCTTCCACTGCCAACAACACCTGTTGCTGCATTGTAGTAATTCTTGATCCGTTTGAGTTAGAATTTTTTTTTTGTAAAATATGTGCAGTTTATCCTGAAAATGATGGATTATGTGGCAACATTCATAATTATGCGGAAATTGCTACAGAATAAGAGATATTTAGCTGTTTGTGGACCTGATGTCTTCATCAGTGGCATGGAATGAGCCTGTGCCGACACAACTAATCCAGAACAGGGAGTGCCTGCCCTGTTAATGTTCTTATCTCAGACGCTTTCACAAGCAAAGTCTGTGGTGGACCCGAAAGACCAATAGCCTAAAATGAGCCGCAGGTTTGGATCAGAGTCAGTGGCACACAAAGCTCATCCAGTCTGGCATGTCACTGCTGCGCTTCTGTCCCAGCTCCACTGACCTGTCCTCTGATAGTTGCAAAAAGAACAATTGATGGACATAATTCAGAACAATGTCGTACATTCACCCCAGTACAGAGATCTGGGCCTAAATCCATCGTTTTTTTGCTCACCATGCCATTCCAGTTTGGACCCAGCCATATGCAAATCAGTCTTGACCCTGCACCCAATGGGAACAGTCCTTCCCCCGAACTGCCAGGTCAGGTCCTCCCTGGACTGGAAACAAGCATCCTAGGACCGGTTTCGGGCTTTCAGCTCTCATCTGCCAGGATAGCTTGACCCCAGTGGCATGGAGAGCACGGGACCCACGTCTGGGCATACCCGTCCCACTCGGGGTGACAAATGCAAAAAGAACAATTAATGGACAGAATGCAGAACAATGTCGTACATTCACCCCAGTACAGAGATCTGGGCCTAAATCCATCGTTTTTGCTCACCTTGCCATTCCAGTTTGGACCCAGCCATATGCAAATCAGTCTTGACCCTGCGCCCAATGGGAACAGTCCAGCCCAAACTGCCAGGCCAGGTCCTCCCTGGACTGGAAACAAGCATCCTAGGACCAGTTAGTAACACCAGTATCTTCCTCTAACCTACTGTGTCTGGTTTACTATTTCTTCCATGGGTTAAACAGGTTTAAGATTGTCCTAAGTTTGTCCCTGGTTTAAAACTCTTTAGACTGCACGTTTCTGGGATAAAACTCTCAGTAGCCTGTCTTCACCACGGTAAAATTTCAATAAAGTAGGTTCATGGCCTGTTAGATGGAGCTCCTCTGACCATGGACATGACAAGGATCTCTCACGACCTCTCCATCCTTGAATGTCACGGTCAGCCCCCCCTCCCCCCCATCTCTTATTCAGGGGGCAGTCCACTTTTACTGCAGCCTCCTACACAGAAACGAGACGTGTCTTCTGTGAAGCGAAACCTCCCCGACCAAGGGGTGCATGTTCTTGCACGGTCATGGCGTGTTACTGACCCTGCCCCAACCCTTCTACCCTTTCTGGAACAAAGGCCTTCAAGGGAAACTCCTCTTGCATGTAAACCCTCCTATGCAGCAGGGGCGCTTGCTCTCTTTCCATTAGAGCCAGGCAGGCAATTACAGGCTCGGCCCGGAAGAGGCTAAAAGAGGGTCAGATAGTCTGCCCTGGACGCCTCTTAGACCCAGTCAGACACGCCTCGTTCACACGCGCGTAAACAGCAGACACCGCGTTCCACAGGCGGAAAGGAATTTATGTCCTGTTAATTTACGCCGCGCGGACAAAACCCTGCCGCCCGACCCCGACTGCGGCATCAGCCTCTTGGGAACTTCTGCACACGACCTTCCTCTCAATTTTTGAAGACTCTGATGTTTAGAATAAGATTTTAGAGTTTCACATGTTCCCTCAAGGGTCGTGACTATGGTCTATCCATATTGCTATAATTTTTCCTTTTCTTTAAATTTTATTCTAATGTTTAAATTAAAAAATAAAAACGTTGCAATTAATGATTTTTTGTCGGTAAGTTTGCTCGTTGATTTAATCAAGGCTGAGATCTCATGTGGTCTGTAGGTCATGCGTTTAAGTCCTGGCAAGGCAAACTCCACCTTTTATCCTTCCCAGGTTGGCTGAGCACTACTAAATTGGTTCAAGTGACGCCGGTTACTTAGCGCTCAGAAACGACAGATGTGAGCCGTGGAGCTCCAAGTAGAGCCTAATATTATTGCCAGTCATTCACCTGTGATGTCACAACTCATCTTAAAGCTAGGACAAGTGACCATGCTGGCCCTTGACCCCACTGCTCTCCCGACGCCGTAAATCCCTCAGAATAAAATGTAGTTGGTGGTATATTATTCTGTATATTGTTACTAAGGTTATAGTGCTTGCACCTGCGCTGTGATTTTAGGCACTTCATGTATTCCATTTGTTAGCACGTGCGCTTTTGACATTTATTTTCGGAGTATAAAATAGTGGCTATTAACTGGTTGTGAATGCACAAAGTTTCATATGAAAAGATGCGGCGCCGTTTTTGAACCCTCCCGGCTTCCCAGTGCCTGGTGTGTTAATTACAGCACCTGTTTTCCATATACTTGCCGTGGTTAAGCCCTGAAGCATTCATTACTTCCGCCCCTGCCTCTCCGGGGGCCTGGTCAGGTGCCTGCACACATGACAATGGCGGAATGCGGGGCCTGCACGCTTAGTGGTTCCCATGAACTGCCTGCTCGCTGCAGCTGAGGAGGCCCACGGCGCTCTAGTGGACGAGCAGAGGGCTCCCAGCCTTTCACTGGTGGCCGCCATTTCCTGCTTTGGAAAGCATGTTTAAAATAATGCTTTCCATCGCTTCAGAGCAGGTTATGCAGCTTTTTAGACCAAGGCCTACACACTATCCTAGAAAATATTTTGACTCTAAACCTACATTCTTCGAGCACGCGTGTTCCGGGGTTGTAACCCTTCCTCTATGGAATATTGTTAGGGCATGTATGTGTGCAAAATGTGCACACATGCATATTTCAGGGGTGCAGCAGGGTGTCCTTTTGGCACCCTTGCAACCTTGAAATTGCATTCTCAATTTGCGATTCTGTAATTGGTAATCGCAAATTGAGAATGTCTTCCCATTCATTCCTATGGGCCTCCTAGCCCATAGGAATGAATGGGAAGGCATTCCTTATTTGCGAATCTCAATTTGCGATTCGCAAATAAGGAATATGTAGGATTCGCAAAATTTTTAGCAAATCCTACATACATTGCATTTTGCGATTCTCTAATTGTGATTCGCCAAAAATCGCAATTTGAGAATCGCAAAACTCTTTTTTGATACTAATGTAGAACACTTTGAGGTCAACATAGGGTATCGGGTGAGGCTAGTTTTTTAGATTGCAAGCTGTGTGGTTGAAAAAGATCTATTAAGGGATTAGCAAAAATGTACAGGGGCTTACAGGCCACCAATTTCTTATTGCTTATGATTGGATGGCTTTATTGTCACTCTCATTGGCTTCCTTCTTATTCTATGGTTTTCCTTGTCTCAGCGTGTCCATCTTGTGTACGCATAGCCTCTTTACCTTCTCAGTTTGGCTGGCATCTATCCTTAACTGCTCATTTTTAGGGAACTTAAGGGAGCTAAGCACTCTATGAAAGTCCATGAGAGTGCATGCATTTTCCTTTTCTGGTAATCACTCGGAGCCACATCCCACTCCATCGTTTTTTAGCACACCATGTCTCCTCAGCTTGGACCCAGCCAAATGCAAATCAGCGTTGACCCTGCTCCACTGAGAACAGTCCAGCCCGAACTGCCAAGCCAGGTCCTCCCTGAATCGGAACCCAAGCAACTCAGAACCGGTTTCACCCTTGTTATGGGCTCATTAGCCAGGTATAGCTTGATTTCACTGGCACAGTGTGAATGGGACCCACGTCTTGACACACCCATCCCACTTGGGCAACTCACTGTAGTAGTGGCAGTTCAAGCAATGGTTTCCAACCTTAATATGAACTTGCCCATGTCACCATGGGATAAACCAAACTTGTCCTGACTTATAGTGGAAACATCGGACCTGATTCCAATCCATGTGAAAGTTGGGCACATGCAACACTACATTCACAGAGGAGGACAGAAAATCAAGGGCCATACCAGGATTAGTTGGGGAAGAAGGATGAAACAGAGCCAGAGACAAGAAGAAAGCTGCACTGTAGCGGGGGAGGAGCTCCTAGGAGAAAAGCTGCTGAGGATTCTAGGATGGGTGAACAGTCTGTGGATTTGCAATAGTACACAGACTGGTGGCGGTACTTGCAAAGACCGAGAGAGCATGGGCAAGACAGACAGAGTGGGTCCTGCAGGGTCCATGATGTAAGGGGCAGAGGCGCTCTTAGTTCAGCTGAGCCCCAACTGCACCAGGGAGGACTTCATCTCCCAGAATCCTCAGGGCCAGGAGGAGGCTCTTTCTGTTGCCACACCTGCACCTTGTTTGATGGCCCACGGCACTATATAGCGCATTCTCCTGACCCGCGGAACGGAATGTGTCCAGGATGCACCTGGGCAAAGCCCAGGCTGTGCCCGTCAGTGTCAGGAGGAGCAAGGATGGGGACACCCCCCTTGGTTTTGATAGAGCACCATGCTCTCGTAAAATTTGTAGGGGTGCATCATAATCACCGTTAGTTCGCACCCGCATATATTCAGGCATACATAAATGAGTGGCTGGTAAAATGTAATTTGAATTGCATTATTAGAACAAATAAGAGAGTAGTCGTGTTATTATAATCATGCAAATGTAATGCAGTATTGAAATGTGTTTAAAATGATGCATAGATGATTTAGTTTATGTGTAGTTGAGATGCAGTAGTTAACGTGTATGATATTAAATTTCACGTGTAGTTTATGTTTTGCATATGAAATGTATGAGCCTATGCTTAAAGAAGTAATTAAGAATTGCGTGTTTAAATTGTGTAAAGGCCTGACTGCATATACACCAAGGAAAGGCCTGTTCGTTCTTATGTTAGCTTATTTGGTAGGCAGAGAAGGTGTTCTCTTGGAAAGGCTCTCTGGGCACAGTTGGTAGATTTGTACAGAGAGAAAGTCAGTTGAAATGTATCTTCTGTTGCAGGTGCAAGGACACATGCCTCGTTAGCAAAAGACTGGCTCATTGTTTCAAGAGTTAGGGTGGTGGGAGGCATCGAGATGGGAGTATACTGGAATGTAGGGATGATACTTTCAGCGGAGAAGGTGCCTGGGACTCAAGGTCATCGTAACCGTCCTGGATGAAGTAAGAGTTTCGATGGAAAAGTACGAGAAGGAAGACCTGGCCGAAGAGGCGTGACAAGGGCGTGTTCAATTGTATGTGGATTTTGTATTAGGGACAGTGCCCCGAGGGAGGAAAGGATAGGAGAGAAGAGGTAGAGGAGACCAGAGAGAAGGGCAGAGAGAGAGATCTTTAGGAAGGAGCATCTTAGAACGAGCTTGAAATGCTAAGTGAGTGCACTTCTTAGGAAGTCTTCACAGCTGACACCTTTTCTTTTACTCTTGCCTGGGGAAATTCGTTAAGTAGGTATGTCACATTAGTGATAGAGTAGGGACAGCTAATGGTTTTATGTTTATTTAGGTAAATGAAGAATAATATAGAGACTGGAGCAGTTATCGTTTGTTTAATACTTCTGGAGCTAACGATTCTTCTTATTCTAAGTCGAATGAGACTCCTGCGTAGGATGATGTTTGTATTAGTGCCCCTCTATTTCTTTAACCTCGTGTTGAGGTGCTTGCATGTGCAGTTATTCTTGGCTGTAATAAACCCACAAAATTGAATTCGGAGTCAGTGGTCTTTTAAGGTAAACTGGATTCTAAATTGTTGCACAACCGAAAAGGATTTTCTTCCCTTCACACTATTCAGCAGGTAAAAAGATCCTGGCGACCTGAGGATTCTTAGAGGTGATAAGATAAGAATCAGCTTCATCAGTTGGTAGCAGAGTAGGATGGTTTCCTCTGATAGTAAGGGAGATCTAGATTAGGATAAGAGATTATTTGCCCCATAGAGCCCGAGTGATGGTGATCCAGTGGATCGTAAGAGGAGGACGACGGCGGTCTATGAGAATTGACGGAGAGTGACGGTGCGGCGGAAGTAGCAGTTCCTGGTAGATTGAGTATGAACAGGGTGATGCTTGTTAGATTGCGGTGTTTAATTGTTGTGTGATGTCTTGCGGAGTTGGAATGAGAGTTGTGTGATTGAGGATCGGACCGTGAGCGCGCTCGGGCTGAGAGATTTGATTCGATATCCCGGGATAAAATATTGTGGTGTAGAAGACACCCAGAGCTGAGATTGTTGACCAGAGGTTGTGGGGGTCATGAGACGTCATTGATTAACCCACTGAAGATAGGGAGCATATGTGCGAGTGTGTGAATAACCGACACTGGTCGTAGGTTGTTGGGTGCAGCACATTGAGCGTTTGGATCCTATCGATTGCATCGGAGGTGATTGTCCGGTCGTTCGTGGACAGACAGTTGCCAGATCGAGGTCAACAGTTTCGAGAGGCTGTTCGGTCATTGGTGGACCGACAGTCAGAGAGGTGATTGTCCGGTAGGACAGACAGTTACTTCAGAGTGTGAGTGGGACACGTGTGAGCGAGAAAGGGCGAATTGAGAATGAGGGGAACTGCTGCGGGCGGAGGAAGAGTGACGTCAGACAGTGCCGCGCTGCGATAGGCCGGTTGGTGTGAGCCGCGCTGGCATTGGTGGATTGAAATCAGGAAGTAAAAACGAAATTTGTGTGCGAACGGAAATCTGCTTCATCATGAAATGTTTTAAAGTTTTACGAGAACTCTGTAGAGGTGATAGACATGTGGTTACTCGGGGAGGAGAGGAAGCCCCTCCCGAGGATACGCCAGCACATTACATGGCTAAGAATGTAGGATTACATACTATAATTTGGCTTGAGAATTGGCATAAAATGACAGAAGGAGAAGAAGAATTGACTTTCCCACGCTATGGTACTTTCAGGTTGGAAGTGTTATATCAGTTGAAATCTGTGATGTCTTCCTTGCGACCACTACCTAGACCTACACAGTTTGAGGCGCTACATGCATGGATTAGAGCAGCGTATGACAGGAAGAGAGACAAAAGCCAGGAAAGGGTGAAGAAGTCGATCAGGGCATTTCAAGATGCGAGATGGGATGCACTGGAGAAAAGGTGGAGAGTGGAAACAATTGAGGGGGACAGATTATATCCGCTGATAGAGAAAACGGGAGGCACGCAGGAAAAGAGTGCAGAGGAAGATGACAGTGATACGGATGACAGCTTGTTAGACAGGTTGCTGTCAGAGAGACCACCTCCATTGAATCCAGAATATAGCGAAGGAAATTCGATTGTGGCAGGAGGGATGGGCGAGTCACAGAATCAGACAAATGTGAGAGTAGTGGGAAAAATCTCCACAGGAACGGAGGGAGTAGGAACCCAGTCTTCCATGGGGAATATGCGGTTGCCGGACTCCCTGACGGTACCTGTTACCATTGGTCCTATAGTATCGGTGTATGACCCAGATCGAGTAAGTGAAGGAAGTCTATTGCAGATGACAGGGAGAGAGGGGATCAGCGTTGGAGGGAATGGCGTAGAGGTACAATTGGTCCGATCTCCGAAGCCCATAGAAGCGAGCACGCCACTGCCAGCCACCGCAGACTCCTCTAGTGGACAGGTGGATGAGAGACCGGTAAGACCAGGGTCTTTGGTCGAGTCCAAGTCAGTTTTGAGAATGTGGGCACCACCTGTAAGGAATCAGAGCGATAGAATGCCAGGAGATATGGAACAAGATAACTTAGGAAACAGACCAGGTTCCAGGAATACGATAGAAGAGAGCAAGTCACGAGAACAAAGCTGACGAGCGGAATGGTGCGGCTTGTCGAGAAGTGTTAAGGAGTGCCGTGAAGGCAAGGTTGCTGGATGTAGTGAGACTAAAGGCAGAGGTAGACGAAATGATTAGTGGGAACCTGCCTTTGGAAAGAATAGAGATATATGAGCCAGACGAGCTGCTTTTTGTAGCAGCGGACGTGACTCGTAAAGCAAGGGCCGCACATGAGAAATTGACAGAATTGGCCAAGAAATATGAGGTGGATACGAATAAAATGAAATCGTTGCAAGGATCCCATAGGTTGCAATATAGTGATCAAGAACTGGAGGAGAAAAGGGTCACAGGATTAAGGACGCATACTAGAGACCTGATTGTAGGGATGCGTATATGGATAATGCTAAATAAATGGGAGGAAAGGTGGTCGAAGAAGAAGATTGCCAAAAAGACCGTAGGAGAAACGCCGCCTCCAGGGGGGAGGGATGACGGGCGTAGGGAACTATCCTTTACGGGAAGTACAGAATGGAGGGTACGTGCATGTGCCATGGAGTAGAGGTGACTTGGCTGCGTTTACAAATGATTTTCCTCGGCTAAGGGAAAAACCCGTAGAGTGGTACAAACAGGCCAAGCGTTTTGTTAAATTTTCGAAGGTATTGTGGATTGATTTGAACACCTTGTTTGATATAGTGGTACCAGGAGAGTTGTGGACAGCTCGTAAAATTGCAGTTGAGTGGCCGACCTTCGAACCTGAAAGGGATGCTGTTACAAATGGTCCGTCACCTATAGTCATGAAAAAATGTGAGCAAGTGATTACATGGTTGAAGTTGAAGATCTCGCCTCAAGACATTGATTGGGTTAAGATAGATCGAACTGTGCAGGAACCCAAGGAGACAGTGCATGAATACTATGAAAGACTCCTGCAAGCTTTTAAACAGTATAGTGGACTAGATACCTTAGACCCCAAGGATATGGGACATTTTGTCTCAAAGTTTGTCTTAGGATTGAGATCAGAGGTTAGCCTCATGATACAGTACCATTTGATCTGTTGGCAGAACAAGCCGGTAGACGAAATCTTGCGGTATGCGAGGTACTGTAGTGATGAAGTAGACTCGAAGCACCGGAAGCTAAAGGACAAACTGATGCTTGTTCAGATGCAAACAGCTCAGGTCCAGCCTAGTGGAGGGACGCTGGGCAGAAGACAGGGAAACTACCAAGGAAACCAAAATGGGCAAGGTCAGGGAAAAGGGAAACCTATAGATCCCAAGACGGGGATGGATGTGGCGACATTGAAAAAGACCACTGCGTGTCATCTTTGTCATCAGATTGGACATTGGAAGCGCGAGTGTCCCTTGAACCCAGCCAATCAGGTGCAGCAGGAGGTAGAAGTGGTTCAGGCACCCATGCCGGAGGTAGTCAATACTGTGATAAGGCCAAGATCGACGAAAGGGGGGACGTATAACCCACAGGTGCAGGTCCCCCAGCCACCGAGAATTTCGCAGGGAATGCGGACCTACCAGCAGATGCCCCTTTTCGAAGGGTATGATGAGTACAGTCCCGACCCGTTAGCCTGACGGTGCCTGAGAGGTGAGGAATATTGAACACTTGGAGCAGTCTTGGAGGTAGACCAGAGAGGACCTTTTGTGGAGGCAGACATTGATGGTCATCCTACCACTCTTTTGGTTGACACTGGTGCTACCCGGTCTACTGTGAGATCAGCAGTAGTCCCCAACCTACCCCTCTCAGGACAATCGATCCAAGTTGTTGAAGTGGTGAACAAGAGGATAACTAGCCCATTGACCGAACCGATTCCAGTGAGGATAGGCTCTTTCCAAGCTAGACACCAGTTTGTGGTGTGCGATACGAGTCCAGTTTGTCTTTTAGGAAGAGATCTATTGTATAAATTGTACTGCACTATCTATTGCACACCTAGGGGAGTGGAGGTTCAGACGAAGGATGACGATGCCACCTTCAAAGTTGCCAATCAGCATTTGTGTATAGAAATGTATCCAGTGGTGACAGTGGAGGAACTTCCACTAGATTTGAGAGATTCTGTGTCACAAGAGGTGTGGGATTTCACGGGAGAAGAGATCGGACTGATCAAGGGGGTTGAACCTGTACAGATCCAGGTGAAGCAGAATGCTGAATTCCCTAGGACGCCCCAGTACAATTTGTCGCCTGAGACAATTGCAGGGATAAGGCCTGTAATCGAGTCTATGATCAAGCAAGGCATTCTGAAGGAGATAAGAGGTAGCCCATGTAATTCACCTATCATGGGACTACAGAAACCGAGCGGGAAGTTCAGGATCGTGCAAGACCTGAGAAAGGTCAACACGATAGTTGTCCCCTGTTGTCCAGTGGTACCGAATCCATCAGTGATACTGTTTCAGATCCCATGCGAAGCCGAGTGGTTTACTGTCATTGATTTGTGTCAGGCATTCTTCTCGATACCGCTCCACGAGGAAAGCCAATTTCTTTTTGCTTTCCGGCTGGAAAGTCGTGTGTTAACGTGGTGTCGTATCCCTCAAGGGTATACAGAGAGTCCATCGATCTTTAATCAGATCTTGAAGAAGAATCTTGAGAGTCTCGTGTTGCCACAGAACTCAGTTCTTGTGCAGTACATAGATGACCTGTTTGTGGCAGCGGAAACAGAAGATGCTTGCAGGATAGATACAATAGCCTTACTGAATCATTTGGCAGAGAATGGACACAAGGTGTCCCCGAACAAATTGCAGTACTGTCTGAACAAAGTACAGTACTTGGGTCACAGATTAGAAAAAGGCAAGAGGAAGGTGTCACCAGATCGAATTGAGGCAATAATGAACATGGCAGTGCCCACCACTCAGAGGGAAGTCAGGATGTTTTTGGGAATGGTCGGCTATTGTCGTCAGTGGATTCCCAATTTTTCCTTGAGAGCAAAGCCTTTACAGAGGCTCACGCACAAGGATTTGAGTGATCCGGTACCATGGAACGAGGAGTGCTTGGTGTCATTCCTAAGACTGAGAGAAGATTTGTGGAGCGCACCAGCTTTGGGAATGCCCGATTACAACAAGGCTTTCTCACTGTTCTGTTGCGAGAGAGAGGGTTGTGCATTAGCAGTCTTAGCTCAGAATCATGGAGATGTCCGTAGACCAGTTGCCTATTTTTCAGCTACTCTAGATCCAGTAGCTTCTGCATTGCCCGGATATCTAAGATCCGTTGCTGCAACAGGTGTCAGCATTGAAAGATGTGAAAGCATTGTAATGGGTCTTCCTTTGACAGTTTATGTGCCACACTCTGTTGAATTGTTAATGACCAGGACAAAGACTCAGCACCTAACGAATAACAGGTTAACGAGGTACGAGCAAGTCATACTTGCCGCAGAGAATGTGACTCTGAAAAGGTGCTCTGTCTTAAATCCTGCAACATTAATGCCCATACCGAATACAGATGATGAAGATTGTGCGGACCATGATTGTCTTGATGTGACTGAACTGTGCACCAAACCGAGACCTGACATTGTCGATGAACCACTGACTGACCCAGATGAAATTTTCTTTGTCGATGGTTCATGCCTAAGAGACAGTGTTGGTCAACTAAGAGCAGCGTTTTCTGTATGTACCATTTCAGGAGTGGTTGAGGCTGCTTGCCTAGAAGGAGTGCACTCCGCGCAGGGAGCTGAGATCATTGCCTTGACTCGTGCCTGTTTGGCCGCTGATCAAATTCGAATCACGATCTACACGGACAGCCAGTATGGGTTCGGTGTGGTTCATGACTTCGGACAGTTATGGTCACAGAGGGGATTCTTGACATCATCTGGCTCACCCATTAGGAATGGAGAACATGTAAGGCAACTGCTAGATGCATTGCAATGTCCGAAGGAAATCGCAGTTGTCAAGTGCACTGCGCATGGAAAGGGGGAGGATTTTGTGTCTTTGTGAAATAATTACGCAGACGAAGTTGCCCGCTTCTGTGCAGAACAAGGATGCATATTTACAGAGGGTTACACAGGAGAGAGCCAAGAAAGAACCAAGCTCAACATGATGTTGGCCATGGCAAACACTTGGGAGGAACTCAAGCGACTGCAGGATGAAGTCTCAGACCAAGAACGAAATGGATGGGTCAGAGCAGGATGTGAAAGAGGGGATGTGGATGTGTGGGTTTCCAGTGATGGGAGAGCGGTATTGCCAGAGAATCTGCTGAGCCCAATGGCGAGACTAATACATGGACCGATACATCTTGGTAGAGATGCAATGATGCGTGTGTTCAGACAGACGTGGTATAACCCACGATTTCGGGTGATTGCTGAAGCAGTTTGTCAGAGGTGTGTTACATGTCAACAGATGAATGCTGGAAAGAAGACTGTGGTCACATTGAGTCACATCGGAAGGTCAGGAGGACCCTTCAATAGGATGCAGCTAGATTTTGTAAATATGCCCAAGTGCAATGGGTTGAGGTACATTTTGGTGGTGGTGTGTGTATTCTCACCGTGGATGGAGGCTTACCCAACACGCAGGTGTGACACCCTCACAGTGGCTAAGTTATTGTTGAGGGAACTCATCCCGAGGTTTGGTTTTCCAACCTCTTTGGAATCGGATAGAGGAACACACTTCCACAGTGAAATCATGAAGCTGCTCTGTGCGGCATTGAATGTTGATCAAAGATTACATTGCAGTTATCGACCAGAGGCCTCTGGGATAGTGGAACAGGTTAATGGAACCTTGAAGGCAAGAATGGCAAAAATGTGTTCGTCAGCATCTCTGAAGTGGCCTGACGCCCTGCCGCTTGTGCTTATGAGTATTCGCAGTGTCCCCGACAGGAGAACTGGGTTGTCTCCCATGAGATCTTGATGGGGAGGGCAATGCGGTTGCCAGCAGTACCAGCTACAGCTTTGATTAACATCACTGATGACTTGATTCTCGATTACTGTAAAGGACTATCTGATGTGGTCCGTTCTGTGTCCCAGCAGGTGCAAGCTGCAGCTGTTCCGGCCTCGAGTGATCTGTGCCACGACCTGTGTCCAGGCGACTGGGTGCTCGTCTGAAAGCACGTGAGGAAGAGCTGTCTGGACGTTCGGTGGCGAGGCCTGTACCAGGTAATACTGGTAACGAACACAGCCGTGAAGTGTGGAGGATTGCCGAACTGGGTGCATGCTTCCCATACCCGCAGAGTTTCAGCACCCTCGGAAGAAACAGCTCCTCTGGTGAATGAAAATCCAGCTGATGTGGCAGGGCCACATGAGAGGACAAGTCAAGCTGTGAGGGCCGCTGATGCAGCTGGTTGTGCACCAGAGCAAGCTGAAGAGGGTTCTGACAACCAGAACCTCGACTCTGACTCGGATGACGGAGGTGTTGCAGTGGGTGTAGTAGAGTCAAATTCAGCCGAAGAAGGAAGTGGTGCACAGGGTATAGAGGTGGAAAGCGGAAGAACGACCAGAACTGAGGAGGCTTGGCCTGAGAGACAGAGGCGACTGAACCTGAGGTTGGCACCCGAAAGAGATCTTGCTCCAGTGTCCGAAACGTCTGAATCAGAAGCAAGTGACGGAGAGCAGACTCAAGAGGGTTGGAGGAGGTCGAAAAGAACGAGAGTACCTTGCCAGAGATACGCTACCCCGGAGTGGACTTACACAGTGACTGATGCCTGGGGTAGTGAGTTCAGGGAGGCTGAGGTCCGTGCAGGTGGTCAGCAAGATCCCGAACGTGGTGTTGAAGGTGGTGCTGTTAGTGCCAGGGCTCGAAGTCGAAGGAATTCTGACCCTCACGGTTCCGAATCCCCACTTCTGAGTAAAGTCCGAGAACTGGTTCTGCATCGACTCGAATTTCCGTCATTTGGATTTGAGCCACCTTCACATGAAATGATAATTCTTCGCCTTGAACTTTTGTATCATGTTCTAGAAGCGCTTGAGGTTGATCTTATTGTGGATTGAGTATAAACTGTTGTAAATAAAAAGCCTAAAGAAGAAGATAACCTAGGTCCGAGTGGAAGAAGAATAAACTTAGGGACTTTCCGCAGAAGAGGAACGAGAGCTTAGGGAAGTCTTTTTCTGGACTATGTAAATAAGAAATTGTAGTTGAAAAGGGGATTTCCAAAGGTTTCGGAGTGTTGCTCGAACTGGTTAAGCAAGTCACGTGTGGAGAAGACAGAGACTTTTGAGTGTTCGTTGCTAAAGCCAAGAACTTTGAGAATTTTCGAGATCATGGAGGCTGGAGATCCACACCGTAGATCCAAAGTGATTGTAGGCACATTTATAGGGGGTGTGATAGTTTCTATAATCATAGTAGTTGTAGTTTCATATGTAGTTCCACACGAGCTAGCAGTGAAGGGGGTGCCAGGGACTCCAACACCCACTACACCTAGCAAAAAGGAGGGAAACATAGGAGCTGACAGAGCTTTGCTAATAGAAGAGAGTCGTAGATTGCATGTAGATTTGTCTAGAAGTGATTTTAAGCTTAACGCGTATGCCAAGCTGCTATATGACTATGTAGATGCGATGGATGCGAAAGATTGTTATGTGTGTATGCAGTTGCCAGCTTCAGTGGATGAGGGTATTAGATATCACCATCTTCCACTGACTTATGGAATTTCGTGTAGTTTGTTATTGAGTGTGTTTTATGGGAGAGGTCACTATGAGTACTTCTTTTCCAACTATGACGCCGTGCTTTCAGAGGTTCCTGCCCATAAACATTTGAACAAGTATGATTATTACAAGGCGGAAGATAGACTTGGAAAGTACTTCATACCGACTTCGACTTTAGATACAGCTTATGCCCATAGACACAATTTAACATGTGCATTAACAGAAGTAGAGAAGAAGTTTGTAGATCAGGTAGAAGATAGATATAGAATGTTAACACAAACGCGTCACACTGGAGATAGTCCTGTAGATTGGACAGGCGAGGAGAGATTGCACCGAACAAAAGGAAGTTATGGTCCTATAGCATTGGATTTGGGCCAAAGGGGAAAGTTGTGTGTGAGACGTGTGCAGACCTATTATGATAAGGTCTCTGTGGGACAGAGCGAGTGTGATCATGTTTTTACTATGGAAGATACAGCAAAGAATTTTCTGCAAGGTCCTGTACAAGTGATACCTACGGTGTATTTTGTGTGTGGAAGGAATGCTTATGTGAGGTTGCCAGCAAACTGGTATGGTACATGTTACTTGGGAATAATATTTCCAAAGATCTACCATGCAGAGGATTTGGAGCTTTTGGAAGGTGGAAAGCATTCACGAGTGAAGAGAGGTATGAGTGCAGGAGCTGTAGTAGGAGATATCTTTGGAGCAATGATACCAAGTTTGGGAGTGATCTTGAATGATGTGAAGATCCAGAGATTGGCGACTGTGGTTGATGAATTATCAATGAATACAGCAAAGTCGTTGATACTTGTGGATGGAGAGATGTTGTCGATAAGGACAATGGTTTTGCAGAATCGTCTTGCTTTGGATGTCCTATTGGCAAAAGAGGGCGGAGTCTGTAAAATGTTGAAGGTTCCAGAGTGCTGCACTTATATACCAGACCACAGCAAGGATCTGGAGAAATATATAAGTAACATCACTACGATCCATACGAAAATAGCGGATTTGACTGAAGAAGGAGTTTGGGAGAAAGTTGGCAAAGGATTTGGTCAAGTGGGAAGCTGGTTTGCGAATTTGGGAAAGGGATTCCTTGGCTATGTTCTGAGACCTCTCATTATTGTGGTGATTTGTGTGGTTTGTCTGTGGGGTCTGATCAGAGCATACAAGTGGTATAGAGCAGGCAGAGCTGAGAGAGCTTTGAGAGAAAATGAGACGAGAATGGCTAGACTGCAGTACAGTCACTATCGAAATATTAAGAGTTTGGAGAGATTCCGACAGGGGAGAATGGCAACAAGTTCTGTTTAGGCCGGTTCTTTCTCCAAGGGAGTTGAAAAGATGTGATGACAGGAGTCATCAAAGGGGGGAACTGATAGAGCGCCATGCTCTCATAAAATTTGTAGGGGTGCATCATAATCACCGTTAGTTCGCACCCGCATATATTCAGGCATACATAAATGAGTGGCTAGTAAAATGTAATTTGAATTGCATTATTAGAACAAATAAGAGAGTAGTCGTGTTATTATAATCATGCAAATGTAGTGCAGTATTGAAATGTGTTTAAAATGATGCATAGATGATTTAGTTTATGTGTAGTTGAGATGCAGTAGTTAACGTGTATGATATTAAATTGCACGTGTAGTTTATGTTTTGCATATGAAATGTATGAGCCTATGCTTAAAGAAGTAATTAAGAATTGCGGGACAGATTTACAAGACCCTTGCGCCACTTTTGCGTCACTTTTCCCATGTTAAAAGTGACGCAAAATTGGCGCAAGGGGCTTGTAAATCTGCCCCTGCGTGTTTAAATTGTGTAAAGGCCTGACTGCATATACGCCAAGGAAAGGCCTGTTCGTTCTTATGTTAGCTTATTTGGTAGGCAGAGAAGGTGTTCTCTTGGAAAGGCTCTCTGGGCACAGTTGGTAGATTTGTACAGAGAGAAAGTCAGTTGAAATGTATCTTCTGTTGCAGGTGCAAGGACACATGCCTCGTTAGCAAAAGACTGGCTCTTTGTTTCAAGAGTTAGGGTGGTGGGAGGCATCGAGATGGGAGTATACTGGAATGTAGGGATGATACTTTCAGCGGAGAAGGTGCCTGGGACTCAAGGTCATCGTAACCGTCCTGGATGAAGTAAGAGTTTGATGGAAAAGTACGAGAAGGAAGACCTGGCTGAAGAGGCGTGACAAGGGCGTGTTCAATTGTATGTGGATTTTGTATTAGGGATAGTGCCCCGAGGGAGGAAAGGAGAGGAGAGAAGAGGTAGAGAAGACCAGAGAGAAGGGCAGAGAGAGAGATCTTTAGGAAGGAGCATCTTAGAACGAGCTTGAAATGCTAAGTGAGTGCACTTCTTAGGAAGTCTTCACAGCTGACACCTTTTCTTTTACTCTTGCCTGGGAAATTCGTTAAGTAGGTATGTCACATTAGTGATAGAGTAGGGACAGCTAATGGTTTTACGTTTATTTAGGTAAATGAAGAATAATATAGAGACTGGAGCAGTTATCGTTTGTTTAATACTTCTGGAGCTAACGATTCTTCTTATTCTAAGTCGAATGAGACTCCTGCGTAGGATGATGTTTGTATTAATGCCCCTCTATTTCTTTAACCTCGTGTTGAGGTGCTTGCATGTGCAGTTATTCTTGGCTGTAATAAACCCACAAAATTGAATTCGGAGTCAGTGGTCTTTTAAGGTAAACTGGATTCTAAATTGTTGCAGAACCGAAAAGGATTTTCTTCCCTTCACACTATTCAGCAGGTAAAAAGATCCTGGTGACCTGAGGATTCTTAGAGGTGATAAGTTAAGAATAAGCTTCATCAGTTTTGTGGCAGGACACTTGCAGCGATTCTGGGGTAAGACCATCCACATTGGCTTAGCTTGCGTGCGTCACTTATTGCAACTTCCTGTGTTTGCTTACTAGGAAACACCAGCGCCCCTACCCGAGTAACGGGGATGCTGGGTGCGTGCCAGCTGTACTTAGGACTCAAGGGCTACGGAGTTCTGCTGTTGTGAATTAGCACAATATTGTCCCTCAACGGGGTCTCTACTCGATCTGAGCAGAGGGGAGCAGCGTGCTAGTGGACTTGTTTGTACCCCACTATAAATAACTTTGTTTGGGTGATCATCGGGGGATCGTTGTCCCCACAGCGGTGGGCACTCGGAGATGTCACTGCGCTACCTAGTCCACTCAGTTTGCTTAAACCGACACTGCTTCCGCCCTAACATGGGCAAGAGGAAACCTACAGCCCCAAGCATGTCCAGCGCATCAAATAGGGAACGCCTACTAACAGGCCCTATCACCAGCTTCCTGACGAACGCTAGGGGCGCCTTAAATACTGAAATGGAAAATGTAGAGGAAAGACTGGGGGCCACAAAGAAAGCACGAGCCCTCATCCCAACTAGAGACCCCCACCTGGTAACACACCTGGCAGTAATAGCGTCAGTGTCTGTGCCAGTCCAGTGAATTCTCATGGGGTGACTGCAATAGGCAGTCGCCAGGGAGTGGACAAACCCAGCGTCTGTACAGGGGGTCTGAAAAGCGAGCCATGTAACACTGGGTCATTACCGACTGAGCAGCAAAAGGGCAGTGTATATCAAACCAAGGTCAGCCAAAGGAAACCTACTGTGACCATGAGATGCCTCAAAAAGCTGCTGATACTGCGTCACCTGAGAAGGGCCCAATGCCCGCAGGGACAAACAAACGAACACATTCACCCCCAAAACCAGCATGTGACACCATGACCCCATATACCTACATGTGACACTGTCACCCCATTTACCAACATGTGACACCATGACCCCATATACCTACATGTGACACTGTCACCCCATATACCAACATGTGACACCGACACCCCATATATCAACATGTGACACTGTCACCCCATATACCAACATGTGACACCGTCACCCCATATACCAACATGTGACACTGTCACCCCATATACCAGCATGTGACACTGTCACCCCATATACCAACATGTGACACCCCATATATCAACATGTGACACTGTCACCCCATATACCAACATGTGACACCGTCACCGCATATACCAACATGTGACACTGTCACCCCATATACCTGCATGTGACACCGTCACCCCATATACCAACATGTGACACCGTCACCCCATATACCAACATGTGACACCATCACCCAATATATCAACATGTGACACTGTCACCCCATATACCTGCATGTGACACCGACACCCCATATACCAACATGTGACACTGTCACCCCATATATCAACATGTGACACTGTCACCCCATATACCAGCATGTGACACCATGACCCCGTATACTAACATGTGACACCGTCACCCCATCTACCAACATGTGACACTGTGAAGGACGTGGCCCTGGAAGGGCCCCGCGGATTATTTCCACAACCACCTGCTATGCTTTCCCAAATGAAGAGTCGGTCAGTCAGTAGAGAATACACACTTACTTTATTAGTAGTTCTCTGCAGAGAGAGCCCCGGTCAGACCTGCACCCTAAGATGGACGCTGAGGGGGACTGCCTTCCCAAAGCGCGCTAATACATGATAAAGCTTTCTCGAGACCTCAGCCACGCCAACTATGGAAAAATACCGGCAGGAGCCGGGCATGAACAAAGAGGGTACAGAGAGATGAGCTAACACCTGCCAGATGGGTGTATTATCAGTGCTCCAAGGCCAATTTATCGGGCTTCAACGTCTCCTAACGTGGGAGCAGAGCTACACATACAGAAAGGAATGTACGAAAAGAGCATATATTCATTAGCAGATCCGACTTCAACCTTGGGGAGCAGAGAAAGAATAATAACGATATACAGATTTACAGTTCTGCTGAAGCAAGCGAAAAACAAATGAGGCCTAGTGTGGCTGCGGCCTAGACAGACTTCTAGTAGTCGCACATCACAACATGGAGGCACACAAGCCAACAAAGCTTGCATGCCGTAAGGATAACTCAGTGGGTTTCATAATGCGAATACAAATGGCGTCTATTTAGCCACCTAATGCTAACTTATATAATAGATATGAATGCATATTATAAAAGGGAATTTTAAACATTACAGACCCTCCTTTTAGCATAGGAGGCTAAATAAGCTTTATTGCTATCCGGCAGGGTCTTTACAATTTTAAAAGGGGGGGGGGGCTAGTGCATAATCGTCTATATAGCAAAATGCATCATAAAGCAGGCATACAAAAATATGCAAATATTGTAGCAATCTAATAATCAAATATTCCCTCATCTATCAACATTATTGACTGAATTTCTTGCACCATCATAGGGGAATATTTATTTTCTTGCGTTGACCTCACCATTTTGGAAGTAAGTTTTGTGGCACAGTACGTGCAGCAAGCTGGAAGACAATTGATGCATAAACAACAGGTGAATATAACCCCTGCAACGGCTATCAATACGAGAAATATCTTCCAACCCCATGAAGCTAATAGGTCCCAGAACCACCCTGTGAGAGACCATGATCCATTATCCTGATGTATCTCTGTGGCCAATCTGTGTCACTTTTGTATGGAAGAATATACAGTCGGAGCACTATCAGGAATGTACACACAGCAGCTACTGCTGATGACCCTACATGCTCCACCCCTATCAGCCAGTATGACATCTAAAACCATCTGATTTTGAAGCGAAACAAGTCTTGTAGCTTGGAGCTCAACTGTTATATTAGTGAGTATACCGGCAGTAGTATTAATAACTCCTTCAACTACTCTAGCTAGGCGGCGTATGTTACGGCTATTAAACATGGGACCCCAGAATGGCACAATACCTTTCATTATGTCAGTAAATTGCTGTAGAGAAGTATCTGTTTGATCAATATCATCTACGTTAACCACTCTTTTGGCTCGGTGCATGGATACATCCCTTCTATGTAACCTATGATCTTTGTGGTATGTGGATGGTGCAATGTAAACAAGAGGCAGAAGGAAAGAGAGATAGCACTGGCCAGACCATCCCCTAGGGAGCCAAGTATAAGCTTGTTCCCCACAGATAAAGTACACATTCGGAGGTATTAGTAAGGGTGGGCTACTAGTCGTATTCAGCTGGTAGGTATAATTACACTGGCTTCGTCCCACCGAAACATTCCCTGACCCCTGAACACAGAAACTAGCCATTGTATTTATCACAGGAACAGGCATGGCCTTATCCTCAGTGATATTACGCTCTTGGAAACATTTAAAGTATTCACTCAGTAACGTTAAATCGTTGAAAGTCTGAGACTTCATTTTTTAACCAGGTAACATTTTCGTGGACTGTAAAAACGTTCATGCAAGCATCGGGGTGTAGCGTACCCGCCTTTCCATCTTCCCCAGGGGTATATCCCTGATGCACCACAATATACTCTAGAATTGCTTCATAGTCGGCCTGCGTCATTTTCATTGAGTCTGCATAATAGTGCATTAAACCATGGACAATAATTGAAACCAAGCCTCACAGCTACCTAAGTAAGATAAAGGCATAGAAATTAATAGATCATTCTTATGCATAACGGAAAGAAGTAGGCCACATACCCAGCACTCTGTGATATTAGTTGTGCTATGCACCTGATGGAGCATTTGAATAAACGCATTCTGAGTGTATGTTTGTCTATGTCTCTCCTTATGCGGGGCCAATGTGATGATTGAATGCTCTGCTGGCACTGGGGTGGTCCCTATCAGAATATGTACAGGATGCTGCTCCTCCAGATACCAAACTATTCCAAATAATGCAACCATCAGCACCAGGATGAACACCACCACCACCACCACGCTTCCAGTGGACCAATTTGACCATCCAGGCCCATTCTGCTGTATTGGAGAAGCCAGTAAAGGGCGCTCCTCTCTCGTTGTTTCACGACCAAATGGGTGCATAGCTAGAAAGTGTTTAGGGAAAGTCAAATCCGCTGTACAACCAGCCAGAGGGGTATTCTTCTTCCCTGTGTCCATCAAAAGCCTCACAGGCAGGCTTCTATCGTTCATCAATGTTGTCTCTCCCATGATGGAGTTGCACACTTGCAACTCAGCAACACAATCGCGGCCCGTGCTGTAGACAATCCTTCATTCAGGATAGGGTAACCTCCCTCCAGGGCAAATACCCCCAACGATCCTGTCCAGTGGTCTAGGCAGTGCACCAGTTCTTTACTCTGAACTAAAGCAGATACCAGGAGCACAGCACCTGCACCCTAAACTCAAGTCTTTCCCTAACTCCTGTGTTGGCCTGCTGTTGCACTGTCTTTCCGTCGGGCCGCAGATTGTACCTAGTGTGCCCAGGCACTTCGTCGTCAACAAACAAAGGTAAGAGCTCACACTCTGCTGGGGATTGGGACTCAGGTAGTTGCACTGCAGGTGCTGGGGTATCTGGGGCGGCCCTTATCTCAGGGGGGACCGCCTCAAGCAAGATCTCTCAACCGGGCATCAGAAAAGGGAACAGAACGAGGTACCAGCTCTCCTTCCTGGTCGGCGATCCCGTATTTCACCCAGGAATCATACGGGAGCGGCAGAGGCACCCTCTTTACATGAGAGGCGTGCACCCAGTGCTTCCGGCCATCCACCTTCACAGCTGTCCTAGTGGCCAAAAGCACCTGGGTAGGGCCCCTCCACCGCGGCTCCAAGCAGGACTTGCGCTGAAACTGGCAGACTAGTACGTATTCCCCAGGCTGGATCTGATGTCCGGGACCCTCTGGCAATGGTTGTAGGGAGGCAGATATCTGTTGGTGAACAGAACGGAGATCTTTAGACAAAGCATACAAATAATCAATCAAGAGAGGATACTCTATCTCTGAAAATTTTCTAGGTCTGGGAACGCCCCAAACATTAGCAGGGCGCCCGAAGACCACCTCATAGGGTGACAATCCAGTCCTGGAATGTGCCGTCACCCTCGCTGACATAAGTGCTAGGGGTAATGTGTCTGGCCATTGCAATCCTGTACTTTCATGAATCTTTGCTAGTTTCAACTTGAGAATGCCGTTATATTTCTCAACAAGGCCGGCTGACTGTGGTTGGTTTGCTGCATGGAACTTTTGTACGATTTGCAAGCCTTTACACACCAATTCAATGACTTTAGCACTGAAGTGGCTCCCGTTGCCACTCCAGATCACACGTGGCAATCCGTAGCGCGGGAAGTAAGAGGTGGAGAGGTGTGGTGCAGCGGCCAGGGCAGCTGACTCCGGAGCACAAGGTTCATGGTTCAATCCCCGGCTCCGGCGGCAGCTCAGCTCAGCACCATGTGACTCTGGGCAATAGCTCACTTAATTTCCACGACGGCCCCCAGCGCCTTGAGACCTGTAAGGGTGAGTAGTTCGCGCTTTACAAATACGGATTTAGATTTTTTTTATTTTTTTTTTAAGTACTTTTTCAAAAGTGCTTTTGCTGTCGCTATAGCCGTGTTCTCTTTAGTCGGGTAGGCCTCCACCAACTTACTAAATGCGCAGACTACCACTAATACGTATTTTAGATTGTTGACCCCTTCCATCTGGATGAAATCCATCTGGATGACCTCGAAAGGGAAAGAAGGCGGTTCAAAATTACCAGCAGGTGTAGGGGTGCCTTTTCCGGGGTTGTGCTTCAAACAGACAATACAACGTCTCACCAAGTGTGTTGCAACTTTAGAAATATTCTCATTCTGCCATACTGGGTCTAGCAATTTACAAATACCCTTTGCACTAATGTGCGCCGGACCATGAGCCATAGTGACCACGGGGAGAACAAAGGCATTGGGTAACATCCATCTCTGTTTTCCTGACAAATCAGTCCAACATCCATCCTCGTCCAAATGTCCTATCCTCTCCTCCCACATGTCTAGTTCGTCTACAGTAGCCTCACTCTGTATTTCCCTTACACTTTCCACAGTATTCTCGAACATCCCGTTATCTGGGACCCATCTAGCAGGACCTGCCACAAACATTTTATTCATCTTGGATCTGGCTGTTTCCTTAGCTGTTCTGTCTGTGAACGCATTGCCTCTTCCAACATCATCCGTGACAGACTTATGGGCGTTACACTTTCTTTATAGCCACTTTAGCAGGAAGTGTCAGGGCTGATAGTAGTCTAAGTATCAGTGGACCATGTTGTATTCTTTGGCCGTGTGACGTCAGGAACCCTCTCACTGCCCAGAGGCGCCCAAAATGATGGGCCACCCCAAACGCGTACTGGCTGTCGGTGTAAATATTTACAGTTAATCCTTCACTCAACTCACAAGCCCTTAGGAGTGCAACCAACTCTGCTGCCTGGGCCGACTGGTATGGAATGCGAGACGTCTCAACTACAGTTTGTAAGGTGGTGGTTGCTTAGCCTGCAGTAGTAGTGCCATCCAGCAGTTTGAAACAAGAGCCATCGACATATAGTTCCCATTGGGGGTCAGATAAGGGAACATCAGTCAAGTCTACCCGTCCCTTCGTCTCCTCTTCAGTCCGAAACAGACAATCATGGACATCATTGTCCTTTCCTTCTGAAGGGAGGGGTAGTAACGTGGCTGGGTTCAGAGTAGCACATCGTTTAATGGTAATGTGTGGAGCGAACAAAGTCAATTCATATCCAGTCAGACGTGCACTAGTAAGGTGCTGTGTCTTTGTCTTGTTCAAAAGCGTATCCACAGCATGAGGTACCATTACTGTGAGATCAGTATCAAGGATGAGCCCTGCCGATTGTCTGATAGAAACTGCCACAGCCGCGGCAGCTCTCAGACAGCTCGGGAGCGCTCTGGCGACGTTATCAAGCATAGCAGAGAAATAAGCGCAGGGTCTCTGCTTACCACCGAAACCCTGTGTTAGAACAGCAAGCGCGCAACCATCCGCCTCATGTACGTAGAGCACAAAAGGCTTCTGGTAATCAGGAGTACCAAGCACAGGAGCAGAGCAAAGTGCAACCTTTAGCTGTTCGAAAGCTTGCTGGCATGCAGGTGTCCAAGGCAGGGGTTCATGCACTTCTTTGGTGGTCAGGTAAAGAAGGGGTTTTGTTAGTAAGGAGTAGTTGGGGATCCAATGCCGACAATACAATGTTATCCCGATAAACACGCGTACCTCGCGTTGGGTCTTGGGAACAGGCATATTAGTGATGGCAGCTAAGCGCTCTGGGGTTAGTCTGTGTCCCTCCTTCGACAGTAGGTGACCTAAGTAGGTGAACTCCTGTCGACAATATTGAAATTTGGAAAGTGACACCTTGTGGCCATGGTGCACCAAATGTAAGAGTAATTTAACTGTGGCTTCCCTGCAGCCATTCTCAGTATCGGAAGCCACAAGAAGGTCATCAACATATTGTAACAGCACATTACCAGTGGGAAGTTCTAGAGAATCCAATTGTGTTTTTAATGCTTGGTTATATATACTAGGGCTTTCTGTATAGCCCAGAGCAGCACGACAGAATCTAAAACTTCGACCAGCAATTGTAAAACCGAACAAATATCGGCTATCTGTGTGTATTGGTATACTGAAAAAGGCGTTCTTTAAGTCAATCACAGAAAAGAATTTTGCGGACGGGGGAATCATTGTCAAAATAGTCGTAATGTCCGGAGCCACTGGGTATTGGGGAACAACAATCTTATTAACTTCTCGCAGGTCGATAACGAAACGGTAGACATCTGGGTGGACATCCGGAGAATCTGAGGGCATCTTTTTAAGAATAGGGCTATTACACACATTTGCTACTGTCTCTTCAACCACCCTCGTTCTAATGAAATCCTGTATTATTTGTAGAAGAGCTTTTTCTCCTGCCTGTGAAATCTTGTACTGAGGGATACGTGGCAATTTGGCTTTATCTTTGAGCTGAATGGACAACGGCGGGATCTGAAGCAATCCCACATCTGTGTCCCCTGTGGCCCATAATGTACAGGGTACTGTCTCAAATTCTGCGGGAAGCGGGGCATCTTTGGCAAAACATTGTTTAGCATGGGCCACCTGCGGGCCCATAGTCATATACACACCATCAGAAGAACAGAAAATCGTAGCATGTAGTCTTTTTAACAAATCCAATCCCAATAAATTTTCCCCACAATTGGACGTCAATAAAAATGGGGAATCAACTGTAAATGGACCAATAGTCAATTCTAGAGGTTTGAAACTGGGGCTAACAACCGGCACACCTGAGAAACCAACCGAAACATTATTTTGGCCAGACAGAGCTGCCCCCGGGACAAGTGAACAGGAAACAGAGCTATTCATAGCCCCTGTGTCAACCAGAAAGTTCTCTGTGGTGCCCTGCAAATCAGCGGTGATGTAGGGTCTGCATTGATCTATAGGCACTGGAACTGGTCCCTTGCCCTGTCCCTGGCTGTCCTAGCTGTGGGACAGCCCAGTCACCTCATCCATGTCATAATCTTCATGATATTACTGTCAGCTCCTGGGGTCACCAAATAATTTCCACTCTGTCTATTTAATGATGCATCCTCCGACTGCATCCCCTCTCTTCCAACTCCCCCTCTCCCACGTCCTCTATATCCTCGACCTCTTGGAGCCTCGCCTTTGTGCGACAGCTCCGGGCACTCATTTCGCCAATGCCCCTCCTTTTTAAAATACGCACATTGGTTAAGCCCAAGGGGCGCATTGGAAGCGCCACCCCTATTGGACCGAGGTAGTCGCTGGGCCGATCCTGAACCCTTTCCTCTACCCCTCGCAACTTGCTGTAACAAAACCCTCGTCTTTAAATTTAAATCATTCGTCTTTTTCTCCACTTTTTCTTTATCCTCATTCTCTCAATGCCCATAATACTGAGCCATACTCAAGATCACTGACGGTGAGGATGTAGGCCACGTGCTTTCAGAAGCCTGCAGTCTAGCTGCAATCTCAGGAAGCAAATTAGTAACAAATCTATTAACAAATAACCGAACACCGCCTTCCAGCGATAAATCCTGACCACTGAAATCCAAGAATATCCCCTCAAATCAAGTAAAGAAATCAGACACACTTTCATCCTTCTTCTGGCGGCATGCAGTCAACTTATCCCAATCCACTTTCTTTGGGGGAATAAGAGAGTGCATGTATGTTATAATACGACCTGGTAAAGCTAACAGCTCCGCTTTCGGCTTGTCACCAGGCTTACGCTCTCTATCCCATGCCTTAATCTCATCCCAGGTACCTCCTAGTTCCAGTGCATGGTCTTGCGTATGAACATGCCTCCATGTATCAACTGGTACTAACAAGCCGAAAAACAATTCTATATCAGCTAGTGTCATCACAGTGGAGGAGGCTGCCTCTGTCAATTCTTTGCAATATGCAGTGGGGTTTTTCCGAGGGTCCGGCAGCTGGCTTTTTAAAGACAGGACCTCCCTCCTCTTCCGGGTGTAGATCCACTGTTCCTGAAACCGGGCATCAACCCGTTGACGAATTACTGTATTCGTCAAATCATGCAATTCTGGTACTTCTGGATGATAAATGGGATGGACTTCTCTCATAGGGTGTTGTGCCCCCATGGTCAGGATCTTTTGGAGCAATTTACCTCGGTACCCCACTAACGTCGTTACATTGGCAAAAACTTAATTGGGGGCCATGCCCATAGCATAGACCCTGTCTCGTATATCGTATATAATCTGCGGTGCAACACCCTGAAAGCACTGCTCCCACAATCCTATTAATGTAGCTGACATATGCTTAAGAGCAAGATGCTGTAAAAATGGTTCATAATCTTTCATCACACTCCACACATCTTCCACAGTATAAATCGCTTTGCGAGCCCACTGGGCTGCCTGATTCGCCACCATCGTCTTTTCCTCATCGCCCACTGCAGAACGCACCAACACTTTCTCCATGCGATCTTGCGCTGCTGCCCAATTTCCTTCAAACATCCCTCGCACAGGCGTGTCAACATTCGGTAACGTTTGAGGTGTCACACTCGGAGGGGAAGAGTGGATGCAGAGACAGGAATCATCGTGTAAGGGGACAGCACTGTACGGGTGGAAAGAGCGGTGGTAGCCGAAGCGGAATGGACGGATAGGGTGGGGAGGCTAGCACCACCCGCTCCGGTTACTGGCGTGTAGGGAAGGGGGGAAAGAGGGGTCGGGCGGAGGCAGTAGAACTAGTTGTAGATGTATCCGGGTGGGCAGTACTAGGAGCCGGGGACTGAGATGGCGGGACTGTCGGGTATATCCGTTCAGGGGCATAAGGAGGCGGGGGACGAGAGTCCAAGAGCTCCTCAACAAAATCCTTACCTTCTTCCCTCGCAACATAACATTTATCAGTCTGCAAGCGAAACTTCCTGTCTGCACATTCTATACCTTTCTCTACCTTTTCCCTCTCATAGGCCACTGCCTTCTGTGTTATTGTCTGTGTCTGTCGTTTCCTGGCCTCTTTCTCCGCTCTCATGCGCCTTTGCTTCGCTTCTTTCTGCCCCACTCTCAAAGAGTCAAATATCGATTGCCTACTTTTTCTAGTAAACAATTTGTCCAGCAAGAAATTAAATTTTTTCTCATCAAACGAACCAGCAAGTGGTCATTGCAGTTCAGCATTGTCCCTCGTATATTTATGCCACAACGTGCTAAACATAATAGGGCCAATACCGTGCTTCACGTATACGTCAAAATTTGGAGAACCCTCCGGAGGTGCAGGCTGGCTCTCTTCCAATCGAGCATCAGTAGAACAACATCGACATCCAAAGCACCCAAACTTACTCAAACACGTCATCTTAATATAAGACACATACACAGTACAAATATGACATCAACAAACAAGGAAAGAAGAGAAAAGGAAGAATAAGCAAGAGCACAATGGTCAAAAAGGAAAGAAAATGAAACAGAGCGGTCCGCGAACCGCACACCACAACCCAAAGGCTGCGCTAAGTTAAAAAAGACAGGTTCTAACCCCAGACCTTTTAAAACATGTGCCGAATTACCAATTGGCCTGGTAAATTGTGCATGAACAATCTGTGTCTTTTCCAAGGGTCCACAAACCCACCAAGTACAAACCAAGACGGCCCAAAAGACCGTATCAGGACACAGCTCGTCAGCTAGTGTCTTCCAACACAGTCCGTAGACCGTATCAAGGCACCTCCCGCAGGCCGGTGTCGTGCAAGCAAGGCAGTCCGCAAACTGCACCCAAGACAGCTCAAAGACTGTACCAATACAAGAGGGCAGGCCTTCAGCCCCAGACCTTTTCAAAGACAAAGCCAATTACCAGTTGGCCTGGCAGATTGCCTGTGAACAGTCCCGGACCTTTTTCACAAAGAGGCCAATTACCAGTTGGCCCGGTAGACTGCTCGCAAATGCTCTGTGTCCCTCAAGGGTCCGCAGATCCACCAAGTCCAAGACAAGACAGTCCGCAGACTGTAGCAGGCACGGCCCGCAGGCTCGTGTCGTGCAAGCAAGACGCCTTTTTCCAAGAATCAAATCACTCACCTGGTGCACACAGGTCAAGCAAGTTATTCTCCACTGCCGACTCTCCGGACCAAACGGTCAGCTCCAGGGTTTCGTCTTCAGGACCCCGGCCAAGGGCCACTAGCCAAGGATCCATTCAATCAGGAGGGCGGAGCAGCTGCGAGAACCAAGCTCGGTCTTGTATGTAAGGGGCCCGATCCGCCCGACCGACCAGACACCACCCCAACCCCTGCGACCCGGTTACGGGTGAGGGGGCCCTTTTCGTGGGGTCCCTGTTCGGGCGCCAACTGAAGGACGTTGCCCTGGAAGGGCCCGCGGGTTATTTCCACAACCACCTGCAATGCTTTCCCAAATGAAGAGTCGGTCAGTCAGTAGAGAACACACACTTACTTTATTAGTAGTTCTCTGCAGAGAGAGCCCCGGTCAGACCTGCACCCTAAGATGGACGCTGAGGGGGACTGCCTTCCCAAAGCACGCTATGCCTTCCCAAAGCACGCTATGCCACACGCTATGCCTTCCCAAAGCACGCATGATAAAGCTTTCTCGAGACCTAAGCCACGCCTACTATGGAAAAATACCGGCAGGAGCCGGGCATGAACAAAGAGGGTACAGAGAGATGAGCTAACACCTGCCAGATGGGTGTATTATCAGTGCTCCAAGGCCAATGTATCGGGCTTCAACGTCTCCTAACGTGGGAGCAGAACTACACATACAGAAAGGAATGTACGAAAAGAGCATCTATTCATTAGCAGATCCGACTTCAACCTTGGGGAGCAGAGAAAGAATAATAACGATATACAGTTTTACAGTTCTGCTGAAGCAAGCGAAAAACAAATGAGGCCTAGTGTGGCTGCGGCCTAGACAGACTTCTAGTAGTCGCACATCACAACATGGAGGCACACAAGCCAACAAAGCTTGCATGCCGTAAGGATAACTCAGTGGGTTTCATAATGCGAATACAAATGGCGTCTATTTAGCCACCTAATGCTAACTTATATAATAGATATGAATGCATATTATAAAAGAGAATTTCAAACCTAACAAATGTCACCCCATATACCAACATGTGACACCATGACCCCGTATATTAACATGTGACACCTTCACCCCATATACTAACATGTGACACCATGACCCCGTATACTAACATGTGACACCGTCACCCCATATACTAACATGTGACACCGTCACCCCGTATACCGACATCCCATATACCAACATGTGACACCATGACCCCGTACACTAACATGTGACACCGTCACCCCACATACCAACATGTGACACTGTCACCCCATATACCAACATGTGACACTGTCACCCCATATACCAACATGTGACACCGTCACCCCATATACCAACATGTGACACCATGACCCCGTATACTAACATGTGACACCGTCACCCCATATACCAACTTGTGACACCGTCACCCCATATACCAACTTGTGACACCGTCACCCCATATACCAACATGTGACACCGTCACCCCATATACCAACATGTGATGCAGCTAAGGATGTGCACACTCTACCCTACCTAAAACACATGGACACTGTTCTTTCAAAGCTGCTCAGCCCGGTAGTCTCAGCGTTTAAGGGCATTGAAGGGGTATTAAAAGAGATTATAGGGCAACTCACACGGCCGGCTGGGCCTTTTGGCAGTGATAGAAATGTGCGCCTGGGATACGCGCATTAAGCAGCCACCATTATAGAGCACACTGAACCGAGCAGTGGCCCTCAAGGGACATCTTATGGGGCAGTTCACGACCAGCCACCACACAGTAGTCCGATCAGTAATCCCACATCCCCTTTGCAGACAAATTCTACCTCCTCGCTACCTGAGCGCCTGTCCTTCAGGAAACCTAATCAGCCTTCTGTCAGCAGACAACCTGTGATCCTACAGTTAGCCCCTGAGGAACCTCCTCTGGTGATCATACTAAAAAATGTGCCAGGTCCAAGGTAAAACCAAGGTCACACACTGGGTGGGTGCATCGCTGGGGAACTATAACAGCAATATTATTCTACAAAGCATCATCATGGTGCAGAGAGCTTCATGGTTAGGCCACAGTGCTAAGAGGGAGCCTGGACCCTGTATTGTCGTCAATCTTCGGGATGCACATGAGGCAGCCTATCCAGACTGGCCCACACTGATTACACTACACAACCGGTGCCATTGGGCTACTTCTATTGGCCCCACTCTGTTGCCTTGCACCATAAGTGAACTTTGAACCCTTTACGAGACCATCAGCAATAAGGCCACAGGCCCTATCCTTCACCACTCCAACACATATCCGCTTCTCTGCTCTAGCAGATGCTGAATGACTGGGCAACCAGCACTCCCAGTGGAGCACGGACCACAATGGCGCCCCATGGACTCTGATGGTGACAAGTCTGGGCCTGGATTGGAAGTTTTTGACTCTAGCGCTATAGTATCAGTGGAAGAATTGAACAACTGGGAGCGTGGAGCAAATTGGAGGCTCGCACGCGGACACTGAAGTGGTCAAGCCTAGCTCTGCCCTAAAGCCTTTATCCCCAGCACTAACGCGCTACTAGATAAGTCAATAGTGGCTACAGTATGGGTTCAGGCGTGGGTTGGGGACCATAGACCAGTGCATCGAATTCTACCTCGTGATCAGCAAGTATGTCCAGGTCAAGGAATGGTGCCTGCCTATATCTTACATTTATAGACCTTAGTTCAGCCTTCGACAATGTGTACAGAGACAGCCTGTGGTCTAGACTGCTGACTATGGGTGCTGAACCAAGGATAGTACACATCTTATTCAAATTACATATGGATGTAGTGGGCAGTGTGAGATACGGGCCCAATGGAGAATGTACACCCCCCCGTTTAGATTGAGCAGAGTGTAGGGCAAGGCTGCGTACTTGCCCTATCCTGGTTTAGCCTCTACCTCAACGACCCAGAGACCTATCTGTTAGAGATGGAGAGTGACCCCACCAAGGCTGTAACAAGAGGTCGGCCAGTCCTTATGTATGCCGATGACTGTGTACTCATCTGCAGAACCGGGGTTGCATTACAGAGACTGCTGGATAGATTTGTGGGGTACATGGATAGCCTGGGGTTACAAATAAATCCACACCATACACATATGATATGAGGCCGACCCAAGAGCAAGGTGACTGCGTTTTAGATTAGCGGCACCAAATTACAGACAGTACCAACCTCTACCTATTTAGGGATCCCCTTTGATAACAGGTGTACACAGAAACATCTTATTAAAGTGAGATGTGCTCTTTTTGAGCAAAATAAGGAATCCATATTTAATTTTGCAAAGAAACTGGGATCTACCCCTATTGGGGCAATACTCAATATATTTAAAGCCAGATGCATCCCAGCTGCCTCCTACGGTGCAGGCATCTGGGGCCTCTGTGATTCGAAACAACTACAGACCGGTGAAAACAGCGGGCCCGAATCACAGAATTAATCTGAGACAAAGTCCTAACTTTACGACTTTCGGTATTCACAAAAGGCATTTAGGAGTAGTAAAGTTAGGATTTTGTCTTAAGTTTGTCTTAAGTTTTGGTCTTAAGACAATATCCTAACTTAAGTTAAACTTAAGTTAAATTTAAGTTAGGATTTTGTCTTAAGACCAAAACTTAAGACAAACTTAAGACAAAATCCTAACTTTACTACTTCTAAATGCCTTTTGTGAATACCGAAAGTCATAAAGTTTGGATTTTGTCTTAGATTACTTTTGTGAATCGGGCCCAGCATTCTGCGCAAACTCTTACGTTTACCTCGGAGTGACTCCGCTACCATATGCCACAATGAGCTAAGTGTAAAACACCTGGGGCACACCATTAAGATTGCCCCACACTAATATAGGTATCCCTCTGGTGCCGAGCTCACTTTACAAAGTGGTGATGATAGACTGCTTGGCCCAGATAGAGTGGGCCACATACAGTGGCTACAACATGTAAAGACACAGCTGTACTCAATTGGCCGCCCTGGTTTTTACGATCACCCACAGACACTAGAAAGGAACTCTAAAGCACTTACCAAAAATGAACTGTTGGTTCTCGTGGCAACCAATAGAGAGGACCTGGAGAGTGGTAAAGCATTGGAGGGGCTTACGCCCCACTAAAAACGAGGATCTGTATAGAACCAGACCTGTTTATCACTCCCAGCTCACAGAGATGTTCCGTAATAAGATTCCACCTTAATACGGTCCATCTGTTGGTGTCATAACCATCTCAGGGTTACTGCGGCAAAGACCTCGCAGTTTGCCATGCGACTCAAAAACAACGCAATCACAGTTGCAGTTTGTTTTTTCTGTGATTTATATAGTGTCCCTAGAAAAACCATATTGGCCCCACTACTTAGAACATTTAATATTAGTCTATGTAGACCAGCATTACTGTGTCTCCCATTGCCTCAAACCAGACTAGTATCACATACAACAGGTGTCTGCAACCATCACGAGCTACCAGAAGCTCTCAGAAACCTTCAATATTATTATCCTATCACATCATTATTATAGGGTAGCTCCCAGGCTTGAGTTACATTTTAACTAAGAGCTGCAATAAATAAGTGTTGCTTTTCCTTTTAAGGTTAAGGAAAGGCTATGTTTGTTTTAAGTTATTATCTGATATCAGGGCCTGATAATGAGCAGTGCTCCACTCAGGTTTATGACTCATGTGGGTCACAGAGGTTCAGAACTGAAGCACTGAGGTATTTAACTCTTAACTCTCAACTCAGTATTAGAGCATGAGAACAAAATGATATTTCTGAATGCTTTTAAATGAGACAACATTAAAATGAAGAGTTAACTTAGCGATTAAGTTAAATCTTCATTTTATTTTTCTCTCTTTTCAAAGAGTCACATTTACAAACAGCTGGTATCTTGCTCCCAGTGGCTGGAAGACAGTGCCATATTTATAACTGAAAAATACAGCCATTTTTTTTAAATGGGAGAAATTTAAAGTGCAGAAAAATGTTCCATCAAGTGCAGAAAAATATCCTTATTATGAACATTTCTGCAGAACATTTTTCTGCAGTTTAAATTTCTCCTATTTAAAAAAAATGGTGGTGTGTTTTTGCTTTGAATAGGTAACACTCTGTTAAACTGCATAACGTAGTTGGGAAACTACTTCCTCAGCACTACCTTACACGAATGTCCTACCTCTTATCAACTGAGAACGATGCAAACCTTCGCCTGGACTGCCGATTAGCAGTACTGTACTTTTTTTGTGGTCACTGTAGTACCCCGCTGAGTTAGGCTTTTGCCATGGTTTCTACTAAAGAATGTTGTATTTGTGTCCCACAACTGTCTGTACTGGTGTCACTGTTGGTACCCCGCTGAGTCAGGCTTTGTCATTGACTTTACCAAAGAATATTTTATGTGCTGCTATAACTGTTTGTAATTGTAGCAGAACCCGAGTCATTGGATTTTGAGATGAGTTGTTCTGCAATCTCGCTTTGTGTTTCTGTCACTTTAACCCATGCACAATGCCTTCCTTGAACTTGTTACACTTGGCTCTAACAGCCCCTGTTCCAGGAGCGGCTTATGCAGGTAAGAGCGGTAGGGTGGTGGGGTGGGGTGGGGAGGGAGTCGAGGATGAGGGAATTAAAAAAAAAAAAAAACAGAATACCACTTATCTTGAGCTCATGGCATCGCCAAGTCGGCAGTGCGCAAGGTAAGTGGTTTTCTTTTTTTCTTTTCCCTCGTCGACATCTGTCGACTCCCCCCCACACACACGCTCTGCCCCACCGCTCTTAACTACACGGGCCGCTCTTGGCCTGTTCTGGAGACACAAGTGACTGAATGCTATGGATTCTGACCAGGGCCACCGTACCAATAGGATTTGTACGTTACAGTGTACAGCTCGGATGACATCTTATAGACGCACTTAGAAACTGAGGGCCCAATTCACAAAGGTAAACTTAGACCAAAAGTCTAACTTTACTACTTTTCAGTATTCACAAAGGTAAACTTAGACCAAAAGTCTAACTTTACTACTTTTCAGTATTCACAAAGGTAAACTTAGACCAAAAGTCTAACTTTACTACTTTTCAGTATTCACAAAGGTAAACTTAGACCAAAAGTCTAACTTTACTACTTTTCAGTATTCACAAAGGTAAACTTAGACCAAAACCCTTGTAAAGTCTAACTTTACTACTTTTCAGTATTCACAAAGGTAAACTTAGACCAAAAGTCTAACTTTACTACTTTTCAGTATTCACAAAGGTAAACTTAGACCAAAACTCTTGTAAAGTCTAACTTTACTACTTTTCAGTATTCACAAAGGTAAACTTAGACCAAAACCCTTGTAAAGTCTAACTTTACTACTTTTCAGTATTCACAAAGGTAAACTTAGACCAAAACTCTTGTAAAGTCTAACTTTACTACTTTTCAGTATTCACAAAGGTAAACTTAGACCAAAACCCTTGTAAAGTCTAACTTTACTACTTTTCAGTATTCACAAAGGTAAACTTAGACCAAAACTCTTGTAAAGTCTAACTTTACTACTTTTCAGTATTCACAAAGGTAAACTTAGACCAAAACTCTTGTAAAGTCTAACTTTACTACTTTTCAGTATTCACAAAGGTAAACTTAGACCAAAACCCTTGTAAAGTCTAACTTTACTACTTTTCAGTATTCACAAAGGTAAACTTAGACCAAAACCCTTGTAAAGTCTAACTTTACTACTTTTCAGTATTCACAAAGGTAAACTTAGACCAAAAGTCTAACTTTACTACTTTTCAGTATTCACAAAGGTAAACTTAGACAAAAAGCCTAACTTTACTACTTTTCAGTATTCACAAAGGTAAACTTAGACCAAAAGTCTAACTTTACTACTTTTCAGTATTCACAAAGGTAAACTTAGACAAAAAGCCTAACTTTACTACTTTTCAGTATTCACAAAGGTAAACTTAGACCAAAACTCTTGAAAAGTCTAACTTTACTACTTTTCGGTATTCACAAAGGTGAACTTAGACCAACTCTACTAGTAGTAACTTACCTTTGTGAATACAGAGAAGGAGTAAAGTTAGACTTTTGGTCTAACTTTACCTTTGTGATTTGGGCCCAGCATGCATGCACTCTACACTTTGCTGCTACTGTTTTCTCATCCTTGGCATTGGTGTGCCCCCTACATGTACAACGCCAACATGTCTGGATTTTGATTATGGAGCTGCGTCTTCTCTTTAGATGTAAATCTGTTTTTATCTGTAAATGATTTTATTGACTGCGATTTTATTTTGATACAATAGAATGTACTGTGTGCTTTTTTGACTTCACAACCGAATAAAGATATTTTACTACTATCACTACTACTGAGCCCCAAGTGGGGAAAAGTAGCTTCCCTGTAGAGGCAGAGTAGCTGCACCGCTCGCACGTTGCTCCCTTACGAAGCCTCCCCTGTGTTTAGCAAATATTTCTTCATGGCAGTTTATAATAATTAAACGCTTAGCATGACGGTGTGTTGTGTCTCAGGGTTTGGAAGACTGTATGTGAACAGGGCTCTTTAAGGCATAGGTAGCTTCGATAGTGAGGGTAGGTGATGAAAATAGCAATGGGTTCTAAAGTCTATTTCACCCTCTACGGGAGGTTTGGTAGGAATTGGTACATTGTGCCAGACTGGCTGTGGGGATTTTAATGAAACCCGGTATTTGTAAAGCGCGAACTAATCACCCCTAAGGGTCTCAAGGCGCTAAGGGCCGTCGGGGAGATTAAGTGAGCTATTGCCCAGAGTCACATGATGCTGAGCTGATCTAACCATGAGCCCCGTGCTCCGGAGTCAGCCGCCCTGGCCGCTGCACCACACCTCTCCCACAGGGCCACTATTCATCAAAGCTGCTGTCATCAAAGCTGCTGTACTGTCCGTGGGGCAGAGCCAGGACTTCCCAGCACAGACGCGGCACCCCAAGCCTGGCAGTGCCAACAGGGCTGTGCCACTTGTAACAGAGCAGTGTGGTCTACCATATTTTGAATTGGAGAGAGCTAAAACTTCCATTTCATGATGGCTGCTATGAAATTAATATCAGAGTTTCTGCACTTCACCTGGATGTACCTGGTCAGTAGGATTTTGAGCGGAGGGGAGCTTCAAATTGTCCAACAACCACGCTGGCATAGAATGTTAAAATACATTACAGGCACATGAAATGGGCTTAAGGAGCAGTGGAAAGGGAGAGGAATGCGGAATGGTAGGAGTACTAACAGAGAGGAAACACAGGGGTACATTTACAAGATCTGGCACACCACTGTTTTGCAGCAGCAGTGCGCCCAAAAGATTACCAGCGCGGTACAACAGATTCGAACACCATGTTAGTGTTGTATTTACAATACAGTACTCCTTGGCATTAGGAAGAGTCCAGCGTCGGAAAAGCTGGCGCTGTTGTGTGCGCCATGCCGTCAACAAATTTTACACGAATGCTGCAAAAGTGATTTTCAGCCTATTAGCGGTTGGAAAATACACGCTAGCCGCCCTAGTGTCACTTTTGTGAGCCTAGTGGAAAAAAAATACAAAACCGCCTCTTCAAGAAAAAACAAAATAATAAACCAACCTGAAAGCAGCAATGGAGAAGCCAGACATGAGCAGAGCCCCGGACAACAACCCAAGCAACCCCAGTACCAGCCAGGAGGACCAGCCAGAGTCCCAGGGGAAGAGGAAGTGCAAGTTCCATCAGGAGGAGAATGAGATCTTGATCACAGAAGTGATGGAGAACCAACAACAGCTCTTCATCCACTCCAAAATGTTTTGGTGTGGAAAAAGACCATATGGCAGACCATTGTGGACAAGGTGAACAGTGTTGCCGAAGTCAAGAGGACAGTGAGTGAGGGGCTGGCATGATTACAAGCACAGGACAAGGGAGAAACTGGCAAGCAATCTCAAGGCAGTCATGCATATCAGAGGGGGTAGTCCAGCGCCCCAGGAGCAGCTGGATTCCATGGAGGAGCTGGTGTCTGCTGTCATCTATGAGGAGTCGGTGGTTGGAGTTGCAGGACAGGACAGTGCTGGCTATGACGTACTACAACAGCAACAGGGTAAGTTGCAACAAGGGACAATGTGGGGAACTAGGTTATGTCATGCAGCAGCGGCGTAGCTAGGGGGGGCGGTCCGCCCCAGGCGGCACTATTTTGGGGGCGGCGGCGGCCGCACGGCACTGGTGGACCGTGGCGGCGGTCTTTATAATTTATTTGGGGGCAGTAATGTCAGTGTCCCCAAATAAATTATAAAGGCGGCCGCCATGGGCCACCAGTGCGGCGCGGCCCCCGCCCTGACACTAGTGACGTGCAGTTCTGTAAATTACGTAAGAATTTATTGTATTGTATTGTATTACAATACAATACAATACAATTACAATACGTAAGTGAAGTGCAAGCGCACCTGCTTGCAAAATGCTGCAGCGCACGCACCACCTAGCTTAGTGGTGGTGGTGCGGTGCGCGACGTCCCGTGTTTGTGGGTCCCAGGGCCGTCAATCTTGTAGCGCGTGTAAGCGCTACCAATGACGGCCCTGGGCATCATTTTTGTCCAGCCCCCGCGCCGCGCTGCGCTGAAAATGCAGCAGTGACGCGCGCCACCACCACGCGCTCTCGTCGTGAGTGGCGTCGAGTCTGGGGAGTGCTGGGCGATTTGCAGCAGAACCAACCCCTACGGTAGGGGCCTTGCCACCACTGTGGAGTCTACACACGACCGACGACAGCCTGAGGTAAGAGCTAAAAACGGTTGTCCTCAACAATGGAATATTAGGGCAAGAAAAAAGGAATCATCCCTCCGTGCCAAGACGCACCTGCAGAAGGATAAGATTGCTGAAAAATGCACACTTTATTCAAGGTAAACTATGCTTAACCTTTTAAAAAATGTTTGTCACGTCAGGCTGCAAGGTAAACGTTTGAAGTTTTTTCCCTTTAATATAATTTGATGCCCTCCCTCCCTTCCCCAAATGTGATTACATGGGTGCATGTATGTTTTGAAGGTATCAACACATGGTATCATTTGCAGAATATTTTTTCTATATTTGAGTTAACTTTTCTTAAAATTTTTAGGTGCTAAATTTTGAAGGATACTTCGAACCACACGTGGTTGAGTATTCACCTTAGAGTAGTCACCAGGAGCCAGACTGTACCCAGAACACTTTTCTCAATAGGAGTGGTGCCCTGAGCCGTAAGGCAGCACTGTGTTGCCCTGCGCCGACTCCACGTCACCCTTGAAGTTTCTAAATGAAGCCACATACAAGTGCAACCCCTGCATACTGACACCAGATATTTTCTTTCTCTGTCTTTTGACATGGATCTGAAGCTCTGCTCTCAACTTGTCGCTTTTTTTCCCTGACTACAAAACTATTTAATCAGTGTTAGGGATCAATGTCCACACCAAAACAGGCTTCAAGCCATGCCGCTATTGCAGGAAGCATATATCGGTCACGGACCCGCTTGAGATGTGCCTTTAGTGTCTGTGCTCATCCCAAGAACCATAATCCAGAAAGACAGACTGGTGCTGCACAGGAGGAGAATGGTGAACGGCCCTTGGAGATGACACTTTGCGCAGAGCCTGTGCAAGCGCTGAACTTATCTATGGAGGGAGGCAAGAAACACATGCTTATTTTCTGGTTTCAGAAAGTAAATGAAGGCTGGCTATGGTGCAGTGATATAATGAATGCAGTGTTGGTGTATGTACGATCATTTGTTTGCTTTCAGCTCATTGAAGGCCTTGCATAGATAGTATCACTGCAGTGTTGACAGTAAGGATTGGGTGTTGTAATACCAGATTGAATAGTGTTTTGGATGATTAATGTCATTGACACAACATGGCTGCAGTTTTGTGTAGCAGACTTAGGTCTGTAAAGAAGCAGTCTCAAATTAATGCTGCATTTCTGGAATGAGTGGGCCCGTGCAGCTTACTCCCCTTGTGAAGCCTTTACAACTGTTGAATTAATCTGAAGAAGGATTTAAGAAACACTAGCCTGTTCGCTAAGAAAGAGGAGTAAGTGAAGTGCAGTGAAATAGTGAAAAATGTCAGTGTGCTGTGGTTTGGTGTGTGGGGATGGGTGGCATTTGTTTGAAAGTCATAGGAGAATGAAATTAGTCTCAAGCTGGTACAGTATTTTGTGCACAGATTTTGCATCGGCTTACTTTGAATTTTGAATGTAATTGCAAAGTTCTCCCAGCAAAACATGTGTAGTGAAGGTAATTTCTTGCATGACAAGATGTTAATGATAGATTAGCCTGTCCCAAAACTATTTCTTGCTTGTGGCTAAAGTCAATTAGGCATAAATCGCCACAGTGCAAAAGCAATGTAAGACACTGATTGCTCATACCTGCTTTCATTATGCTCGTTGGGTCTGTTTGTTCAAGTCAATCAGACTGCAGCATTTCTGAATTCTTGAAATATTAAAAAACTTTACCTGAAGCTTACTTTGACACTTGCACATAAAGCCTAACATAAAGTTCTGAATTATCCTGCACAGGTTGTTGCTCAATTTAAGCATACTCTTCCTGCTTACAGACAAATATATTCCTTCGCTACAGCGGTAGCGTAAGAAGATATTAGGGAAATAGAACAGTCTAAGAAACAGAGGGGCATATTAGCAAGACCCACGTTAAAATTATCGCCGTTTTAGCGGCAGGAAACTGACGGTAAAACGGCGATAATGGGCTTGCTAATATGCGTTATGGAATTCCAATAGAAGCCCAGGGTAGATGTGCAGGACATCTAACCTGGGCTTCTATTGGAATTCCATAACGCATATTAGCAAGCCCATTATCGCCGTTTTAGCTGCAGTTTCCTGCCGCTAAAACGGCGATAATTTTAACGCGGGTCTTGCTAATATGCCCCAGAGATTTTATACTCCCTAAACTGTTGCTTTTCGAATCACAGTTCTAATGAAGCGATGCTTAAATGTAAATAAAACGTGATACCAAGGGAATATGTTACGTTTTGCCACTGTACACTGGAGAAGCCATTGTAAGTGAGAAATTTGTGTACTCAAAAAACGAAAACCTGAGACTTTACATTGCACTACCCTATTTCTCACCCTATACCTCTCTCAATATATCTTTTACCTCAACTCTCTGACTCATCTCAAACCTCTTTCTACTACTTTTTCCAATGCACTACCCTATTTCTCACCCTATACATCTATCAATATATCCTCAACATCCACTCATTCATCTCAACCCCATACCACTACTATGACCCCCAAAATAGTCCTTTCTAGACTCTCCCCTACTCTACCCCTCCTTGCACCATCTGACACCTCTTTTTTACTATACTGATCCCCCAAAACATGCCTTTCTAAACTCTTCCCCCTGACTCTTCCCCTCCACATCCCTTTGTATTCATACCAAGCTTCCCACTACTGCTATGACGTCCACAAAACAAAAATCGAAATCTTTCACTCTTGTATCCCACCACTATCCTTTTCAATCAAAAAACAGACTAACAAGTCCACTTATCAAATTTCATATGTCACTATACTAATTCACCACTAATCCTTTATGGGTTCCGAGTAGCATGCTACTCGCCGAAAAAAGTGCTTCAACACCTCATTAGGGGTAGCAAGCACTATATAAATGCAACCCTTTTCCCCTCTTCTATCCCTCCGCTATCCTTCTCAATCCAAATAACTGACTAATATCGACCATTAAAATTACTTTCATATTTCACTATCCTAATTCACCACTAATCCTTTATGGGTTCCGGGGTAGCGTGCTACTCGCCGAAAAAGCACTTCAACACCCCATCAGGGGTAACAAGTGCTATATATATATATATATGCAAACCTGTCCCTCTTCTATCCCTCTGCTACCCTTCTCAATTCAAATAACCGAATAACATATCATCCACCACTCAAATTACTTTCATATTTCACTATACTAATTCAACACTAATCCTTTAATGGGTTCCTGAGTAGCATGCTACTCGCCAAAAAAGCACTTCAACACCCCAACAGGGGTAACAAGTGCTATATAAATGCAAACCTTTTTCCCTCCTCTATCCCTCCGCTATCCTTCACAATCCAAATAACTGACTAATATCCACCACTCAAATTACTTTCATATTTCACTGTACTAATTCACCACTAATCCTTTATGGGTTCCGGAGTAGCGTGCTACTTGCCAAAAAAAGCGCTTCAACACCACATCAGGGGTAACAAGCGCTATATAAATGCAAAGCTTTTTTCCCTCTTCTATCCCTCCGCTATCCTTCTCAATCCAAATAACTGACTAACCTATCCACCACTCAAATTACTTTCATATTTCACTATACTAATTCAACACTAATCCTTCTTGGGTTCCGGAGTAGCGTGCTACTCGCCGAAAAATCACTTAAACGCCTTGTCAGGGGTAGTAAGCGCTATATAAATGCAATTACAATACAATAAGGGTAGGAAAGGATCTTTGGTGAGCGGTGAGCCTCCTCATTTTGGTGTTTAGAACTGCCCCTGAACATTACCCCACAAGAGTTCTTTTCAGAGGGCTCCAATCCCAACTACCTCAGACCAAGGGCCTCTAGTTTCAGCAGCAGTGAAATCGAGAATAGGTTTGGTTGGTATCTTTAGTTGCAGCAAGGGAGTGAAGGGGCATGGTAAGGCTGGCTTCGAAGCAGATGTAACTTTAATCTTTAAAGTTCATTGTGCGTTTCATCTTTAAAGTTCATTATTTGGTGTAGCTTTTTCATCTTTAAAGTTCATTGTTTAGTTTCCGGAGTGTTGCACTTCAGAATGATGAAAATGTCACTCGGCTGCAGGGCCGCTTTTAGCGTTGGTGGCAGGTGGTATAACAATCTCTGTTGGTAGCCTCCAATGTCTTCCTTGTTCACAGATTCCCTCACTACTGCCCTACATCTCTCCATAGCCCCTTTCTCACATTTATTTAATTTCTTTTATAGTGCTACTCATCCCTATGTAGGGGTCGGAGAACTTTACATTACACACACATTATGCAGCAACAGTGTTTTGTGCAAGTGTGTTAATGAATGCGTCTCACATGAGTGTTGCAAACAACCATGCCACTGGCCTCCTCCAGGCGACAGACTATCTTACGCCGTGTGCAGTCTATTTTATACTGTGTGTAATACAAAATTTAAATTAATTGCATACATACTCAGAGGTCGATTCCGATTCGGGCCGGAAAAAGCACCGACCGACTCGGATCCGGAAAAAATACCGACCGACACGTACCCGTGGCGCACGACACGCCAAGTACGATGCAAGGCGCGAAGAATCCGACCGACACGTACCGAAACAAAGTCGACCGACCGAGCCGCACGGAAAACAGCAATCCGGCCGGAAAAACACGCGAATCCAACCGACCGACACGCACCCGGAACAAATCCGACCGAAACGTACACGCGAACTCCAAACCGCAAAGTACGATGCAAGGCGCGAAAACCACGAGCGAGTCGGACGGAGGACAAGCCGCACGACCGACACGCATACAAAACCGAGCCGAAGCAACACAATACACCGCGACCGACGCGTACGCAGCATAGAAAACTGCACAAACACAGCGTGAACGAAACGGAGAACAATGCAGGGTCCGACTCGGTCACAAGAACGTTTCCAACATACACAAACAGCACAAAGGAAAAATCACCCAAAAAAGGCCAAACAAGCAATTACCAAGCCAATAAATACTGGGGGGTGGGGACAGAGAACAAAGACACACCCACAACTCCACCTATATAAAGGACACAAATCACTACCATGAGCCTTTGCAAATGCCATTCCACTGCCAGCACCCAAGAGAAAGCAACCACACACCCACAGCTCATCCCTCACACAAGCCACACACCATCAGCACACCAACAAATACCTACCTCACATACACCCAGCAAAACACACACTCACACACCCTCACCTGCACACCAACACACACATCACCCACCATCACCACCCATCACCATGCCCCCAAGAAGAATCCCAAGTTCCTAGATAGTGAATTGGAAGTCATGGTAGACGAGATCCTCAGGGTGGAGCCACAGCTGTTTGGCACACTGGTCCAACAGACCCCCATGTCGCAGAAAACCAAGATGTGGGAGAGGATCATCAACAGGGTGAACGCCCAATCACCATGTCGGCGCACAAAGACCGACATCCAGAACAGGTGGTATGACGTGCGCAGGAGGGTACGGGACATGCTGAAGAAAGACTACATCAACAGCCAATACACCGGCAGTGGCCCTCCTGCCAAGCCAATATACCTCAGGCCCTGGGAGGAGAAGGTGCAGGCCATCCTTCCGCCAGTGAGCGTATATGGACTAGAGGACATCCCAGAGCCTGGTGAGTACACAACAAATGTACACAATATACTGCCACAAAACACACACATCACTGTCAAGGGAGAGTCAAACCATGCACTCATAGCAATTACACAGCAACCAGAACAGAATCATCCCAAAATGTGTATGTCAGTCAGATAAACACAACACATGCCATCAAAAAAGTCACATCCAACTGTGCCAACACATGTACAAACACAACTACAACTACAGCTAGGCAGTGGCACAAATAGAACTAACAAACACATCCAGACATGTAGCCACCACAACAACACCAACACACAGTGAAGACCTCTCAAAGGAAGGAATTCTGTGTATGCTGGCCAAGTCAGTGTAGCCAATAGCATCATGGGAGTCGCAGTCACACATATTGCCCCCCCAACTGTCCCATCAACACCACCATGAACCATGCTCACATCACAGGAAGTGGAGAAGGACTCACAAGATGGCTGACACTGGCTACTGCTGTGGGGAGCACAAGGCCCTGCTGGCAACTGTGCACCAACAAACAGCAGGACACCACTGACTGACATCCTGAGAGACAACTTACACTCCCTGCAATGCAAGCACGTTCCATGGTGGGAAATCTGGCTAGCTGGGTGGGAAGGGGGACTTGCAGCACTGACCATAGTCACAAGCACCTCCCCTCACACACCCCCAACACAAACTCCACAGAACCCACCTGGTAGAATGCAATGCCCCCATCCTAACACAAGATCCCACAAAGAACCACCACCCTGGGTTATGTTGTGTGAAGCACAGGGACACTCTTGGGACTCTTAGCCAAACAACTGCCAGGACAACACTCCCAGCCATCCTGTCAGCACAGCCAGCCCACCCCACAGGGAAGCAGAATCAAAAGGAAGGAAGCATGGGCATGCTGGGAAGGGGGTGGAGGCAATAGCATGATGGGAGTCGTAGTCACTGATATTGGTCACCCCCACAACTGTCCCATCAACACCACCATGAACCATGCTCACATCACAGGAAGTGGAGAAGGACTCACAAGATGGCTGACACTGGCTACTGCTGTGGGGAGCACAAGGCCCTGCTGGCAACTGTGCACCAACAAACAGCAGGACACCACTGACTGACATCCTGAGAGACAACTTACACTCCCTGCAATGCAAGCACGTTCCATGGTGGGATATCTGGCTGGCTGGGTGGGAAGGGGGACTTGCAGCACTGACCATAGTCACAAGCACCTCCCCTCACACACCCCCAACACAAACTCCACAGAACCCACCTGGTAGAATGCAATGCCCCCATCCTAACACAAGATCCCACAAAGAACCACCACCCTGGGTTTTGTTGTGTGAAGCACAGGGACACTCTTGGGACTCTTAGCCAAACAACTGCCAGGACAACACTCCCAGCCATCCTGTCAGCACAGCCAGCCCACCCCACAGGGAAGCAGAATCAAAAGGAAGGAAGCATGGGCATGCTGGGAAGGGGGTGGAGGCAATAGCATGATGGGAGTCGTAGTCACTGATATTGGTCACCCCCACAACTGTCCCATCAACACCACCCTGAACCATGCTCACATCACAGGAAGTGGAGAAGGACTCACAAGATGGCTGACACTGGCTACTGCTGTGGGGAGCACAAGGCCCTGCTGGCAACTGTGCACCAACAAACAGCAGGACACCACTGACTGACATCCTGAGAGACAACTTACACTCCCTGCAGTGCAAGCACGTTCCATGGTGGGATATCTGGCTGGCTGGGTGGGAAGGGGGACTTGCAGCACTGACCATAGTCACAAGCACCTCCCCTCACACACCCCCCAACACAAACTCCACAGTACCCACCTGGTAGAATGCAATGCCCTCCATCCTAACACAAGATCCCACAAAGAACCACCACCCTGGGTTATGTTGTGTGAAGCACAGGGACACTCTTGGGACTCTTAGCCAAACAACTGCCAGGACAACACTCCCAGCCATCTTGTCAGCACAGCCAGCCCACCCTGCCCACATCCTGAGAGACAACTTACACTCCCTGCAATGCAAGCACGTTCCATGGTGGGATAACTGACTGGCTGGGTGGGTGGGAAGGAGGGCCGGCTGTCAACCAAACACAACCAATGCAGACCATGTTCACACCCCAGAAAATACATAGAAATGCCCAAATAATGCAGGACAATGTGCCACACCAATATCAACCCCTGACTGTGACGACTTAGGACAATGCAATGTACAGGCCCGCACCCAGAGGCACAGTCACAACTGTCATGTGTGTCAACCATTGATGCCTGCAGAAACATGACATACATTGTTTGTGTCTCCCAAAAACAGGTGATGATGGGGACACAGCAGCAGACGCTGAGGAGTCCCAGTCCCAGGCTCAAGAGGATGCCGAGCTCACTGGCGTCGTAAAGCCTCTGTCCTCCTCGGACGATGAAGAACAACCTGGCACATCCGGTGCAAGTCAACATGCAGCACCAGCAGGACCACCAGCTGCAGCACCAGCAGGACCACCAGCTGCACCCCCTGCACCCACCCCTCCAACGACTGTCACCACGAATACCATCCCTGCCGACATGGACAGAATAAGGAGCAACACCAGCACAGTGACCCTGGACCAACCTGGGGCCATGGACACCACCACCACCACCAACCCCCAAGGTGGACCAGGGTTATCTGTGCGTGCCACTGCACACACTGCACATGTCAGCAGGGGTGGTGGGAGGGGTGGGAGACAGAGGTCGCTGCTTGCAGACGTTGCTGGTGTGCATGATGACCCACAACTGGTACGCATAGCTGATGCGTACCAGTCCAGCACCGGAGAGCTCAGCCAGGTAGTGGGGCTCCTCAGAGACATTAAACAGCAGCAGGCTGCCCATCATGCCCGCTTGGACTCCCACATGTCCCACGTGGAGTCACACATGTCCCGTGTGGACTCACACATGTCCCGCGTGGAGTCCAAGTGGGATGCACTGCATGAGATGACGGCGGTGCACAGGGACATTTTACAATGCCTCCGCCAGATGAACAGCAACCAGTCCACACCTCCCTGTGTGCCAACAACATCTGGTGCCGAACAAACTGCAACTGCCACAGTGAGGGAGGAGGACTCTGGCGAAGAGTCCCCTGCACCGCAGCAGCCTGTACTTGAGGCCCCCCCAAGAAGAGGGGTCGTCCGAGGAGGGAAAAGTGAGAGGCCGATGGCCAAGCGCAACTCCCAGGAAGCCTGAACCTGTTCTGGATGTTTGCCTTTGTGCACAGACTGTTCACCCTGTTGACGGCAACACTACTCCCACACATTGCATGGGGAGTACAAGTTGGACCAATGTGTCAGACAACTGTGGCCCCGATACTGGGGATCCTGTCTACCCGGACTTTCAATTCACCTAGGAACTTGGGATTGCAAGATTTATGTACAGCACAACCCATCCTATGCACTATTAACACAAATGTATCACAATAAACACACTAATACACCATACTTGCCTCTGTCGTGATTCCAACATGGGTGCTGTTATGGGGATGATGAACTGCAAAATTACACTGTCTATGCGAACTGCAACAGCAAGGACAACACAGGCATGTGAGTACAGGCAACGTGACACACATGAGGGAGACACACCACCAGGGCTACACAACACATACACACCTAGGCCATCTGACTCATTGCCTACACTGATGTTGCCAGGGAAGACGGTGCAATGCACAGACACCACACCCATTCCCAGTTGTAGTCAAGTAGCCCACAGGTGCAGTAAGCAAATGGCAGTCAAATGTGTGACCACAGACAACGCACATCACAAAGTGAAGCACAGGTTTATTACACAGTTGCAACATGCCGTAACCACTACAGATGCAAGGTAACCCCACCTGGCAGCGGGCACACAGTCAACAACTGTAGACGGAAGGAAGTCCATGGGTGTGGCGCACATCACCTGTAGGGACACAACAGCTACCAGCCTGGATGTGCAATCACGTCGTCGGTGGACACAGTTGACCAAACGAATCTGAAAGTACCCTGTGAAGGACAGAAATGACACACAGTCAAAAGCAATGGAGTACAGGACAGAACAGCAAAACTCATGCACAATACATGTTACAAGATACCCACCCAGAACCAAGTTAGCATGTCAACACTGTTGGGGAGTACAGCCCACCTGTCACCACACATCGCAACACACATCCAGTCAAGTAGCCCATGGACACACTCCAACAGCACCAGAGCACCACCCACACATCATGCCAACTCACATCATTGACATGACACCTCAGGATACTCACATTCAGCTAAAGAAGTTGGTGATGAGCTGTGTGCGGACATCACCATCACCATCATCATCATCATCGTCACTGGCATCGTGGTCCAGGCCAGGATCCTCCACAGGTGGCGGATGTTGGTCATTGTCATCCTGGATGAGAGGCAACTCCTTCCGCACTGCCAGGTTGTGGAGCATGCAGCAGACGATGATAATCTTGCACACTTTCGCAGGGGCATATGGGAGGGACCCTCCGGTCTTGTCCAGGCAGCGGAAGCGGCTCTTCAGGAGACCAAAGGTCCGCTCAATCACTCTCCTGGTCCGACCATGTGCCTCATTGTAGCGCATCTGGGCAGGTGTCACAGGGTTCCTGAGGGGTGTCAGCAACCACGGCATGTTGGGGTATCCCGAGTCACCTACGGACAGACAAGTGCACATTAGCTGACTTGGAAAAGTGGGCGGAATACTACAGATCAGATCACACACAATGGCACAAAGTCAGTACACACCGACAAGCCAGGCATGCTGGTTCTGCATCTGTGCCATCATCCTGGGGATGCGACTACTCCTCATCACAAAGGCATCGTGTGCTGAACCAGGGAAACGGGCACACACGTATGTGATGGTCATGTCTGCAAGACACACCACCAGTGCATTGACCGAGTGGTAGTGCTTGCGGTTCCTGTAGGCCTGCTCCTGGGCCTGTGGTGGTACCAAAGCCACATGTGTCCCATCAATGGAGCCAATTACATGCGGCATCCTCCCCAGGGCATAAAAGTCACTCTTCACGTCAGTGAGTCGTCGCAGTCTAGGGAAATAGATGTACCGGTTCAGGAAGAGCAACATTGCCGCCAAAACATCGCGGAGCACACGGCTGAACATGGTCTGTGACATCCCACCAGCAGTCGCCACAGTATGTTGGAAGGTACCAGTGGCAAAGAAGTGTAGGGCTGCCATCACCTTCACCTTGGGGGTCAGCGCTGTAGGATACGGCCGGCCAGGCTGCAAATGTGGGGACAACTGCACTGCCAAATCCTCATCAGCTGCCTGGTGAAGCGGTACCGTCGGATGCTGTCCCGTTCCACCATCGTTGCCAGGTCTGGGAATGGCCGATGGACAGCAGGAGCCCTGCAGTGCAGAGGAGAAGTAAGCAAGATTGTCAGTCACCCCACATATGCGGCATTGAACACACTCAAGATCCCAACATACATCATTATGAGGCACAACTACATGAAGTGTGCAGTACCGGAAGGACATGTATGGTACATACATGGCCAACATCTGTCAACACGGTCCAACAGGTGGCATCAATTTGTCCCAGGTTGGCCCATTGGATATCATGAGGCCGTGTCACAGTTCCCATCTCCTGCTGCCGTGTCACAATAACCCCCCACAGTGACATGTGAGGACAGATGTGCCCCAGGCACCACAGCTCAACGACAGGTACATTCCCAGGGACCCTGTAATGCCACATGGACACTGGCATTACATGGAGTATCATGTATACACCACAGCAAAACAACCATGACCCCCACAGGTAGTGGCCCCACTTGCCACGGCAGGACAGACATGGACGTCTGTGACACACACGCACAACATCAGAGTCCATGCACACACAACGTGGATGTGGAGACTGTCTCCCATTGTGCACATGAAATCAGAGACATTGTAAACACTACATGCACAAAGACTGTGGAGGACCATCACTATTGTGCCACTGGGACACCCTGGCTCAAACATACCGTCCCACATGGGACTCACGGGGTATGTGACATGACATACACATACACCACTGTGAAATGTGACCATGGCACATGCACAGATATGAACAGTTGCACATCACAGTGGTCACGTACACGTAACACCCAGGATCCTGTCCCCATGAACACGTGCACAGCCTGGGGGTGGCTGCCCACAGGTGACACCCACAGGACAACATGTACACCAACATACACACAATAGGAAATGCATCCTCACATGCCTTATGATAAGGTTTGGACAGGCTGTCGTGATGTAGGTGTGCCCCTCACTCCCTGGGAGCTATCTGTGGCTGGCATATGTCCATCTGAGACAGGCATGCTGACATATGCCAGTCACATGTACAGTGATGCGTTGTACCGCAATGGACCGATCGGTGCCTCCGGCCGGCCCATTGCATTCAATGTGTGCGGGTACGCGTTGTACCCCTGTGCGCGTTGAACCGCAATGGACCGATCGGTGCCTCCGGCCGGCCCATTTCATTCAATGTGTGCGGGTATGCGTTGTACCCCTGTGCGCGTTGTACCGCAATGGACCGATCGGTGCCTCCGGCCGGCCCATTGCATTCAATATGTGCGGGTACGCGTTGTACCCCTGTGCGCGTTGAACCGCAATGGACCGATCGGTGCCTCCGGCCGGCCCATTGCATTCAATGTGTGCGGGTACGCGTTGTACCCCTGTGCGCGTTAGTACCGCAATGGACCGATCGGTGCCTCTGGCCGGCCCATTGCATTCAATGTGTGCGGGTACGCGTTGTACCCTGTGCGCAGTTGTACCGCAATGGACCGATCGGTGCCTCCGGCCGGCCCATTGCATTCAATGTGTGCGGGTACGCGTTGTACCCCTGTGCGAGTTGTACTGCAATGGACCGATCGGTGCCTCCGGCCGGCCCATTGCATTCAATGTGTGCGGGCACGCGTTGTACCCCTGTGCGCGTTGAACCGCAATGGACCGATCGGTGCCTCCGGCTGGCCCATTGCATTCAATGTGTGCGGGTACGCGTTGTACCCCTGTGCGCGTTGTACCGCAATGGACCGATCGGTGCCTCCGGCCGGCCCATTGCATTCAATGTGTGAGGGTACGCGTTGTACCCCTGTGCGCGTTGAACCGCAATGGACCGATCGGTGCCTCCGGCCGGCCCATTGCATTCAATGTGTGCGGGTACGCGTTGTACCCCTGTGCGCGTTGAACCGCAATGGACCGATCGGTGCCTCCGGCCGGCCCATTGCATTCAATGTGTGCGGGTACGCGTTGTACCCCTGTGCACGTTGTACCGCAATGGACCGATCGGTGCGCACCCATTGACAATGGGCTTGCCTGGCAACGGACGCGTTTTCGAATTTCGAATGAGTCGGTTGCTGGAAATTCAGTTGGTCACCCACAACAATGTTGCAAAATCATGTATGCCATGAAGTTGAGGATTTGAAGGATGCTGTGGGCGTGTTTTGGTGCTGCTATTCCATGGATTGGCCAGATTCAGAAGATGCAAACGACTTGGACCTATCAATTTGGACACAAGGGACAGTATCTGCCTCTCCAGCACATATATATTGCTGGCTGTTCCCCTGAGAGCTCACTTGCCTGCACTACATGCTCCAGGACGACATCTGCCACTGCACTGCTGCTGTCTCTGCCCCTCTGGACCCTGCAATGGCACGTACTGTGGAGAGAGCCCCAGCCTTCAGCCTTGAAGAGAACCAGGCCCTGCTGGACAGCCTACTTCCACAGTACAGCAAGCTGTATGGGACACCAGGGGAGCAGGTGAGTGTTCTGTGCACTGCCTTTCTGAATGTGCATTTTGTGTGACTAACAAGGCTGAGAGTCTGCACGCCACTGGCTAGCAGGCTCACTGAGTAGTTGTCACCCCCCATAGTGTGTAGTGACTTGCACTGGACAGGTATGGTGCAGTGACAGTGCATTTGAACATGGTTTTACTTCCCATGCAATGATACCATGTAGTGACGTCTGGCAAACTGTCCATGGTCAGCTTTGCACTGCCTGTGTACATCATGTGCCCCTGTGATTGAGACATGTATATGCAACTGTGTCATGCACGGATATGTTGCATGTGTGGTAATGGCCTTTTCACTTTGTCATCCTGACAGGTTAATGCCCATCGGAAGCAGGAAATCTGGAAGGACATCGTCCGGGCTGTCCGGTCCGTGGGGGTCTACAAGCGCCGGATCCGCAACTGCCAGAAGAGGTGGCAGGACCTTCGGGGCTGGACCCGGAGGATTGCACGGGTCCAGCTGAAGCTGTCGCCTCCTCGCAGGAGGGGCGGAACACGGACCCTGACCCCCACATGCTCCAGATCCTGGCGGTGGTGTTTCCAGACCTGGATGGGCAGCTGAAGGCCAGACAGCAGCAAGGAGGGGGTGAGTCAAAGACTGCACTGTGAACTCTGTATCACATGCTTTGTGCCCTCCTCTGGCCTGGTTCAACTGCCACAGTGCAGCAGTCATGTTGTCCAGGAGCCATGTCCCTCTATTGTGCACTGCCCACTGCTCATCTGATACCCAGGTGTGGCCCTTTCATTCAGGGAATTGTGTCACTTGGGACTGTGTCCTTGCAGTTTGCTTCACTAAAGGTGGGGGACAGCATCTGTTTCCCTAACTCTGTTGTGGGCATCATGGGTGGGTCCATTGTTCACACAACGCCTGGGTTTGGACATGTGATCTGCGTGTTGCTTTGATATGCGGTCCACTTGCTGAGCTGAGCCACCACATGTGCCTGGGGTATGTGGCACACGCCCATGCAGCGGGTGGGAACAATGTTTGGGCCCCAGGAGTGTGCAGATTACGTGTGTCACACATACATAGCCAGCTATCCACTGTCCAGGGCACATCCCTCATTCATGTGGAGCAGGACAGTCATGCCTACTCCAGGTCATGCAATGCACTCTGTACTCCCACTCCCGTGTATCAGCTGACACATTGTGCACAGTGATTTGACCCCTCAGGTGTCTGCCTCTGTGTCAGTGTGCTGTGGATTAGTTGCCAGGACTGCTGGGGTGTTTCTTGGTAGGGGCTCAGCATGCCCCTGGAGATGTGACCATAGGAGACGATACTTGTGTGTCACATAGGTGTTTGATCAGCTGCCCGTGCAGACTGGGGTATGCGAATGTGATGTTCAGGCAGCTGTTCCCCATTCACAGCAAATTGTGAGGGGCTCAGGTTCAGAGGGTAGTGTCACAGGTCTCCCATATGTCCAATAGGTGTGACCTGGACAGATGAGGGTTGAGATGATGTGTTGTGTGGGGGATGTACATGTGCACTTGTGCAGCTCCAGGACTTGCATTCCCCATGACCTACTATTGTGACACAGTGCATAGTGTTGTTGTCTGGCTGCCAAGTCATACATCACTGAGACAGTGATGTATGACTTAGCAGTCATGCCTCTGCCATGGCATGTGTCAACTTATTTGTGGTCCTGCAGGGGAGTGACATGTGCTACATGCACACCATAGTGGCGCTGGCTATCAGGACATGGGTGCATCATGGTGTCTGTCGCTGGTATGCATCACATGCATTTCCTATTTGACTCTGGGCATCCCTTTCATCCGGAAACCTGTACTGACTCAGTGGCAAGAGCTGTGATGTGTCCACACCGTGTCCTCTGCACTGTCCAACTACTGTGTACTTGGTGCATGTGTCCACACTGGGGTGTTGCAATCCAACAGACACCAGACAGATGGGTGCAAGGCCATGTGGGATGTGAGTGCCATGCTTGGCATCAGACTGACAATTGGCTTCTCCTGTTCAGTTAGGGCACTTTTAGCAATGTACAACTAATGATGCCAGGGCTTGCTCTGTGATGTGCTGTGCTCACATTGGTGTGTGCGTTTGGTGCAGGTGACTGATGTCTGTCTGTTTCCCCATTGTTTGCAGATACATCCACGGCCACGGAAGGGGACAGCTCCACGGACCAGGAGGAGCCAGAGAGCCAGACTGGGTCAGCAGCCGAGGAGTGGTCGGAGGGACCCAGTGGCACGGAGGGCGAGGGAGCCACACCGAGGAATCCTCAGCACCATCCACCTCAGCTGAGGACCAGAGCAACTCGGAGGATGACTCCCTTGTGGAGGCGGGTGTCAGCAGCCACCACACCCCACCTAGTGTTGCTGTCCCCGCCACCACCAGCACCACCACCGCCCTCCCATCGGCTCCCATTCCCAAGGTCCGTGGAGGCTCCCATGTTCGGGAGCGTGTCTCCTTTGGCCCAGGCACCGCACCCCCTGCCCCTGTGTCCCCTGCTGCCCTGAGTGAGGAGTCTGTGTACCTCCTTCGCCAGCTCCATGTAGGGCAGACAGCCATGCTGAGTGTCCTCCATGCGCACACCGCACTGTTGACTCAGCTGGTGTCATTCATGGAGGGCATCTCATCGGGCATGTCTGACCTACAGAGGGGCAACAGGTCCATGGACTCCTCCCTGACGGCAGCAGTGTCCCTCCTCAGACAGTCCCTCACCCCTCCTGCCTCTGCTCCATCCACACTCCCCAGCACCTTACCCGTCCCAAGCACACACACACCGGCACAGGCACACACCAGCACACACACGTCCAGCACACAGACACACACACCACATACAAAACGCACACGCACGCACAGTCAGGGGACTGAAACCAGACTCACAGGGGATGGGGCCCTGGAACACACACACGCATCCACGAGCACTGCGCAGTCCTCAGTTGCCTCTCCCTCCAAAACACCCTCCCTTGCCTCACCTGCAACACCTAAGACCCAGCGCCTCTTCCTCAGTGACCTCGGCCTCTTCCCCTCCAATCCAGCTGATCCATCATTCAGGGGGAAGAGGAAGCACACCCACATGGAGCAGAGTGCCCCTCGCACCCGGACACCCTCCCCCAGGCGCAGGCAGACTGAGGCCCCCACACGCAAGTCCCCCCGGAGTCGTAAGAGCAAGACCCCGCCGCCGCCCTGCAGCTCAGGCACCAGGTCTCCTTCCTCCATCCCTAAGGCCCCCACTCCACAGGTGCCCCCACCACACCCTGCCCCAGGTTCCCCCACCCACAGATATACCATCCCCAAGAAGATCAGGCCTTGTCCCCCTGCCACTTGCTCTCCCGGCACCACCACCCCCGCTGTGTTTGTCTGTGCCACTGATGTGGTGAGGGTGTCCTCCCCCTCTGTCCAGCCCACCTTGCCTGTTCCCCATTCTCCTCCCCTGGTGGTAGGCACTGCAGTGGAGTCCACCACCAACCTGTCTGACTTGGGCACTGCAGTGGCGGACCTGTCCACTCCATCTGCAGGGTCCACTGCAGTCGTGCCAGCACCCACAACATCTGAGTCATGCCCCCAGTTGTGCCGGCACACACCATGTCAGACACCTCCACTGCAGTTGTCAGTGGCTCTCCAGCACCCACCACCCCTTCCCTGACTCCCCCTGGTGAGCCCTGATCCTGTCCCTGCGGTGCCTGGCCTGGCCTGCCCCCCCGGTTGCCCCTCCTAGTGGATTGTCCCTGGTTTTGTGCAGGCATGCGTAGGGTGACATCTGCCAGTGTCACCCTGTTTGGACTCTGACAATGGACTGGCCATTGGCCTTTGTGTTTTTTCTGGACTTTGTTTTCCTTCCACACATATGCTGAATAAAGCAACTTTCTGTTCTCTAGTGCTTATGCTTCAGATGTACATGTTGTTGGTGCTGCTAACCATGCCCTTGCTGCAGTGATGGTGATATCTGGTCTCATGATAATGAAGTGTTACTGTGTAGGAACCCATGTGGTCCAGGGGGAATGTGTCCTATCCTGTGGTGTATCCATGTCATCCATAGCAGCATCTGAGGGTGTCATGTGTTCAGTATTTGGCAATGGGGTTTCCTACTTAGATTAGCAATTTCATATCTGTGGCTTCCACCCCTGCACATCTGTTGTGCCTGCCATTGTTCGATTCGTCTACTTCCCTGACCGTGTTGCCATCTCCACTGGACATGCAGGTTTGGGCATCAATGGGGAAGGACTCATCCGTGTAGTCAGTGCAACATTGCTATACAAGTGTGTTGGATCTGTGCTGATGATTCCGTTGGCACATCCATGACCAGGCTGATGTGACGGGAGCCCTCATTTGGTGCTAATTGTTGATTGTGTAACCAAGTGCTCAGCTGACATGATGGGGCCCTACTGAGGCAACATATGGCACAGCTTTCCTCACACAGGAGTGGAGTCCCCTCATGGCAATGTGTACACGTGTGACATTGCCTGCGCCCAAGGTGTGTGTTGTATGTGCATGTCTGTGTGTTCACTTCCATTTAGCTGCGCATGCTGTGATCCCTAGTGTTGTACCTGTTTGTGATGCTTGCTGAGTTGAGCTATGTTCCCCAAAAGTCTTCTCCCTGTGTTCTCTGTGATGTGGGTGCATGGCACATTACTGGTCATCAGGGTGTCACCCATAGGTGTGTTTGCTGTCAGGGCTGAGTTTGTGTGCAGACGCAGATGGGTCACAGTCAGGTTTACCCTTGGCACTTGTTGTTTGCCCCTGTCCTGTGATTTTCAGTTCGTGTTATCTTTAAGTTATTGTGACACGTTGTGTGTGTGACTGATGGCACTCCTCAGGGTCCGGGCTGCAATGTTGGTTGTTGTCTATGTGTGTTCTTTGTGGGTGACCTTGGCTTCTTCATTGGTGTGTGACTGTGGCTGGGATCCCATTGGTTGGTGTGGTATCGCCGTCATGTCCATGTACAGCGTAGTGTGCAGTGTGTCAGACATTCAGGAGTCTTGTTGAGTGGCCATGTGTGATGCGTTTCTGCACCTTGGTTCCCACCCACCACCCTGGAATAGTCATGGGTGCATGTGCAATGTCACCAGTGCATGTGTACTTCACTGCTGCACATTGTTGGAGGTCGAGGGGTGTGGTGTTGAGTGTGTGCAGATAGGAGTTGTTGCCCAGCTAGACCCCTGCCTCCATGTTGGCCTTGGCTTACTGGCCATGCTGATTGATTTGTGCTTGTGTAGGTGTGATGGTAGTTTGTTGCTCAGGACACATGACTGTGGTTCACAGTGTGAACCACATTTAGCTTTGTCATCAGAGTGGGATTTTTATGCAGCCAAGGGTCACCACATTGTGGGGGCCCTGGGGGTGGTGCTGTGGTGTGTCTGTGTCTTGCTGTGTCAGTTGCTGTTCCTACGTGCCTGTGTGACATGTGTGTTTTGTGCTCCCTCTCATCTGACAATGCCTGCTTGCCCACATTGGGGATTTGGATCCATGAGTTACCTTTGTGTGGCACTGTATGCACATCTGTATGATTGGTATTCAGGTCTCCTCATGTGTTGTGTGGTTGCCTGGGGACACTGGCACCCCCCCCCCTCACCTGTTGTGTATGATGACAGTGTTGGTCTGCCTGTTTGTGTTTGTGCATCTGCACCACTGCATTGGCATATCTTGGGTGTGCCATTGGCTGTATGTAGTTTGGTGTGTTTCCCCTGCTGTCCCTGGGACTCCTAGGTCATCGGTCAGCACAATGATCATGGTTTGTGTGTCCCATTGCTGCCATGGTATGGTATCTGTTCACCTCACATCTGCTGTCTCCACAGGGTATCTGCATTTGTGTGCCCATTGGTGCAAATATGTGGGTCTGCATTCTGATGGTCACTTCTGTCATTGTGTCATTGATGAATGTTGACGGTGTCAGCCCCCATGGGTGTTGTTTGTCTGCACATGGCCAAGGGTATGTCTCTTTTGCACTGCAGTATTTGGCTCACCCAATTTATGTTGCAATGGGACACATACACTACTTTGCCACTGATGAGTTTTTTGTTCTGTGACCAGGAATCATCCATGCAGTTTGGCAGTTGCAGCTCTTTCTTTGTCAACACTTACCTTTTGGTCACTGTGATGATGGGGGTTTAGACCCCATTGCCACAATGGTCAAAATGTGCTTCAGCTACGGACCCCACACTTACCTTTTGGTCACTGTGATGATGGGGGTTTAGGCCCCATTGCCACAATGCTCAAAATGTGCTTCAGCTAAGGACCCCACACTTACCTTTTGGTCACTGTGATGATGGGGGTTTAGACCCCATTGCCACAATGCTCAAAATGTGCTTCAGCTATGGACCCCACACTTACCTTTTGGTCACTGTGATGATGGGGGTTTAGACCCCATTGCCACAATGCTCAAAATGTGCTTCAGCTATGGACCCCACACTTACCTTTTGGTCACTGTGATGATGGGGGTTTAGACCCCATTGCCACAATGCTCAAAATGTGCTTCAGCTATGGACCCCACACTTACATTTTGGTCACTGTGATGATGGGGTTTAGACCCCATTGCCACAATGGTCATGGCCTGCTTGCATTGTGGGTGCCACACACATATATGTGTGGCACATGTGCTAGGGGGTCACATTGTATGTTCAAAGTCATGTTCGGTGTTGTAGGCATTTGACACAGCCTACACATGCTTGTCATGGTGGTGGGGGGATGTCTTTATCTTGCATTCCCTAGGTTGTGGTGTGCTGGTTGTGTCATGCATTGTCCATCCTATGAGTGCGGGTGGTAGTAGTGGTAGGCATCCAGCCCCCCCTTGCTAAGGGTGGTGGTAGTGGTAGGCATCCAGCCCCCCCTGGGTGAGGGTGTTGGTAGGCATCCAGCCCCCCCTGGCTAAGGGTGGTAGTAGTGGTAGGCATCCAGCCCCCCCTGGGTGAGGGTGGTAGTAGTGGTAGGCATCCTGCCCCCCCTGGCTAAGGGTGGTAGTAGTGGTAGGTATCCAGCCCCCCCTGGCTAAGGGTGGTAGTAGTGGTAGGCATCCAGCCCCCCTTGGCTAAGGGTGGTAGTAGTGGTAGGCATCCAGCCCACCCTGGCTAAGGGTGGTAGTAGTGGTGGCATCCAGCCCCCCCTGGGTGAGGGTGTTGGTAGGCATCCAGCCCCCCCTGGGTGAGGGTGTTGGTAGGCATCCAGCCCTCCCTGGCTAAGGGTGGTAGTAGTGGTAGGCATCCAGCCCCCCCTGGCTAAGGGTGGTAGTAGTGGCAGGCATCCAGCCCCCCCTGGCTAAGGGTGGTAGTAGTGGTAGGCATCCAGCCCCCTGGCTAAGGGTGGTAGTAGTGGTAGGCATCCAGCCCCCCCTGCCTAAGGGTGGTAGTAGTGGTAGGCATCCAGCCCCCCCTGGGTGAGGGTGTTGGTAGGCATCCAGCCCTCCCTGGCTAAGGGTGGTAGTAGTGGTAGGCATCCAGCCCCCCCTGGCTAAGGGTGGTAGTAGTGGTAGGCATCCAGCCCCCCCTGGCTAAGGGTGGTAGTAGTGGTAGGCATCCAGCCCCCCCTGGCTAAGGGTGGTAGTAGTGGTAGGCATCCAGCCCCCCCTGGGTGAGGGTGTTGGTAGGCATCCAGCCCCCCCTGGGTGAGGGTGTTGGTAGGCATCCAACCCTCCCTGGCTAAGGGTGGTAGTAGTGGTAGGCATCCAGCCCCCCCTGGCTAAGGGTGGTAGTAGTGGTAGGCATCCAGCCCCCCCTGGGTGAGGGTGGTAGTAGTGGTAGGCATCCAGCCCCCCCTGGCTAAGGGTGGTGGTGGGCATCCAGCCCCCCCTGGCTAAGGGTGGTGGTGGGCATCCAGCCCCCCCTGGCTCAGGGTGGTAGTAGTGGTAGGCATCCAGCCCCCCCTGGCTAAGGGTGGTAGTAGTGGTGGGCATCCAGCCCCCCTGGCTAAGGGTGGTAGTAGTGGTAGGCATCCAGCCCCCCCTGGGTGAGGGTGGTAGTAGTGGTAGGCATCCAGCCCCCCCTGGCTGAGGGTGTTGGTAGGCATCCTGCCCCCCCTGGCTAAGGGTGGTAGTAGTGGTAGGCATCCAGCCCGCCCTGGCTAAGGGTTGTGGTGGGCATCCAGTCCCCCCTGGCTAAGGGTGGTGGTGGGCATCCAGCCCCCCCTGGCTCAGGGTGGTAGTAGTGGTAGGAATCCAGCCCCCCCTGGCTAAGGGTGGTAGTAGTGGTAGGCATCCAGCCCCCCCTGGCTCAGGGTGGTAGTAGTGGTAGGCATCCAGCCCCCCCTGGCTAAGGGTGGTAGTAGTGGTAGGCATCCAGCCCCCCCTGGCTAAGGGTGGTGGTGGGCATCCAGCCCCCCCTGGCTCAGGGTGGTGGTGGGCATCCAGCCCCCTGGCTCAGGGTGGTAGTAGTGGTAGGCATCCAGCCCCCCTGGCTAAGGGTGGTAGTAGTGGTAGGCATCCAGCCCCCCTGGCTAAGGGTGGTAGTAGTGGTAGGCATCCAGCCCCCTGGCTAAGGGTGGTAGTAGTGGTAGGCATCCAGCCCCCCTGGCTAAGGGTGGTAGTAGTGGTAGGCATCCAGCCCCCTGGGTAGGGGTGGTGGTGCGCATTCAGGCCCCTGTGTGCATATGTGGCATTGGTGATGGGCATCCCGCCCCTATGGTGCTGTTGTTGCTGGTGTAAGTATGTTCTGCATCCCTCTGTGTGTGTGTGATGTGTCGTGTACGTGTTGTATGTGTTTTGTGGTTGGTGTCTGACTTACCTTCTGCGCTGTACGCGTCCGTGCCTGTTCCGGTAGTAAATGAAGAATATTGGTATGATGGGGACGAAGGGATTCATGGTTGGTTCGTGTCGTTCGTCCTTCTCGTTGCTTCGCGTCGCCCTCGTCGCTTCGCCTCGTCCTCGTCGCTTCGCCTCGTCCTCGTCGCTGGCGTGTTCGTCTCGTAGCCGTGGATCGTGTTGTGGCGCGAATCGGAGCTTATGTGCGCCTCTCCCGGATGCTTTGACGTGCCGTGCGTAGCGACGGGTTCGGCGCGTACGGAAAGCGCATCGTACTCGTTCGGCCGGACGGAGCTGCATTTTCACTTCTGTGCAACTCGATTCAGCGTTTCCGGATTCGCCTCGTTCGGGGAACAGGACCTGGTTTGGGTGAGTACGGCTGGGCCGGATTCTGTGCTGTTGTGCGCATCGTACTTACTCGTTCGGTGTGCTGTACGGATCGGTCAGGAAACAGGCTTTCGCATGGCTTTTTTCCCGTCCGAATGGTATTGGGTGCGACTCCGACCGAGATCGGAATCGGCCCCTTAATGTCCAGCATGCTAGTCAATATAGCTTGGAAGGCTTCTGTAACCACCGAGGAATCTAAATTCATAGCTACCGGCACAGAAACCATAGTCTTGGTAACTGGCTTAGTAACTGGATTAGATTTAGGTTTCTTAGCTTTACCCCCGATGGTCTGAAGTTTCCTTTTAGTGCCCCCACTGGTCCTGGGAGTCCCCTTTGCGGGCAATTGGAGGCTCTCGCTACACGGAACTAGATCTATACCTGCATGATTTTGTATAGAGTTACCGTCTTTCCCTTGTAAACAGTGGGTAACACTACTCTCCCTGTTTTCTATTATAATAACGGGAAAGAGAGAGAGAGGCCTGTACGTGGCCTCAGGAGGGGCTTCCTGCAAGGAAAGTAACTCAGTATTGGCCTGAGAGCCATCACCCAACCCTGAACAGATGGATAAGCTCAGGGGTTCGGTGATAGCCTCCGCCAAGGGTACACTGGGGCCAACTGATAATGGACACAAACTACTGGATGGCGATCTAGAGAGAAGTCTATTCACTGCTTCTATCTCCTTGTCAATTACAGCAGCCGCCCTCAGCAGAAAAGAATCCATAGTCGTAACAGTAGAATTGGTGCTAATCCTTGCCCCTGCTGAGGCCATTGGTATCTTCCGCCTCCCCATAACCTCTTTTTTTCTTTTTTTAGTTAATTCGGTGCCTAATACAAAATCACAAATGAATACAGGCAAAATAAACAGATAAATAATCCCGTAATTAAGGATGCCTGTAGTATTAGTCCAACGATACCACCACAGTCCCAGCAAAAAGTCTGAATAAGTATGTGTATAAATCAGTATATGTATTGAACTGGCCAAGATGAGAGGCAACACAGCACAATAGACGATCCTACCTCCTTCAATGTCCACAAGTCCTGATTAGCTGGTGGCCACAGCGGTAGGTACTGGACACCAGCGATACAGCCAAGAGGGGTGGCCCAGCCCAGCCTCGACCAGTCACGGACGGGCGCAGAAGGGCCCGCCCTTGGCCCAGGCGCGGCCCGGGCAGGCCCACGCGCGTCCCACGCTACGGGAGCCCTGCGTTATTCTTAAGCGCCTCCCGGCGCTCGAAACCGGCGTGGGCGGCATGCGCGCCGCTGAGGCTGCTGGGGCTTGTAGTCCCTGGCCGGCGTCCTCACTCGCGGCCGGGACCGGAACTTTGAAAATGCCCAAGTGACTCTCTTGGCGGTGGCGGCAGCAACAGGAACAAAGCACAAAGCACCAGGTAAGTTCAGCCTAGTTGCTCATTAACTCCTTTACCCTTACGGATCTTCCTCTACTTTTTTTAAGATATGGGTAGGAGTAGAGTAAAAAACTGCTTTTTATTAACAAGAAATCTACAATTCATGCTCCTGAATCTTGCTCATCTCACACTAGTTCCTCTCTACATAGTGCTGGCAAGATGGCACAATCTAGTTCTTCGCAAACGGTGGCTTCGCTAACTTCTTCTATCAAACTGCAAACTCCATCTTCGGCCAACAAACGTCTCAAACAGGACCCTCCACTCTGCCAAAGCCTGTCTCTCCTGTATCTTTGGACACTGTTCTGGAGAAATAGGTGCTCTACGTCCATTTATTGAAGAAACAAATTCTCGTCTTCAAGTCTTGGATACAAAATGGTTGTGTATGGAAACTCGTATATCTGTGGTGGAACAACATTTTGGAGAGTTACAGGACATGTCTGTCAAGGTCGTTACCTTCGAGAAGGAGGTCCTCCTGTTAAAGAAATCCGCTGAAGATCTTGAGAACAGAAACAGGCGCAATAATCTTTGCTTATATGGTTTTCCGGAAGGCTTGGAAGGTGATGACCCAGTTCACTTCTTCAATACCTTTCTTCCAAAGCTTCTTGACCTTCCTGCAACTACAAACCTAAGTATTCAACGTGCCCACAGATTGGGCCGCCGCTTATCCTCTGCTTCTGCTCCTTCAAAGCCACGGGGTGTGATTCTTCTGAAATTTACTGATCTTCTACAAGCTTTGAATGCAGCTAAACTCCAAAAACAACTTGTATGGTCTGGTTCTAAATTATTTAATTCACAGGACGTTCTTCAGCAACAGCCAAACGTCCGAAAGAATTTCTTGATCTTCGTCCTGCTTTGCGCACACTGGGTGCAAGATATGGGTTATTTCACCCATGCTTGTTTAAGGTTACTTTTCAAAACAGAACCCCTACTTTTGAAGACCCGATAGACCTGAGAAAATGTATCCACTCACACTCCACAATGTCGATGGATGCTGCTGGTCCTTCTTCTGTGACTTCTATACCCTGATTTATCTCTTTCTTATTGTAACCATGCCTGGGTTATACAGACTCATTTGCTATTTTTCTCTTGCAGGTTGTTTTTAATATTTGCCTCATAACATGTTAACTTTTTCTTTTTGCAGATTGTTTCTAACATTTGCCTCATAACATGTTAACTTCATCTTTTTATTTTTCTCTTCTCCTTCGTATTCTTACAGATTCTCTCTTTGGGATTTCTTAGTTATCCGTTTCCTGCTCGTCTTATATCATTCCCCGTTGTGGTACGTTCTCCCTGATTAGATGTGTCGTCTTCACTTGTGTGTTGCCACTCATTGTATTTTTCTTCCTGTTCTCCCTTGAAGGTACGTATTACAGTTGTCAGTCCTCCTTTACTTTTATTTGCAGTTATATATTCTTTCTATGGTTGACATGTACTGTTACTTATTAATAATATTTCTTTGACTGTATTTAATGTTTATGGTCCGACTCAACCGTACTACTCCTTTTGGCCTAATATTACAAAAAAATGTATCCAATATAAAGATGAATTTTTTATTTTAGGAGGTGATGGCAACCAGATTATGGATCCATTTATAGAACGCAAATCCCAAGTTTGTTTTATCCCTCATAAAGCTCATAAGCAATTTCATAATACAATCTCTCAGACACACCTTATTGACGCCTGGCGTTTAGGTAACCCAGATGTAACAGAATTTTCTTTTTTTCTCCCCTGGTCATGGCTCTCTTACATTTTCCTCTTCAAACATCTGTCTCAAAATCTCATCTCTTTCTTCAATTGAACCTATTGTAATTTCTGATCATGCCCCAGTGATTGCAGATTTTGACTTGCTCCGGTAACAACCCAGGTCTTCTAGATGGAGATTCAATAATTTTCTCTTGCAAGATCCAAACTTTTCTTCTTTCATCTCTTTTGCTGAAGAATTTTTTCTCTTAAATGGTGATCCAAATTCTTCCCCTTCATTGATACGGGACACATTTAAGGCTGCTGCTCGCAGTTTCATTATAAATTTTGTCTCCAAGAAAAAGAAGAAATCTTGTGCTCAACATATTTGCTTATTAGCTAACATTAAACATCTAGACCATCAATTTTATTCTTCCTCCTCTGGCTCTAATTTACAAGAGCTTGTTCGGGCAAAACTAGATTTCAACAAATTAACCACTGATAATGCTTCATCTATTCTTCTACGTAGTAGTGCCCATTATTATGGCGGACGAAATAAAGCAGGCAAGCTTTTGGCTAATTACCTCAAAGCTTGTAAAGAATGTGTGTTAATAGATTCCATCCAAACTCCAGAGGGAAAACTTTGTAAAGAACAGGATATTTCAGATGAATTTGTGAAATTCTATAAATCCTTATATACACCGGAATCTCCTTCATCTGCTTCTTTGATTGACACTTATCTTGCCCAAGTTACCCCTTCTATCTGTGGAAATCTTGATTTTAACGCTCGAGTCAGATCTTTCAAGTATAGAAATATCTACATCTCTAAATTCACTTAAAAAAGAGAAAACTCTGGGTCAAGATGGATTTACGGTAGAATTTTATTTACACTTCTCAAACTTATTACTCCCTAAACATCTACATCTCTTCCAACATTTTTGTAACACTGGTAAGGCAGAAGGTACTTTTTTAGAAGCTACAATTTGCTTAATTCATAAGGAAGGTCGGGATCCAAAGTTTTGTAAGAATGATTGTCCTATCTCCCTTGTAAACATTGATTATAAAATCTTTGCTAAATTACTTGCCCTATGTCTCGAACCTCTTTTGCCTGCTCTAATTGGTCCAGAACAATGCGGCTTTCATTAAAGACGGATTAACTTCTGATAACTCTCGAATGTTTTTCAATGTCCTGAATAAAGCTTCCACTCTTTCCTACTCTCTAGCTGCAGTATCTATTGAGGCGGAGAAGGCTTTTGATAGTCAATTGGTCATTTCTATTCAAAACCCTAAACTGGCATGGTTTTGGCCCCAAATGTATTTCTCTTATTTCTCTGCTTTATTCGTCCCCTACTGTCTCTGTTTTAATTAATGGTCTTATTTCTCAATTTTTTCCATTACAACGGGGGGTTTGTCGGGGATTTCCCTTATCCCCTCATTTATTTGTTTTATCTATTGAACCCTTTTTATCTCGTCAATTATTGGTCAAAATTCTTCTATCTCTGGATTTACTTACGGAGAATCCCATTTGAAATTAACTGCCTATGTAGATGATATTTTGCTCTTTATTTCCAATCCTGAAACCTCTATTCTCTCTCTATTACAAGAATTTTCTGATTTTTCTTTGATTTCTGGGTACAAAATTAATCCAGATAAGACAGAAATCTTGTCTTAAGCACCATTTTGATTTGACCGGTTTCCGATGGAATAACTCTAAAACGAAATACTTAGGCATCTGGTTTAATAATTCCATTTTAAACTCGGTTAAACTCAATATGAAAGTGGCCCTTGACCGTATTTCCAAACTTCTCTCCTCCTGGAACCCTCTTTTCCTTTCATGGTGGGGCCGTCTTGATTCTATTAAGATGATGATTAATCCAATCTTATTAGACATTCTTTCTATGATACCCATCCATATTCCTTCCATATATTTTAAAAGAATTGACTCCCTTCTCTCTAAGGGGGTCATTACAATTGTGGTGGTCATTACAATTGTGGTGAATCCGCCACCGGCAGCCTGCCGGTGGCGCATTCACCGCAATCGTGCGGCCTTATCCCGGCCGCCAGATTGCGATGGCGTGCGTTTCCGTCCGCCACGGGTCTGGCAGCAGCAATCGTAATGATTGCCTGTCGGACCGCATCGCATCAGTAGAATGGTGGCGGTGCCTGGCAGGCACCGTCCTCCATATTACGATGCTGCATTCCTCCAGGCGGAGATTGACTTTGGGGCCTGTTGCAGGCCCCCCTTGTGCCGGGGGACTTTTGTTGTGCACTGGGGGGCACCTATGGTACCCCCCCTACATTTCCCTCCACCAGGTGGCAGGCACCGCGTGGTGCCTGCCACGTAGTGCAGGGAAATGCAAGCAGTGCATTTTGAACCTTGCGGCGGGTGCTGCAGCCAGCAGCACCCGCCGCAATGTTAGAGATACAAGATGTGACCGCCACGGTGGCAGTCGCATCGTAATCTCATGTGCAGGACCACCGCCTTACAGGCGGCCGGCCCAAAGCCCCGCAACGATGGCGGATGGACTGAAGTCCGTCCGCCATCGTAATGAGCCCCCAAGTTCTTATGGCACAATAAGAAACCTAGGGGCATATTCTCAAGCAGTTATCGTCGCGTTATCACCACTTTAACGCTGCGAAAGTCGCAATAAATGTATCGCCCCATTCACAAGCTGGTGCTAACAGCCGATACCACCAGTTTACTTGCGAAAGCATCCGCCAAAAACATCGCCACAGATGACCCCGGCAACTATCGCTAATGAGATGCAGAGTAGGCGTTCCCGAGCAAAAATCCGCGACAATACCACACCTCAACATTCTCAATGACCAGCCACATCGGCGATAAGACCACAAAACAGGCGATAAGGCGCGTTAGCAGCAGGAAATTAACACTTGCTCTGACCTGGTGTAAAGTCGGACGACAACCTGCACCATCAAAGGGAGCACAGCCCAGAGCCACACATGAAGGACAACAGATGCCATGGAGCCACTCAACATGCATCCCGGAGCCCGAGAGGGCAACAACACCCACCGCCACCACCCCAAGGACCGCCACCCCCCCCGGACCCCCCCGCGTCCCCCCCAGACCACCACAGAGGCAGCGCAGACAAAGACAGCGGACCTCCAGGAAATGCACCAGCCTTACAGACCTAACACCAGACAATGTCAATGCCCACGACAGGCTCAAAAGGACAACCATCCTCCGCATCCTGAACATCATTGCCCACAGGCTGAAAGTACAAACACAGCGGACAACCAACATCCCTCCGCAGACAAAGCTGCTGGCTGTGCTGCACCTGTTGGCCTCCGGTACCTCCCAACCAACACCCGGCAGAGTCGGAGGAGTCTCACAGCCAGCCCCATCCAAGTTCCTCACACCTGTCCTGGATGCCATCATCAGCCAGGTACCCCAGTACCTATATGTCCCCCACAATGTGCAGGAACAGCTGGAGACCAAGCAAGGACTACACGCCATAGCAGGATTCCCGCACGTGTTGGGGGCAATCGACTGCACACATGTCCTACTTGTGCCCCCTGCCGACACTGCACACAATTACCGCAACAGAAAGCACACGCATCCCATCAATGTGCAGGCAATAGTGGACCACCGGGGACTCTTCACCAATGTCGTAGCCAACTACCCAGGCAGTGTGCATGATTCCATCATCTTCCGGCAGACCAACATCAACCAGCGCTTCCAGGATGGCACCTATGGGAATGCACTGCTCGCTGGCAAGTACCAAATGATCACACCACACACCTCAACTCCACAATCATGCAACTCACAACACTGGCAATGCGCACGTCACAAAATCACATACAACATGCCAAACAACATGCCCTCCCGCCAGACACGACAGCACAACTTACTGTGGCAACCTTGCTCAGCCATGTACATGAGCCATCAACGGCATGGCACCTCAGCCACACAATAGCGGAATGTGGGGAGAGGTGGGAACCAGGCATGTGCGAGGGAGGCAAGTGACCCATGAATGAGAATGTACACAATGCCAAGTGTGGCGGAGATGTCCTGGACAGACTGCAGTATGTAGACCACAGACATATCCATGTCCACATGCACTGCTGATGTTTGGAGTGTAGTGGACAGTGGACGCAACCATGTCACCCCAGCCAGTGGGGAAAAAGGCGGAAATGTAGCTTGTGACGTCCCCCCCTGTAAGCGTGTGCGGAGTGGGCTGGCCCGGCGTACGCCAGGCCAGCGTAGGGGTGTGAATAAAAAGCACGTAGCCCTAGGCGTGGTTCTCTTCCGGAATGCCAAACGTGTCTGCCAGGGCGGCACCTCCCACCCCGCCACGAGGCCGACACCGTCGCCGTGAGCGGTGTGGCCTGCGATCCTATGCGCCTGCTGCATCACGGGCCGATGGTCCCCGAACCCGTCATGCCCGCCCCTGCGCAGCCAGGCCTCACAGCTCACCTGCCGACACCGGCGTGTGTCAAAGAGGGCCCACCACGTGCCGGCGCAAGCTCCAAGCCCGAGCCCTGCGACCTTGGCAGCCTCCTCAGACCATCACGGCCTCCGCGACACAGGCCCGCTTTACTCCTTTCTCATTGACGTACTCTACCGCTGCCTCCGGCCTACACTACGCTCAAGTAGGTCACACATTTGGGACTGAGTCTTGATTTTTCAAAGGCAGAGTACATAGAATTGTACGCAAGGCGAGGAGTAAGAGGAAGACACAGTTCAGTACGGAGGAGAAAAAGATCATCGTTACAGAGGTGATCGAACACTGCCGACAACTGCTCTGGTGTCACTAACTCTGTGCATTGCGGGCCAACGTCACGTGGCTGTGTGTCTCCCTGCTGACCGCTGCCCCGGGCCTACACTGCGGTCAAGTAGGTCACGCATTTGGGAGTCTTGATTTTTCAATGGCCGAGTACACACATCAATGCAGAGTTTATATCACTATACTCCCTTTGATGTGGTGACACAAAGTATGTGCATGGCATCCCAGCCACACGTGTCTGTGGGCCCTTTATGACTACACTGCGGTCCTGCAGGCCTCACACAAATCCAATCCAGTCCGTACCAGGCAGGACACAGCATCGTCGCTGGCTAAACACCCGCTCAGCTCTGTCGCTACTGCCTCGGTCAACCACGAGTCATCCCCACATGCCATTTCAACGCCGTGTGTTAGTGTTCCAGGAGGAGCTAGCTGAACAGCGGTTGGCCCGCGCTGGCCGCTGCCTCCGGACTACACAGCGGTCGAATAGGTCACACATTGGGAACTCAGTCATGATTCATTTATGGCAGACCTGATATCATTGTACTGGCCTCGTCGCAGCCTGCATCCCCTTTCAGCTCCGGTGCCACTAAGTCTGTTCCCTGACATCCATGGACACTTTCTTCTTGAGATTTGTTGGCGACTGAGTCTATGGACTGGGGGTTGTCTTCATCATCATGTCGGTGATACTGACTATGTGGCCAAAACGAGGCTGTAGCATTCCACTCCTCCATTTCCCGCTTCCGGCCGGCTTCTGCCCTCTGCATCATGCCCTGGAGGACACCTTCCACTGTCCCCCACAAACCTCCGCTACATTCACCTTCGACATCGACGAGGACCCACTCACCTCTCGTGGCCCTAGCTCACTGCACCGCAAGTCACCGTCCCATGGCGGTGTGCCTGTGCCAGCCGCACTGCATCCGGGGCCACTAACTCTGTGCAGCTCAATTCATGGCCCCAGTCTTATGGCATGTTGGATGGCCTCTGGTTCGATGGTCTGGGGGTCATCAACGCCATGTGTCTTTGGCCCTGCGCTGTCCGCTGCCTCCGGCGTCAACTGCGGTCCACCTGGGCTCACACATCAAATAGAGTCCTGACCTGCCCTGACGGCGCATCACCGCAGGATGCACACGCCACCACCGCCAGGACCAACTCCAAACAACAGGTGGCAGAGCCGGAAGTGTCTTACTGCCAGACTGTCAGAGTTGCTCACACCTGTCGTGGGTGCCATCATCAGCTTGATACCCTGCTCAGCTCTTCAGGTGCCACTAACTCAGTGCACCACAAATCATGGACCATTCTGCTTGCATGTTGGGTGAACACTGTACTCTCTCCGGCTACCACCATGATGCTTCACAGTTGTTTCTGTTATGCTGGTGTTTTATGTTTCTGCTTCAATTGTGATCACTGTTCAAGTTGTTGCCAGCACCAACAACTCCATGAGTACTGGCTTACACTCACCCCACACACATCCAGCACATGCGTCACTGTACATGTGACCATGCCAATAAAGGTGTCGAGCACACGTGCCCGTGGCCAGTTCAACGAACTATCTGAGTGTGTCCGTGTGCTCATGATGTATGCATTAGGGCCCCGGCCCCACAACATTACATTGTGCCGTGTGCAGAGGACGCAGCCATGTCACCCCAGGCAGAGGAGTGAACTTGGCCGGTGTACGCCAGTCCGGTGTGGGGGTGTGGGTGATTATCCCGTGGCTCTGGGTGTGGTTCAGTACTGGAAATGTGCAAAGGCATGTGTCTCTGTCGCAGTGTGGGCCTCCGTTGGGGAGTGTAGGTGGTCCCTGATGGGACTCGGACACCCAAGTATGTGATCTAGTTCGTCTTCCATGAGGTAGTGCCCCACCCCCACATGTTCGGCCAGCCCCTTCTGGCAGTCTGACAGCTGGCCTTGGAATGGGATGTGTGCTTAGGTGGGCTGCTGGGAGCCAGCCGGGGTGGTGGGTGCGTCCAGCTGTGTTGTCCGTGTAGGGGGTGGTGTATCCTCGATGCAGCGGTGCTGGCCTGTCCCTGGCGCTCTATTGCCTAAGATGTCCATGGACTGTTGTAGGGCGTTGGTGTCAGAAGTGTGGAGGTCCTCTTGAGCATCACTGATGGGTTATCTGGTCTGCTCTGCTGGAGGTGTTGTTTGTCCCTCTGCAATGTGAAGGCGAGATGCTTGTTGACATTGTGTTGGCATGTATGTTGACGCATTGTTCGAGTTTACATACAGACTGCATGACAATGTACATTGTGACTTCTTTGGGAGGGGCGGACTATTTGATGCGTGATAGTGGACATTTGGACTACATGACGTAGGTGATGTTGTACACGTACATTTTCATCTCACAGTTTCCTGCTATGTCAGATGTGATTTGCCATTTTCTACGCACAGGCGGACCCAGTTGTGTCCTCTGTTCTGCAGTGTAAGTGTTGCACTGTGTCCCACATTGTCGTCCATGTGGATGTGCCTTGATTGCTATGTGTGTGTGCTGCATTGTGTGAGAGTCGCATCTGCAGCTGTGATTTTGCTGCCCCTTATCCCTTGGAGGCGGTGTGCCTTTGGCTTTTGTGCTTTTAAGGTGCTGTGATGTTGGCGACTTGGGTCATTTGTGCTCTTGGACGGTTTTTGTACTCTTGTGCATTGTTTGTCTGCAGATGTATTGTTGACGTCAGTGGTTGTTTGTGCACGTGGATGTGTCAGAGTGTGACCTGCTCCTTCCGGATGTAGTCCACACTCAGCCACCTCAGTCTCGTGGCGTACACAATGTCATGGTGATTGTACTCCGGCCATGCTGCTCGTCATGTGGTGTCACTTGCATTGTCAGTGTGGCTCTCGCATGCGCATCTTTGCTGTGTTTCGCACTGGTGCATGTGTGTGTTGTGGAATTGGTGTTGTGTGGGGTGGGACCCCTTCGGGCACATGGTGGACGGGGGCCTACTTGATGTTTGTATGTGTGCTGCAGTGTGCCACGGGGATCAGGGACATGACCCAGGGTCGTTGTGGGTGTGCAGTGTGCTACACGTCGTTGTGCATGTGTGCCATTGTGCCCGTCCCCCCAGTCCCTGTTCGTTATTCACCCTGTTGATGTTGTGTCAAGTCATGTCGAGCAGTGTCCGGACTCCAGACTCCTTGCACCGTCTCCACACTAATGACTGTGGCCACCATTTGCTCCAGCTCCTCCTGTGGCGCAGGACTCCCACCTCCATTCGCCGTTGCTGCCTTCCTGTTGGCAGCGGGTTTCTGCTTGGTTTGGCTTTTAACATCGTGCCAGTGCATCTTGGCCTCCTCGGCACTCCGACTGCATTCACGATGGGATGCCATTTTTCCGTCTGTGTTGCCAATGACACGGTGGTGGTGATGGACAGTTGTTGTTAGTGCTCTGTCACCTCCGTGATGACGATCCGGTTGTCATGCGGACTGTAGCCCGTCTTCCTCTTCCTCTTCTCCTTGGCCTTCCCCGACCCCGAGGTTCCTTGCTGGTGGTCTGTGGGGCTTGTGGGGTTCGCATTGACCTGGGCACTCGTTCCGGGTGCATCCATGTTGCTACGCAGTTTATTTTGTTTATGGTGTGTTTTTCTTGTTCAGCTTTTATGGTGCATTTTCCCGCCAGACGCGTGGGAATTGCAGGCCTATCGCTGGTTATCGCAGTTTTTCTTTTTTCGAGGTTGGCCTCATCGCAACTTTATTCGCGTTGGTGTTTCGCATTTTTTCGCGTCACGTTATTTTTAACGCGGTCTTTTGAAGCGTTATCGTGGGACTATCGCATGGTGCCGCCAGGTTGAGAATGCTACGTTAACACGGCGTTGTTTTCCCGCGATGGACTGCGATATGCAAAGTTGCGTTAAGCTAAACTTGCGGTGGTTATCACACGTTCTTGAGAATATGCCCCCAAGGATTTCCTTGAAAATTCTCAAAAAAACAAAAGCTAACGGAGGAGTAAAATTTCCTGACTTTCGACTCTATCATACGGCTTTTTCCCTCAAGCAAGCATCCAAATGGCTTCTTACAGACATCACACCTTACACACCTTTATGGGTTAAAATAGAACAATCTCTACTTGCTCCTTTTTCCATTAAGGAAATTCTTACCTTTACTGCGAAGGCAAACAATACGTCTCTTCCACTATTTCTTCACACATGTTCTTTATTAAGACCTAATTGTCATCCAAGGATTTCTACTAGAGATTCTTTCCTGCAATCTCCTCTTTGGTATAAACGTCTTATTACCATTAATATTAGACCCTTATATTGGAAATCTTGGAGACTTCGGGGTATCATTTGGGACCGAGATATGTTTTTTTAATTTTTTTTTAATTTAATTTGCAATTGAAGTATTGTACAAGTTGACAAGCATAACAATTTCACTTATTGACAAGTAACAATTGTAACAGGTTACATAGGAGTATTGATCCCAAATAAAAAGGTAGAATACTTTGAGTAGCACATATCGTACACATATCCACACAACAAATGTTATCTTGTGGAAGGCTCTTAAAAACAATCTTTTCTTTGGTATACTGCATCCGTTTCTCATTCGCTGAAGGGTAATCTAGACTGCGACTTGCTCTTCACCAGGTTGTGGTATGTTCTGATCCGTAGCCCTCAGCCAGTTTAGAAATGGGCCCCAAATGTCTTTTGGATGAGAGGCCACAGGCATCAACTCCCAAAAAGCAGTAATTTGTTCCTGACAGAACGTAACATCAACAATCCAGTCTTTGAGCTTGGGAGGGTGCGGCCTACCCCATTTCATAGCAATCCTACATTTTGCCAATAATAGCAGCATAGCCAATAGTCTGCGAACCCCCACAGGCACATTCTTCACATATCCCAATAAGCCCATCGTTGCCCCAGGTGCTATTTGTGTCATAAGTATCTCACTAATAGTCTGGAAAATCTCCTTCCAGTACGCTGCTATTGGGGGGCAGCTCCAGGCCAAATGTAAGAAAGTGGCTTGGTCTGTTCGACATCTCCAACATTCCGCGCTCAGCCTAATGCCCATTCGATACAGTTGTACGGGTGTTCGATAATATTGATTTAGAAATTTGAAATTAATTAACCTGAGCTTATAATTGGGGGATAGTTGTTCTAGCTGCGCACAGCAGAACTTCCATTCCTCCTCTGTCACTTGCGGAAGTAGCTCAGTGTTCCATTGGTCTCTATGATTTGGCCTGGCCACTGGGTAATGTGTCTGCATGGAGGAGTAGAGCCTAGTAATAAGTTTTTTTGCTGAGGGATTGGTAAGTATGTTTTCGAAGGCATGATGAGTAGGTGCTGCATTTGGAAATGTGTCATGGGTTTGCCGACAAACTGCTCGTATGCAATGGTATAGCAGTGTGTCTGAAAACGAAGGGGGAGGTTTATCAGTCGGGGTCGGAGGTTCAAGAAAGCCCTCCTCTCTATACAAGTCCGCGTAACTTTGAATTCCCATCCTCTGAGCTCTCGCTATAGCTCCCTTGTCCTCCAGAGGGGGCATTTGTGGGTTTTTTGCCATTTGTATTGAGGGGGCGTAAAGTATCTGCATGTTGGCTCGTCTTCGCAAGCCATCCCAGGCCCATCGTATTGATTCTGTAGTGTCAATTACCTGTCGGGGGCATTTGTATGGACTGTATAGTGCCACAGTCAGGGGAGTTGGCGCGGCTATGTCACCTTCCACCGCTACATGGAGCTGAAATGGGATTGGATGTATCCAAAATTGCAAATATTGCGCCTGAGCGCAGAAAGCGTACAGTTGGAAATCTGGCGCGCCCAACCCACCCTGGCTTTGTGGGAGTGTTAGTGTTTCCCAGTCGACTCTAGCTTGCCCTCCCGCCCACACCAGTGATATCAAAAGTGAACATATCCTAGTGAAGAAGGATTGGGTGAGTATAAGAGGGACGTTAGCAAATATGTAAAGAAATTTGGGAAGAACAATATTCTTTGCTACTGCTATTCGTCCTGCCAGGGTCAGCGGCAGTGCAGCCCAGAATTTAATTTTCCCTTCCAGCCAGGTGATGGTATGCCCTATGTTCAAATTCCATAGCGCTTGGACATCCCTACTCAGCCATATCCCCAAATATTTCACAGGGCCATCTGCCCAGCAAAGTGGATAGTCGATCTCAAACGGTGAAGTGTCATCAGTCAGCGCAAACAAAGTGGATTTTTTCCAATTTATTTGTATGCCCGACATACCCCCAAATTGCATAAGCTCTCGAAGCACTGGTGGCAAATTGGTGTGGGGTTGTTTAATATATAAGGTTATGTCATCCGCATATTGTGAAATTATTATCCCTCTAGATGTGAAGCAGAGCCCTCTCGCTGCGTGTTGTTGTTGCAGCCGCGCTGCCAACGGCTCCATTGCGATAGCGAAAAGCAGGGGTGAAAGAGGACACCCCTGCCTCGTGTGATTGTGAAGGCCTCAGTAATCTGTCCATTGGCAAACAAGCGGGCAGTGGGGTCAGTGTACAACAGCTGTATCTGTTTTATAAAGAGAGTGCTGAAACCTAATCGTTGTAGGACAAAAAAGAGCAACGTCCACTCCAGGGAGTCAAAAGCCTTGGTGGCGTCTAAGAGTGCTGCCACTGCAGGAAGATGCGGGTCTAGGTAGTGTAGTATTGTGAAAAAGGTACGCAAATTATGAGAGGTCGATCTCCCAGGAATTAATCCTGATTGATCTGGCCTGGCAATGAGCGTTAAAAGTGGCTGGATCCGATTTGCCAACAATTTGGCATAAATGTTGTTGTCTGTGTTTATAAGCGACAACGGACGATATGAGTCACATTTGTACGGTGCCTTGTCGGGTTTAAGTAGCAACAGGATGCTCGCCTCTCTAAGAGTTGGAGGTAATCTGCCATTGTCTAGGGACTCCTGGTGTACTGCCATGAGGCGGGGGGCAAGAATGGAGGCATAGCTTTTATAAAATGATACCGGCAGACCGTCTAGCCCAGGGGCTTTGTCTGGTGGCAAACTATTAATGACACCAATAACATCTTCTTCACTGAATGGTTCGTCAAGATATGCTCTGTGGGCATTACTGAGCCATAGCAGCTCTATAGAGTCAAAGTAGGATTGCAAAGTCTCTGCTGGCATGTTGTGTTGCGATGTATAAAGTTGCAAATAGTATTCTACAATGTGATTTTTGATCGCCTGTGGGCCCCTTATTGCCTGTTGCATTTCATCTTGTAGTTCTGTGATGAAATCTACTGTGCGCGGTTGTCTGAGCAGAGCCGCTAACATTTTCCCAGGTCTGTCACCCTCCGCATATTTCTTGGCTTGTGCGTTCCTCCCCAAGTAGTGGACCTCCCTTTGCGCCTCCTCCTCATTCATTTAGCTTACTTCTAATCTGTGATAGCAGCGCATTATCCCCACTGCTAAAATAATTAAGTTCCAACTCACGAATTTGCGCTTCTAGGCTGGACAAGGTTTGTCGTATGGCCTGAAGTACCCCAGCTTGGTGAACAATGCATTTGCCACTAATTACTACCTTGAAGGCCTCCCAAAGCGTTGACGGGGAGGACACCGAACCATCATTTAATGCAAAATATTCTAGGATGTCGCGTTTTATTTCTTCCTTGAATGCGGCGTCTAAGAGGGCATGCGGTGGGAGCCTCCAAGTGAAAGCTCGGCTGGGCATAGTGTCTACTTGGAAGCGAAGGAGACATGGCGCATGATCTGAGAGGGTGCGGGGAAGATGCCTAATGTCTACTGTCCATGTGGCTCTGTCTTTTGATATTAACCAAAAGTCTATACGGGACCAGGCTGAGTGATGTGCTGTTACACATGTGCCTTCCAAGTAGTCTGGATGCCACTCCCTCCAGATATCTAATAGCTCTCCGTCCTTCAATATCATTTTTAGTGTAGCACTGGTGTTGGGGTGCAATGTGCGCAACGTTCCCTTGCGATCCCGGGAGTCGTCTAGGATGGCATTATAGTCACCTCCCCAGATTATTGTGTCACATTCAGTTTTCCGTATATGAGCCCAATATAAAAGTCAGGGGTGTCTAAGTTGGGACCATATACTGTAACCAAATCCACCCTCAGCGTTCCTAGTGTGCCTTCCAGTAGGATATATCTACCTTCTGGATCGGACCTCAATGAAGCCTGGTTCCAGCCAATCCCTCTACGAATCAGAATTGCAGTACCTCTGGCATAATTAGAGTAGGCCGCTAAGTAAATGTTCCCCCCGTGTCTATGTTTAAGCGTGGTGTTTGTTGCGCTGGATAAATGTGTTTCTTGTAAGAAACCAATGTCTATGCGGTGTCGGACCAGATAGGATTGCACCAACCGAACCTTCCTGTTATCATTTAATCCTCTAATGTTCTAAGTTATGCAATTATATGTTGTCATCGCCTATATTGTACAACTCAAACTCTGTTTCCCCCGCCACCTGTACTATATTGCAACCTGTACGCCAACTGTGCTTCTTCACATGTTTGCCATTTTGATTTTAAACTTTCAATACCCACCCTTAATATACCTCCCCCACCCACTCCAACCCCCCAAACAGGTTGAGCTAACATATCCCTCCCACTGTGCTAACTTAACAAAGGAAACTAGAAAAAGCTAAGCACCCGGTGACACCGAGTGAATATGGGACCGAGATATGTTTGATGGTATGATTCCTTGTTCTTTCCCTCATTTTCAAGCGACTTTCAATTGTCCACGTTCTTTTTGGCAGAAGTTCTCAACTCTTATGGAGATAATTCTAGATGTCTTCTACTCCTTCCCCTCTGACGCTCCCTCACCCACAGCTGATCCTTTTTTTAAAATTTTGCTGCTATTCCCAAAGGCTTCCTTGATTTATAAGCACCTTTCTATTCCAGATCCTGTTCGCTCTAAAACAAAATTGGAACTTGCTTGGGAAGCGGATTTGTGTTGTGTGTGGAGCATGGACTTCTGGAATAAAATCTGGGCAAGATCATTAAAAATCTCTAGATCTGCTTCTACTACCCAATCTATGTTTTTTCTATATCATAGATTATATTTCACCCCCCTTTCAATAGCTACATTTTCACACACTAACGATGATTCTTGTTGATCCTGTAAATCCCCTTCAGTTGATTTGTTACATCTTTTATTTTCCTGTCCTAATGTAGCCTCCTTCTGGGTAGATATATGGTCTCTCGTATCCGAAATCTTTAATTTACATATATCCCTGGCTAATGATATACTTTTTGCAGGTAGTTTATTAGAATCCTTACATTTATCGTCACATGAAAAAGGACTATTTGATCTTATGTTGGCTTTAGCCTTTCAGCAAATTACATCAAACTGGAAATGTTCAACTAAACTCTCAGTTAAGTTATGGTGGAATAATGTTTGTCATTATAATAGATTGGACATTGTTTTTGTTTTGCCTCCTCTTACAATCCACTTGCCAATAGAGACTTGTATTGGTTACCATTAACTAACTATTTAAACAAAATTGCAAAAAAAGAATTTGTTTCTTCTAAAAGTTCTGAAAATTTTAAACTTCCGTAAGTTGTTGTTTCTCTACCTTTTATTTTAGATTTTTTTAAATTATTATACTGTTTTTTGATATGTTAATCTTTTCTTCATTTATTATTAATATGCAATATTACTCGATCCTCAGTTATTGAATTATATTATACCCTTTATCCCTTCCCTCACTTTAATAACGTAATATTGTAAACAGCTTTCTACTCTGTTCAGTTTTGCCCTACACATGTCTTGTTACTTATTTTAAGACATTCTGTATGGCTCTCTTTTTGTAATTGACTTTTGTTTAAATAAAGCTTTTTAAACTTAAACAAACTATGTAGGATATCAGTTTTTGCTCTGATTAAGATATCTGCACTACTTCTCTCCTGTAATCATTTATTACAGATGATTTAGGATGTGGAAATGCTTCTGCCCGGCTCAACAGAGTATAGACTGCATTTACGATACATTTTAAGTAAAACATGGTTTAGTTTGATAGTGACTTGTACCAAAATGTGTAACATATGTGTGCATGAAATTACAAGTTCAGTAGAGGTGTGTTTATTTTTGGAGTTAAGATCCTACAAATACAAATGGGTGATATGCACCCAGAAGAACTATTTCATCAGAAGGAGAAGAGACCAAGGAATTCATGGATGGCAGTGTGACAGAACTTTAAGAGAATATTGCAAGTCACCTCAGAATTCTTGGACTTTATAAAATATCTCAAGGATGGGCGATGTACCTCTGCCCACAGATCTCTTGGTGAACCTATAATGTGTGGTAGGTGCTGCTTTATCCCATATATTATGTATTCTGCTATCTTACATCATTCAGAAATGTATACTTGGGGGTCGATTCCGATCTCGATCGGAAGGCCTCCGAATCAGATTCGGCTTCACCAGATCCGAGTCGGAGGCTTTGTTTCCGACCGAGTCGTACAGAGGTCCGGACGCCCAAGTACGATGCGAATGAACGCGAAATCGCCGACCGAATCGTTTCCAGGTCCGAACCGCTCCGTATGACTCGTTCGCACTCGATTCATAACGTGCAATGGAGACGTTTTACGACCGAGCCAGTACGATGCACGATCCAGACAGCCGGATCGAGTCGGAGTCTCCGGGACAAAAAGGCTCCGGGAAGCGGACTTCGGGGGTCAGTGCCGGACCCCCTTTGCCCGTAGCCTTACAAGTCAGACACAGGGGGTGACCCAAGGGTCCCCCCTACACATGCATGTACAGTGCGGGCGTGAGCGAGGCGTCCCCGCGATAGGGGGCACACTTCTCCAAGACGTGCTATTTTCACAATGGGAGTCCATGTACGCATCGTACAACAGGCTCCCATTGACTTTAATGGGGCTCCGAGCGACACAAGTCCGTCAGCGCTCGATTGCATCGTACTCGCTCGCTCGGAGCCAAGGGGCACGAATCGGTCGGATATCGCTCCGGGATCGTGTCGGACGGAACGGTTTCCGACCAGGATCGGAATCGGCCCCTTGGTGTTAATTAATGCGGTCATAGGAGAATATATCAAATAAGTTCAAATATCCCCGTGTCAAACTCAAAATGAGTTCTACAAGTGAGCCAAATTACAACCATAACCTTTGGAATGAATGAATGAACGGGGGGGTTTATAGAGCGCTCAGCTACTGCGGGAGTGTCCCGGTGCTAATTGGGGTGAAAACCCTCTTAAGCACATAACTACTACCACAAACCTTACTGTCTCACTAAAATAAAGCTTGGATTTGAGTTTCCTACGGAATACAGTCTCGAGGGGAATCAAACGCAGGTCACGTGGGAGTTAATTCCAGACTTTGGCTGCCTGAAAGGAAAAGACTTTTCACCCCCTACAGATGCGTTTGAAACAGGGAATCGATAGAAGAGAGGCTGAAGAAGACCGCAGTCTGGAAGGACAATACTGTACAAATCTCTTTACCAGATAACCCGTGATGGACAGAAACACTGCCCTATGAACCAGGAGGATCACTAACAGAATATCGACACAAAAATATTGTTGTCCAAAATATCGAAGTCCTATCTTCATAATGGTAAGTACAAAAATATCGAAAAAAATATTGTTGTAAAAAATATCGTTGTTAAAAATATCGTTTTTTTTTTTAAATGTTTGAAAAATATTGTAAAATAATGCAAATAATACATGTAATAAAAAAAAATAGTTGGAATTATTAGAAATGTTTTAAAACTATAAATAATAAATATAATATAAAAATAAATTAAACATACATATATATAAAATATAATATATATTAACTTAATATAACTAATAAATAATTATTTTAATAAATTAGAAAATGTTAGAAACATATAAAAAATTATAAATACATATATATATATATATATATATATATATATATTAAACTCCAATCCTGACGGCGGCGAACAGACAGGCACTGACTCCGTGAGATGGTGAAAAAAAGAAGTTTTTAATCCATACAATCGACCTATATATATATATACATACACCGGTAAAATAAAATTTAAAATAAAATACATATATAATAAATCAAAATATTAAAATATTTTTATGTTTTTACAATTACATTTGACACTACATTAACTGCAACAGTAGTGAAAATGTTAGATAGCGAAGGGGATAAAATTACTATTCCCACTCCAGGGAGTGCAACAGTAGGGAAAGTGTTGGATAGCGTAGGGGTAAAATTACTATTCCCACTCCAGGGAGTGCAACAGTAGGGAAAGTGTTGGATAGCGTAGGGGAATAATTTACTATTCGCACTCCAGTGAGTGCAAAAGTAAGGAAAGTTTTGGATAGCGTAGGGGTAAAAATTACTATTCCCACTCCAGGGAGTGCAACAGTAGGGAAAGTGTTGGATAGCGTAGGGGAATAATTTACTATTCCCACTCCAGTGAGTGCAACAGTAGGGAAAGTGTTGGATAGCGTAGGGTTAACATTTACTATTCCCACTCCAGAGATTGCAACAGTAGGGAAAGTGTTGGATAGCGTAGGGATAAAATTTACTATTCCCACTCCAGGGAGTGCAACAGTAGGGAAAGTGTTGGATAGCGGGGGGGAATAATTTACTATTCCCACTCCAAAGAATGCAACAGTAGGGAAAGTGTTGGATAGCGGAGGGGATAAAATTACTATTCCCACTCCAGGGAGTGCAACAGTAGGGAAAGTGTTGGATAGCGTAGGGGTAAAAATAACTATTCCCACTCCAGAGAGTGCAACAGTAGGGAAAGTGTTGGATAGCGTAGGGGTAGACATTACTATTCCCACTCCAGGGAGTGCAACAGTAGGGAAAGTGTTGGATAGCGTAGGGGTAAAAATTACTATTCCCACTCCAGAGAGTGCAACAGTAGGGAAAGTGTTGGATAGCGTAGGGGTAGAAATTACTATTCCCACTCCAGGGAGTGCAACAGTAGGGAAAGTGTTGGATAGCGTAGGGGTAAAAATTACTATTCCCACTCCAGAGAGTGCAACAGTAGGGAAAGTGTTGGATAGCGTAGGGGTAGAAATTACTATTCCCACTCCAGGGAGTGCAACAGTAGGGAAAGTGTTGGATAGCGTAGGGGTAAAAATTACTATTCCCACTCCAGAGAGTGCAACAGTAGGGAAAGTGTTGGATAGCGGAGGGGAATAATTTACTATTCCCACTCCAAAGAATGCAACAGTAGGGAAAGTGTTGGATAGCGGAGGGGTAAAAATTACTATTCCCACTCCAGGGAGTGCAACAGTAGGGAACATGTTGGATAGCGGAGGAGAATAATTTACTATTCCCACTCCAGAGAGTGCAACAGTAGGGAAAGTGTTGGATAGCGGAGGGGTAAAATTACTATTCCCACTCCAGGGAATGCAACAGTAGGGAAAGTGTTGGATAGCAGAGGGGAATGATTTAATATTCCCACTACAGCAAAATAATAAACATTAATTAACAAACAACTAATTAATTAAAAATAATTTTCCTCCCACCATATTCCCCTATAAATGACACCACCAATGTCGTAAATCATAACACAATTAACATAAACAATTAACAATTAATTAATTAATAATAATTAACAAGCAATTTAAAAACAATCAATAATAAAGTAATTCACACAAATAACGATAAAAAACAACTGAAAATAAATTTTATATAAATATTTTAAAAAATATATTAAAATCAAGTTACTTCCCACCCTATTCCCCAACCCACAACCCGCTCTTAAAAAAATAACACAAATCACATAATTAATTATGAACTATTAATAACCAATTAATAAATAATTAAGAATAAATTATTTACCACAATTAACAGTATGAAATGTTAAATACATAAATATTAAATAATTAAAAATATAAATTAATTGATTATTATTAAAATTCTTCCCACCCTACTCCCCTATAAACCCACAACCCACTCCTAAAAAAATAAAACAATTCACTTATACACCAATTAATTATTAATATTTAACAACCAATTAATAACTAATTAATTACAAATTAATTACCATAATTAACAATATAAAATATTTTTAAATAAATAGTATTTAATTAATTATAATTAAATTACTTCCCACCCTATGCCCCTATAAAACCACAACCCGCTCCTAAAAAATAACACGATTAAGGTATTTACCAAATATTAATTAATAATTAACAACCAATTAATAACTAATAATAAATTAATTAACACAATTAATAATATAAAATATTAAATACCTAAATATTAATTAATACAAATTATTAATTAATTATTTAAAATTAAAATACTTCCCACCCTATTCCCTATAAACCCACAACCCGCTCCTAAAAAAAGAACACAATTAAGATATTTACCAAATATTAATTAATAATTAACAACCAATTCATAACTAACTAATAATAAATTAATTAGCACTATTAATAATATAAAATATTAAATACCTAAATATTAGTTAATAATAATAATTAATTATTAATCATAATTAAATTACTTCCCACCCTATTCCCCTATAAACCCAAAACCCGCTAGGGAAGAAAAACACAAAATTTAATTAAAAAAAATTAATAACTTCAAAAAATTATTATTAAATTTATTATAATTAAATTACTTCCCACCCTATTCCCCTATAAACCCACAACCCGCTACAGAACTAAAACGCAAAATTTACTTTAAAAAAAAACTAAATTGTAACTTCTAAAAATTAAACACATATATTCAAAAACAAATGCAATACTAACACAAAAACATAGAACACATACATTTAAAATACACACTAAAATACATAACACTAAATAAAATAAAGATATTTTTAACAATTATATTTTTGCAAACGATATTATGTACTTCGATATTTTGGAAAACGATATTACTTACCTTCAACTCGATATTCTTGTCAACGATATTCTGACTGTCGATATTTTTGTTTCCCAATATTTTGGACTCGATATTAGTGTCAGTCGATATTTACAACTCGATATTTTGACTGTTCACCGAACCGGGACCGAGGCTTTTAATACTATCCGTTTCCTGATCGGCAGCCACTGGAGAGCCTTCAAAGCCAATGAGATGGACGAACGCCTAGGAAGACGCAAGAGGACCCTAGCTGCCGCATTTATTGTATGGCAACAAGGGGTCCTCTGGGTAATCACCAGACTGGAGATGGGGCAGCAGAAGGGAGGGGTAACTGCAGAAACGCACATGCAATACAATGTGAGTGAAAAGAGGCGCCTATCTCTCCCCATTCCGATGTTCAATGCTCCCAGACGTACAAAAAGAAGGGGTGTAAAATTCTTTCTCCCACTTAATGACTTGAGGAATAGTTGGCTCTTTTATCTAAATTGATACTCTCTGGAATATTCTAAATGGCTCTGTTTATTGTGTACAAGCTATTGAAATCGGGTACCAGTGTTACACTGCATTATTAAAGATAATGACTTTGTTTTGAATGAAACATTGCAAAAGAGTTTTGAAAGGTACTAGTTTGGCTGAAAAAATATGTTCCCTGTGGCAAAAGAATAGTAAACTACCCTCAAATATATTACAACTTTGAAAGCTAATACAGTGTTCAGTCAGTCATAAATCTTTATTCGGCTTTGAGAAAAACCATAAAAGAGCAATAACATATTTAAACATATGACAATAAAATATGCACTGGTACATTCAAGAAAAAGAAAAACACTACTGCTCATAAAAACAGCAAAAGTTCTCAAACCCAAGAACAAAAACCTCATTGGGTCCGCTATGCTTTCAGGTAGGAGAAAATGGGTGACTTCATTTCGCTTTACAGAGTATAATACAGTGCGTACTTCTTTGAAGCACAGCAGAAATTACTTTAGAAATTATTTGGTTTTGTAACTATTAATTTGATATGATACACATATATCAACAAACGTGAGGAAAAGATATATGACATATAGATATAAAATACACAGTCTATGGAACAAGTTTAAATATTTAACATGAATGCAATATAAACACAGCCATTAAGTAACCCCGTGGGCGAGTAGTGCAGACCAGGATAAAGTGATACCTCTAACGGGCGGGCCATCAAAACCTTCAGCTAGCGAGCCCTTGGGTTGTTGGAAAAAATACTATGAGGCTCATTAGGATGGCGGGCGGAGGCACATCCCCGGTGCTGGCGGTGGCGGAAAATGTCCTTTTCCGCCCTCCAGCAGCGGTCCTCGCGTCTGCCATATTACAATGGGCAAACATAGCCCATTTTCCGTCCGCTGCGGAGCGATATGAACCGCCAGAAATTTGCGCCCACCACCGTGGCGGAGGGAGCCAATAGAGACCCACCGCCGTGCGGAATGACGTCCCGTCCGCCGTACAAATCACGATGCCGCAAACAGCCCATCACACCGCAGCGGAGAATCCACCCACCCAGAGACGGCGCAAGCACGACAGCATGAAACCAGACTCCCGGTCCCCTCCACCCAGTCCTGACCGCAATGGATCCAGCTCTTCAAGCCATTCCGCTGCTGTACCTCATCCACTACCAGCAAGTAATGCTCCGTCGCGGACAACACCGCAGGTACGCAAAAACACAACTCCGCACACAACCACAACACACAACTCCTGTGCTGTCATATGGTTTCTGTCCATATCAGACACTCTGGTGGGGACAGGAACATATCCCCCAGTGTACCCACACATGTCCTACTGGTTCAGAAACTCACCCCTCCGCATCCGGGTCACTCATCAACCGCAAAATCACTGCAATGTCCCGGTCCTGTCACCGCAGCGGTGAAAACGCAGAAAAAGCTGCAAACAATGTAGTAGGCAGGGCCGGCACCAGGCATGGGCAGTCCGCAAAGATTTACAGGGCTCCACCTCCACCCTTCCCACACTACGCCTCCCACACCCATTTGGGAACATGCTGTGTGCTCCTCCTGTGCCCCCCTGCACAATTAATCTGCCAGGTGTAACCAGACCTTGCACCTCACACACCAAAGGACAAGGGAGCCTGGCTTGGAAAGGGAAAAGGAACACCCTGCACAGAAGCTCAGGGGCTGGACAACCCTCTCCTCACACCTACCTCCCACTCATCTGAAGCAAACTGAGTATGATCACAAAATGAAGACTCACACTGCCTATGCACATCCACTGAACTGTTCACACTGCCTGTCAAGTCACACACAAACACCCAACACTGACACCCAGACACATACTCATACCATAGGGCATCAGCAATGGAGGACAAGAAATGGGCCAGCAAAAAGGGAAGTGGACAGTGCTGGAAACCCATGGAGCAAGCCACATAGCATCCTTACATCACATACAAGAGAAGGAACATATCACACCACCCTTAGGCCATCAAATCAGACATGGGTGGCACAGTGAGTGAAAGTAAACCACAGTGACCTCTGTGCAACAACTCAGGGATACATCAAGGCAAGCCATGCATAGGCACAGGAGTGATAGGAAGTGTCTGAAGTCATACAGTGACCAGCCACACATCTGTCTCAACTTACTTGACATGTGTATGTCATCAGTACAACACACATGGCCCATTGTCACACTCCTTGACTGTCAAACACAAGTAGGACCTTCACACATACCCATCCTCTACCCACCTCACACCTGCAACACTCAACACCTGTGAGAAACACACATAATGGTCAAAATGGTGTCCTGTGAGTTCAATGACAAGCAATCACACTCCCTGTGGTGCATCCACAAACATCACACTCACACTCAGGGATGCCTGAACCAATGCAGACACAGAAACAATAGCCAAACACAAAGCTCACAAACAACATACACAGAAGTACAACAAGCCCACACATGGGCAGCCAAACAGTGGAAAGGCAATGTGACCCTAGACAGAACAGGAGTACACAACAGTGTCACTCAGGGCCAATGCACAGACACCATACCTCAACACAAACAAGAAGTGCATCATCAAAAATCAATCCTGAACACTAACTGGGATCAATGGGACAATAAGCTAACACAGACAGAGACACCACACCACTCATAAAGTGAACATGGTGCCATAATCTACCACAAGCATGCACATGCACAATCCTGACAAGTGACAGGTCAAAAATAGGAGGACAAACCACCAATGTTATCCCGAAACCGGTCCCAGGATGCTTGTTTCCGGTTCAGGGAAGACCTGGCTTGGCAGTTCGGGCTGGACTGTTCCCATGAGGCACAGGGTCAAGACTGATTTGCATATAGCTGGGTCTGAACTGAGGTGGCGAAGTGAGCTAAAGAATGATGATGGATTCAACCCAGATCTGTGACTGGGGGTGAGTGTCTGAAAAGTTTCAGCGCTCCGTCCATCATCTTCTTGTGTTCACTCAAAACAAGCCCAGTAACAAGAATCCACCTTGCTTCATGTGACAGACACACAAGTAATGCACACTACACCTGCAACACACATCTGAATGTATAACACAGCAACAACTACTCACACACAACGTCATGCAAATAGAACATCACACACACATAGCATCTGTGAGTAGAAAGAGCCAACACAGGCCAAACACTGCTTACATGCACAACAAAAACACAACGGATGCACATATCAATCCATCACATTGCAAACTCAGCTGGGCATCAGGGGGATGCACACCAAGCAAGTACAAGGCAACATACACTGACAGCACTGCTTGCACACCAAGCAGTGTGTGCACACCAACCAAACCAATAGCACACACATCTTCGTGCCACACCATGAACTCCCACAACACAAATCATCACAGCACACAGAGAACATCACACTCAGGAAGGGTAGCAGTACCTCAGCAAACACACATACAGCTTACCCACATCACTCCCAGATGCACAACTCAGGGACACCCAGGTGCAAACAACATGACTAGAGGACTGTGCTGCTCAAACATATGCACTGCACATGAGCAACCATGACAGCAAAACATTAGAAGAAAATGACACATAACTAATTGGGAAACTGTCCTGAGTGGCACATTGGTCCTGTACACAGTCCAGCCTCACACAGCATAGTGTCACACTATGAAGTGGTGGGGAGGCTCACACACTGGCAAGCCATGGGGTTGAAGACAGGAGATTGAAGTGGGGTGTACTTCAGTAGTGGATAGGTGAGGAGTGTACAGTACACAAACACATAGAGGAGTTACTCACAATGTGTAGGCATCAGAAGCACATATAGGGGATGGCAGGACTCCACATACCACATACCATACTGGAGGCAAACATGGGTCAAGTGACAGCAATGCATGAGAAAACTCACAAATAATGTCAGTGTGGCTGAGCAGGTCTGCACAGTGAGCACAAACAGTAACAACACACATGGCTGATCAACAAAACACAACACAGACTTGGCAGTCACACACTCTGCATACTCACAACTGGCAGCAACAACAAGTAGGTGTCTCCCAGGAGTGCAAGGACACACCAACACACTGCACAGTGCCCAACCTACCAACTCCTACATGTGCCCACATTCTGAAGCACATGGCAGACAATTTAAACAAACAGGCACTCATTACCTGGATCATACATGTGTGCAGTTGGCATTGCAGGGGCACACACACAACAACACTACTGGCAATGACAGCCCATTCACACTGTATGACTACTCAAGTGCACACATCCAAATGTACACATGTGACTAGGAAGACAGGCCTACACAAGATGACCACACATCAACACTGCTGTACACACATCAAGAAAGATCACACAGATATGATGGACCCTGGCCACCACGCAAGTAATCCTGTGGATAGAAGTCACCTCTGTTGTGGTATTGCATCATAACATGACATGTGTACAATTTAGCAAACATGACCATATGATGAGTAGGATAACAGTAGATCATCACAAACAACCATCATTGCACCTTCAAGCCTCAGAGTCAAGAAGAACTAAAGTGCCTTTCACCTCTGGCAAACTCTGAAAAAGTCAAACAAGCAATTGGCAATGTTAAAGTGGCATACAGAGCATTTGTCACAAGCAACCATACCCATACAGAAAACATTTTATTTAGCAAGGACACTGACAAAGCAGACAACAGGAGTAACTGTCTTTATTACATATCACCCAGATAGGCATAAAAATAAAAAAACAGCAAGGCCATTAGCCAGTCCATAGTTCAAAGTATGTACATGTGTGCATCAGAACCTGCACAGGGAATGGGCATCCAAAGTGACAAACAGCAAGGCCATTGGCCAGTCCATAGTTCAAAGTATGTACATGTGTGCATGAGAACCTGCACAAGGAATAGGCATCCGAAGTGACAAACAGCAAGGCCATTGGCCAGTCCATAGTTCAAAGTATGTACATGTGTGCATGAGAACCTGCACAGGGAATCTGCATCCGAAGTGACAAACAGCAAGGCCATTGGCTAGTCCATAGTTCAAAGTATGTACATGTGTGCACGAGAACCTGCACAGGGAATGGGTAACACCGTACACTGCCATGGGACTCACCACAGCTCGGGGGATACAAATGGGCAGTCCAGGCACCGCTGTGGGAGAGATGGGTTTGGGAGGGGGACTTTGCCTCAGGCTTGACTGTCAGTTGAACTGGGAGGTGGCTGATTGTCAGGGCCAGTTGGAGGACTGGACCTGGGAGAGAGAGGAACAGCTGAGGAAGAGGCATCAGTGGCTTTGGGAGCCGGAGGGCTGCTTGGACCGGGTGGCATGGTGGCACAGGGAGGTGGAGACATGCTGCCGTGAGACACAGTGTGTGAGGGTTAATGTAGAGGGCTGCCTCTCCACTTCTTGGGGATTCGATAGGTAAGAATTGTCTTGGTAGGAGTGGGAAGTGGGGCGGGCACAACAGCCTCACTCTCCACCAAAGGTGCATCAGGTGCAGGTGGTGGCCCTCTCTTTAGGGATTTGATGGATCTGGTGGTATGCTTGGCCTGGCCTTGCCTTTTCCCCTCCATCCCCTGTTGACCAGGTGAACCCCCCATATTGCCCTCCTGTCCCAGTTTCACAGGGGTGTGGGTGGGAGTTGAGGTTGTGGGTGAATCTGCCTTAGAGAGCTGTTTCTGCGGACTCTTTGCAGGCACCAGCTTCACAGCAGCAGGGCAACTGTTTGTTTGTCTTTGGGAGCAGGTTTGGGGATGGGAGTGTCCTTGGATGGGGCTGATTTGGATGTATGTGAGCCTGAGGCCTGCTTCTTGGCCTGATGCCCCTGAGTGTCACCTGAAGTGCTTTTGACTTTGCGCTCCTGTGTGCCTGTTTTTGGTTTCGGGGATGGTGTCTGTGCTCTGGCCCACTTGGAGTGCTGCTGTTGTGTGCTGCGTGTTGAGTACTTGGAGCCTGAGGGCTGTGGTGTGTGGTCACTCTCGTCAGATGTTGCCACTGGCAGGGTGGTTGCTGAAGGGACAGGAGCTGGACTCTGAGCCTGTGACAGCTGAATGACTGCCGTCACTGTGGAGGACAAAGACTGGACAGTTCTGTTGAGCCCACCCACGTCAGAATGAATCCCCTCCATGAAGGTAACTACCTGTGCCAACTTCTTGTCATGATCCTGGAAGGCATTCAGGAGAGTAGTCTGACCCACACACAGCTGGCGCAAAAGGTCCACCGCCTCAACACTGAGGGCAGCAGGGGAGACAGGGGCAGGGGCAGCGGTGCCTGGGGGGAAGGACACTCTACCCTTCTTACTGCTGCGGGCTCAGGCAGCACTAGTTCTAGTAGCCGGGAGGGTGGACACTGGACGCTATGTGGTGGAAGAAGAGGCAGATTTCCCACTCCCTGTGCCCGCCAACATTGAGGAGTCACCGCTGGCGTCAGATGACGTTGGTGTTTCTGGGCGTGATTCTTCAAGGGCACTCCTGTCCCCCTCCGATGCGCTGGTCACATCAGTGTCAGTGAGCTCATGTGTAGCAGTCATGCAAGATGCCTCACCACTGGTGTCCATCCCCTGTCCTTCCGTACCCTCGGTAGATGCTGCAATAGACAGAGGCGTAGGTTCAGTATAGTGCCATACTCACAAACATCATATGCAAGCTAAGCACAAAACTAGATTATGATACCCCCATGTTGCACACCACCCTGTGCAGTCTGCATGTGCAACCTTAATGAAAAACTCAGAAGATGCATGGTAATACTTGGCATTAATGACCCATGTGATGTTCACACAGCCAAATAGCTTGCTCGTGCCTCCATGTAACCTGACATACAGATTACTGTAGGCATACCTACGTGCCTGTAGGTGAGATATATATACATCTCAACATGTTGTCACAGTCACATACGGAGTTACTGACTCCAGAATGTCCTTTTACTATGGCCATGAGCTACTGATGTCCACCATGTTGTGTTTTGAAGCACAACGACCATTGCACATAGGTGTCAGATGTGTAGTTCTCACAATTTCGAGGTCAGGCACTGCACACATCGACAAAAGCACACTAAGATGAGGCACACTGCTGTTCACTGCCCGGTGATGTCCATGATTCCCCTAATGCAGCCGATGTCATAAGGCCACAACTCAGAATGCAATTTCAAGGGCCATTACATTAAAGACATGAGAAAGTACATGTAGCATAAATGCATGACAGCTTCACTCAACACAGAGACCACTTACAAGCCATTGCATCACACTAGAAACATCACAGAGCCCCGCACTGGCTCAGGGTTGGGATACATGCAGTAACTCACACCCAAAGTCACCCTTCTCAGAATACTCACCCCCCACTTGCTGCTGATGGGCCCTCAAACGTCCATCCAGCTCTGGCTGTGTCACTGCCAAGATGCGGGCCATTAGTGGTGTCATGCTCCTGCGCGCCAACCTGCCAGTCCGAGGGAGCAGCCCCAGCGTCATCTCTGCCACGTTTTTGCTCAGCTGGCAGATGTCATTCCACCTCTTGTGACAGTGTGTGTGCTGTCGATTGGAGACACCCAGAGCCCGCACCTTGCGTGCAATGGCCCTCCATATGGCAACATGCTGGTGGACTTTGAGCTGCAGGCATGGGAGACAAGAGGAGGAAATTTCAGTGACACTGGGTTATGTACCACTGTGTCTCAGTACAGGAGCATGCACAAACTTAGCACAGCTAGTCAGATATGTTTAGCAGAGGCCATTCAGCATGACACGTAGTACATTAGCATCAGATAATCGTACATAAATGCATGCAGGTATAAGGATGGACACAGTCCCTGGCCATCTCATACACATGCCGAATGCCAGCACAGAAAGCAATGTGAAGAAGGCCCTCATCGGTGATGCAGTATGTGAGGGAGCAAGACATACATTACATTTGAAATGATGTGTCGGGGCAGACTCAGTGACCAACACTACACACCCCTCAATGTCCTTGGCCCGTGAATAGCTCACTGTGTCATGGAGGTCACATTCAGGGACATGATCTTACATTCTCACACCCTTTTCACAAGGTCTGTCTTGTGCTAGCCTAAGATAGCTCATTGATGAATAGGGTAGCACAGGCAATGTCGGTTCTGACTTCCACTTTTCAAACCATCAGTGTCACTATATGGCTGCAAAAACACTGCTTGTCCGTCCCATCCTGAAATGCAGCCAGGGATCTGTGTAAATTAGGCTACAAACCCCATTTACCTGAAGTCAGCATGCTAGGCAGTGTATCACACAAACCCACACTCTCGGGCACATACTGCAGCAGATCAACTTCATGTGTGCACTCTTTGCGCTCTCCTACTTTTACTCTGAAACACTTACAATGACATCTGGAGCACCATATAGCCTCCCATACTGTGAGAGCACCTCGTCCACCAGGACCTCCAGCTCCTCTGTGGTGAAGGGACGGGCCCTGATGTTCTCAGTTCTCGCCATCACTGGGTCCAGGAGACAGGAACAGCAGCAGTTGGTGGTGAAGAGTGTCAGTCAGCAGTGTCTGGATGCAGTGGAAATGTGTGACTCTCTCCCAGACATATATAGCCCCCTGGGGTTGTTTCAGTGATACTCAGCTGCTGCAATTGGTGTTCCAGGTCAGCTTTTTTCAAATGTGACCAATGACCGACTGGAGCACGCCTACCACGATTTTCAAATGTGTATTTCACTACCGCGATTGCGGTTCCCATTGGCTGTAAGGGCATGGGCATTGGCGGTGACACACTGCAGGGGCCAGGCGGTTGCTACCGCAATCGTGCATCTTACAATTGCATCTAATGACCGGCCCCGCAATAGCGGAGTACGCCTACCGCGATTTTCAAATGTGCATTTCTCTACCGCGATTGCGGTTCCCATTGGCTGTAAGGGCATGGGCATTGGCGGTGACACACGGCAGTGGCCAGGCGGTTGCTACCGCGATTTGGCAGCTTTACATTGGTGCCAATGACCGGCCCCGTGGGAGCGGTGCACGCCTACCGCGATTTTCAAATGTGCATTTCACTACCGCGATTGCAGTTCCCATTGGCTGAAAGGGCATGGGCATGGGCATTGGCGGTGACACACCACAGGGGCCAGGCGGTTGCTACAGTGATTTGACAGCTTGCAATTGGTGCCAATGGCCGTGATTGCAGTGGCGGTGCATATTTGCGGCACCTATGGACACATCATGCTGTGGCAATGACACTTACTATGAATCATGCCACCAGATAGTGTAATCAATTGCTAGTGTCATATTTAACTCACTGATGCCTACACATGCCATGTCAGTGCACAGGATTACATGCATTGGCATGTACTCCCTCACATGTGACTTATGATGTTGTTGTGCATGTACACAGATCTGTTGTGTGAATGACTCTCAAATATGTACACATGTCAATGTGTGAGATGGCTAAGCAAGCCACAGTCATGATGGACTTACTCCATAATGTGCCTATTTCACTGTGTAGATTGCTGGACTCATGTCCATACTTGATATTTATGCACGCACTGTGCTTATTGTGTTGGTAATGGGTGCCCTGTCCGAATCACGCAAGAAAGTGTGGCAGGTACAGCAGCTACGTAGAAGCCAGCAGTGTTGCTGTTTCACACATGTGCTGTGTCGACTACTCTCAGGGCTGGTGACACAGGATGTTGGTATGTCCCATTTGGCATTCACATAGTCTGAATCTGTTTTGGGGGTACTCACTATGTACATACTGGACACGTGTACAACTACTTTGGATCAAGGTGTCTCTATATGTGAATTGTGCTGTAAGCAGTTGTTTCTGGCCAGTCATTGTTGGCGCTGTGTCAGTCAAAACGTAAGATGGTTGACACACCTCATAGGGGGATTGAATTGACATGTGTCCCCTTTCATTTTACCTAGGAGGCGACCAAATGTGCATTGTCCATTCACATTGCTTGCGGACATGGAGGATGAGGACATCATACGTAAATTCAGTTTGGACCGACCTACACTCCAAGACCTATGTGCTCAGTTGGAGCCCCATCTGAGGCCTCGCAGAACATATCCAACTGCTTTGACACCAACGTGTAAGGTGATGGCAGCTCTGCATGTCTTTGCAACTGGTTCGTTCCAGTACACGGTGTCCAGCGCAGGTGGGATGTCTCAACCAATGTTCAGCATGGTGCTACGTGATGTCCTGTCTGCTATGATGACCTACAAGGACAGCTACATCAATTTTCCCAGGAGACATGATTTGGCAGCTGTGAAGGGTGAAGTTTATGACATTGCCCACATCCCCAATGTTGCTGGTGCCATTGACTGCACACATGTTGGCCTGGTTCCACCACAGGCACGTGAGCACATCTACAGGAACAGGAAGCATTTCCATTCCATCAATGTGCAAGTTGTATGCCAAGCAGATATGATAATCTCCCAGGTCTGTGCCAAATTTCCAGGATCCGCACATGACTCCTACATACTGCGTAACAGCATCGTGCCACAGCTGATGGCAAATCTGTATCCGGAGCGAGCGTGGATTGTGGGGGAGTACGCAGAGTCAAGTAGCATGCTGTATGTGTGATATGCTGTCCTCTGCCACCGTTATATTACAAAATTGATCTGTGTATCTCACACCTAGGTGACTGCATATCCCAACCGGCCTTGGTTGCTGAGCCCTCTGAGGAATCCAAGGACCCCGGGTGAAGTCCACTACAATGAGGCCCTTGGGAGGACACGTCGTGTGGTGGAGTGTACCTTTGGTCTTCTGAAGTCTAGATTCCGGTGTCTAGACAAGAGCGGAGGTGCACTACTCTACTCTCCACAAAAGGTGTGTCAGATCGTAGTTGCATGCTGCATGCTCTACAACCTGGCCTTGTGCAAAGAGATCCCCCTGCTCCTGGACGATGATGAGCAGCAGATGCCCCCCCTGCAAACCCACACATGTCCAGTGACGAGGATAGTGGAGAGGAGGAAGGTGTCGACCTGCGTCAACAGCTCATCAACCGCTACTTCCCTTGAGTGTGAGTGACATTGTACAACAGTGACATTGTCTGCTATCTTTGATGGTTGTGCTAAGGCCTAGGGGAGCTTACTGACTGTTGCCTGGTGTTGGCTCTGTGCTGATGGCTGATGTTTGTGGCACAGTGTAGTCATGACCAGCCACATGATGTCTATGTTGATATTGTTTCTCATTGTAATGTGTGCTGGGTTGTGTGCCTTGATGGCTAGTGTTGTGTACTTGCTGTGATGCCATCGCCTGACAAGTGAATGTCGTTCTCTCGTGTCTTTCTAGGTCCCTTCAGCATCTCAATGCCTCGTCACAATACGAGCTTCAGATACATTTGAATCAGAGTCAACATTGTACATCCTGTGATAAACATGGAGCTGACACAAAGACATAGGTGTGTAAAAAGTGTTTATTTACAACGATTGTTTGTGACAGACAAGTGGGTTTTAAGAAAATGGTGCAAAGTGAATTAATGAGTTGTCAGTGATGGTAGACGAGACAATAGAGTAGTCACCACACTAATGTGGTGACACAGTCCAACAGACACCTGCCATCAACATGGCAGTGTGGGTAAGGATAGTCAACAAAGTCAGTGTCAAGGTGAAGAGAGGTGCCATAATGGCTGGCTCTTTGACTTGCGTGTGGCAGGTGCTTTGCCACGTGATCCTCCCGTAGGGTTTCTCAGACTGCCTCTTTTGCGTTTTCCAGGGGGGGCCTCTGCTGCGGGCTCAGCAGTGTCTGAGGAGTCATCCTGTTCCAGCTCACCCCTCTCTGTGGCCGCAGCTGAGGTGGTGGGAGTAACGTCCTGCGGGCCACTGGAGGGAGGTTGAGCTGTCCTTTGGGCCGCATGACTGTCCCTCAGAACACCCACAAACTGGCCCATGAGGTCCACGATTTAGCCCATACGCGTGTCCATGGACCTCAGCAGCAGGTGGAGCTCACGCACTTCTTCCAGAACCTGGCCCACATGTCCCTGGGTTTGTTCATATGCCCCAGGGACTCGGGCGATGTTGGCCAGGGCTTCGGCACCAGTGTCCTGTTGATTTTGTCCCCCATTTGCCCTCCCACCTGCCCTGCTGTCTCAGACCTGTGTTGTTGACACTCGACGAACGCGCAGACTCTCCCTGCCCTCCTCCGATTGTTGGGTGGTGTTGGTATCCTCTGAGGCAGGGAGAGTGTTGCAGGCAGCACTGGTGGTGGTGGTTGAGGCCGCACAGGTCGTTGCAGCAGGGGCCAGTGCGGTTGTTGTTGCTGAGGTGGCGGTGGTGGGAACAGTGGGGGCTGGGACGTGGTGCACCCTGGCAGTCCGGATGGGCCAGGTTCTTTCTCCGCATCCGAGAAACTGAGGGAGTCTGCATCTGAGGGTCCATGTTTCGGTGGGGGGAGACTGACTCTGCAGGTCGGTGTTCTCTTCTTCTGCAGTCAATTGTTGATCTCCTGTTGGACAGAGGTGAAATGGTCATTGGAGTGCACCCCACAGGCTTGATGTTAGATGTTTGGATGTTACATGTGATACACCACACAGTTTACATTGATGTCACTTTGTTTGGCTGCACAGTGCTGAGCATCATGACATTATGTGGAGGTACATACATTACTTGTCCCTAGTGTGACATGTCAAGAGATACCATGCTCCACGTACAGATTGTGTGATTACAAGGACATGTCGACATCTAACAAATAGCAGCACGACAACTTTGTGTGAGGCGTCTTTTTTGTTTACTCTGCATGGAAGGCGTTGCATCTGATCAAGAACTTGCCATTGTAATCTTATGCATACCTTTGTCATGTCATGTACTTTACTTTCTTTTACCTACTGACCATGCATGTTTAGTGTTCATATGGGCCTTGATGCTTCGCCCCCATGGCACTTACACATGGCATTCAGTGCTGTGCATGATTGTGCCCTGAATTTCTTCAACATGTGACTTTGTGGTTCAAACTTTAATTTCTGTGACAGTTACATACGCTTAGCTGTCTGCACACTAGAAGTGGCTATTGGATCTATGCCAAGTTGGATGATGTGTGAGGGCTGGTGGGGTCATATGGATACATGCATTTTTAGAGGAATGGCAGGGTGCATACACTGTCTACCTACCTGTTCGGGGACACACTTGAGGTGAATTGCTGCCACATGGTTGTGAGTGTGGGGAGTGCTCCATCCTGCTGGGCTTTGGGACAGGGGGCCTGGTGGGAGTTGTGGTGCAGGCTTCCCACCCACAAACACCCCTCCCTGTTAAGATGGATACCTACCTGTTAGGTGGAGGTGAGCAATGCAATAGCTGCCACATGGTTGTGGGTTGGGGGAGTGCTCCATCCTGCTGAGCTGTGGGACAAGGGGGCCTGGTGGGAGTTGTAGTGCAGTCTTCCTTCCCACAAACACCCCTCCCTGTTAAGATGGATACCTACCTGTTAGGTGGAGGTGAACAAACACCCCTCCCTGTTAAGATGGAAACCTACCTGTTAGGTGGAGGTGAACAAACACCCCTCCCTGTTAAGATGGCTACCTACCTGTGAGTTTGAAGAGAGCAATGCAATAGCTGCCACATGGGTGGGGGTGGGGGTAGTGCTCCATCCTGCTCAGCTGTGGGACAAGTGGGCTTGTTGGGAGTTGTATTGGAGTCTTCCCACCCACACACACCCCTCCCTGTTAAGATGGCTACCTACCTGTTAGATTGATGAGGGCAATGCAAGGGCTGACACTTGAGTTTGGGTGTGGGGAGTGCTCCATCCTGCTGGGCTTTGGGACAGGGGGCCTGTTGGGCATTGTAGTGCAGGCTTCCCACCCACAAACACCCCTCCCTGTTAAGATGGCTGCCTCCCTTTGAAGTGGAGCAGAGGAAGGGAATAGGCTCCACATGGCTCGCTCTTGAATGGGGGAGTGTTCCATCCTGCTCAGGGGTGGGACAAGAGAGCATAAGATGGCTACCTACCTGTTAGGTGAAGGTGAGCAATGCAATGGATGATACATGCTTCTGGCTGGGGGGGTGCTCCATCCTGCTGAGCTTTGGGACAAGTGGGCCTGTTGGGAGTTGTAATGCAGGCTTCCCACCCACAAACACCCCTCCCTGTTACGATGGCTACCTACCTGTTAGTTTGATGAGGGCAATGCAAGGGCTGACACATGAGTTTGGGTGTGGGGAGTGCTCCATCCTGCTGGGGTTTGGGACAGGGGGCCTGTTGGGAGTTGTAGTGCAGGCTTCCCACCCACAAACAACCTTCCCAGTTATGATGGATACCTACCAGTTAGGTTGAGGTGAACAAATACCCCTCCCTGTTAAGATGGCTGCCTCCCTGTGAAGTGGAGCAGAGGAAGGGAATAGGCTCCACATGGTTCTTGGATGGGGGAGTGTTCCATCCTGCTCAGGGGTGGGACAAGAAGGCATAAGATGGCTACCTACCTGTTAGGTGAAGGTGAGCAATGCAGTGGCTGACACATGCTTCTGGCTGGGGGGGGAGTGCTCCATCCTGCTGACCTTTGGGACAAGTGGGCCTGTTGGGAGTTGTATTACAGGCTTCCCACCCACAAACACCCCTCCCTGTTAAGATGGCTACCTACCTGTTTGTTTGATGTGAGCAAACCCCCCTCCCTGTTAAGATGGCTACCTACCTGTTAGTTAGATGGGGCATTGCAATGGCTGACACATGGTTGTAGGTGTGGGGTGGAGTGTTACATCCTGCTCAGCTTTGTGACTAGGGTGCCTGGTGGGAGTTGTAGTGCTGGCTGCCTGTACACATGCCCCCATGGAAATATTGCTAGCTACCTTTGGGGTGAATCAGAGGGAGTAAATGTTGGATCTGTGAGACATGTGTTGGGGAGAGTGTGGTGCACATGAGTGCATTTGGGCCTAGGAGGTGTCGCTTTGTAGTTGTGCAAGACAGTACATAGCAGTGTAATGGTAGACATTTGTTGGTACTTACCAGCCTCCACTTCCCCGGGTATTCCTTTGAGACTCTCTGGATGCAGTGTGGCAAGCACCTTCTCCTCCCATTCGGTGAATGTTCGTGGTGGAATGGGAGGGCCACCGCCAGTCATCTGAGCCAGCTTAATGTTCTTGTTGTTCCTCTCTTTCACCTTGCTCTTGAGGTCATTCCACCGCTTCCTGATCTCCTTCTTGGAGCGGGGGACAGTCCCTACTGCATTGACTTTGTTGACTATCCTTTCCCACATTTGATTTTTTCTGGCTTGTGGTGTCTGTTGGACCATGCTTCCAAACAAATGTTGTTCTACTCTGATTACCTCATCTACCATCACTGACAACTCATTGTCAGTGAATTTGGGCATTTTCTTCTGTGACATGGTGTGCAGATGTGTGGAAAGTACAGTTGTGAAGGTGGTAGTGGTGATGTGTGTAGTGTGTGTGTGTTGTTGTGCTGGTGAGATGTGTGGTGTTTTGCCTCTCCTTTGTGCTGTGGGGTTGGACCCTTCAGTAGTGGAGTATTGCAAAGGATTCTGGTCAGGGAAGGGGCTGGTTTTATACTTGGCTATGTGGGTGGGTCAAAATGGAGTCTTCCTGTCAGATGTGTTGTGTGGTTGACCTTGGATTTGTGTTTTTTTAGTTGCCATGGGGATGTGTCATTGGGCTGTGTTAGGTGTTTTTTGAGGCCGAGCCAGGTTCATGGCCACACTTGGTGGCCTTGTGGTGTGTTTTTTTGTTGGCCGCCAATACTGTTCCGGAGCGATTGCGGCGGTGGGAATACAACAGCCCTTTTGCCGGCTCTCCCATTCATTACTGGTTGCGATCGCAGCGGTCGGAAACAGCGGATCGTTCTGCTGTCACCGCAATCGTATACTAATTTGACGTGTGGTCAATCCGCTGGCCGTGCGGCAGTTTTGGGTCTTTCCGCAGCAAATCCGACCACTGCGGATGGATTTTCACCTGCTCCGCACGCTACCGGTGGTCTTTGTGGCATCGGTCCGCCGCGGTCAGATTTTTCTAGCGGTTGATCCTAATCTGACCGCCGGTTTTGCCGCGGTACCAGCGGACCGTTAATTTCCGTTACCACGGCGGTCGGAATGGTTTTCCGACCGCCATCCTAATTGACCCCTTAGACTCTTCACTACAGCTGATAAAAAACACGCAATTGAGAATTTCATGCGGTCACTGTGCAAAATTTTCAAATATTTTATAGCTAGACGAACCACATTAAAACCAAAATCTTTAAAAACTTGAAGAATAAAAACCTTTTGTGGTTGTTCATAAAACTTACAGAACATTAAAAAATGAAGGTCGCCCTGCGGAGATAAGTTACGTAGGGGCCCCCGATAACAAAACTCCCCTCCGCAGCCTAAAAGGCTACTTATCAAATCCAACAAAACCACATTAACAGCCGACGGTGATAATCATTTGTGAATGACAAGTATGGCTCACAATGGGGAGAAGATTTCAATAAGAGACAACTTCTGTTGGTTTCCTTAATTCCACCTCCCCTCAGAGTGAATCCTTTCATAATTTAAAATTAATTTTGGTCCAAGTGACAACAATCGACTCAGGGATGTCAAAAAGCTCTCCCCTCCCCAACGATCTAAAACACTCCTTAACTAATGTTAGCCATCCAATAGCTGGACAGTTATCCATGTTCAAACAGGCTCGAAGAATGGCCCTGTTTCTATGAGATTCTGGGCGAGTCCAGAGGGTCAACCCTTTCAGCAAAGGCCAGAAGGCAATGACATCAGAAAAGTGCAGTAGCCCTAATTCTTGTTGGGGCGTGTAAGCGGGTGTGCTCCGCGGTACACCCAGGAGACTCCTACAGAAAAGGTTTTCGGCCACCTGTAGAGCGATAATGCCTCTATAACCCCATTTGTCGCAATTATATACCACAACAGAAACACACTTGGTGTTGTACAGCTTAATGTTTGAACCAACCAGCGACTTACCCAAACGCTTTCCAAAGCTAAACATTGTTATGGTTGTTCGGCTGAAATTGTTCATCTTACACTCAATCAAAAACAGCCATTATCAAAGACCACCCCTAAATAGAGGACAAGAGCTAACCTTTAAAAGGGTTCACTGACAAAACATCGACACACAATATCAACATCCCCATACCACAATATCGAGTCATAAATATAGATGTCAAAAATATCGACATCCTATATTTATAAAGTTAGTACAAAAATATCAACAACAAAAAAATATCTATGACATAAATATAGATGTAAAATATATTGTTTTTTATATATATGTAAAACAAAATAATAAATATTAAATAATAAACGTAATTTAAAAAAATAGAGAAAATAGATTTAGTATACATTTTAAAAAAAAGAACAAATAAACTTAACTTAAAAAAGTTTAACACAGATATATAATAATTATTATATATATATATATTTACTATATATATTTACTGTAAAACAATTAAACTATGAATTTACATTTATTTTATACTTTTAAAAATATATAAAAATGTAACAAATTAATGTATATATATACATATACCAATAACATAAAATTGATGTCAAAAAACATTCTATTATTAATTAAAACATTAAACTATTTAAAACTATTTAAACTTAACTATCCCACTCCAGTCAATGCAACAGTTTTTAGGGAAAGTGTTGGATAGCGGAGGGGTAAAAATTGCTATTCCCACTCCAGTGAGAGCAACAGTAGGGAAAGTGTTGGATAGTGGAGGGGTAAAAATGACTATTCCCACTGCAGTCAGTGCAACAGTAGGGAAAGTGCTGGATAGGGGAGGGCTAAAAATGACCATTCCCACTCCAATAAGTGCAACAGTAGGGAAAGTGTTGGATAGCGGAGGGGTAAAAATGACTATTCCCACTCCAATAAGTGCAACTGTATGGAAAGTGTTGTATAGCGGAGGGGTAAAAATTACTATTCTCACTCCAGTCAGTGCAACACTAGGGAAAGTGTTGGATAGCGGAGGGGTAAAAATTACTATTCCCACTCAATAAGTGCAACAGTAGGGAAAGTGTTGGATAGCAGAGGGGTAAAAATTACTATTCCCACTCCATTGAGTGCAACAGTAGGGAAAGTGTTGGATAGCGGGGGGTAAAAATTACTATTCTCACTCCAGTGAGTGGAACAGTAAGGAAAGTGTTGGATTGCGGAGGGATAAAAATTACTATTCCCACTACAGTCAATTCAAAATTATAAACAAACAACATATCAACAAAAAAAAATATTTGAAAAACAAAATAAATTAAAAACAATATATACATATGTTTAAAATTAAAATACAAATATATTTAATATTATATATTTAAAAAATAAAAACATATAATGTTAAATACATATCACAAATACCTACAAATATTATATTAAATAAAATATAAATATATTTTTCAAACAAATAAATATTTTTAGTTAGAAATTATTTATAAACAAAAACATTACATACATTTGTTTTATTTACATTCTACCCTATAACACCACGCAATTCACAACCCACATCTAAATTAAAAATAAAATGTACTTCCATAATTAACATAATGAAGCAATTAAAACAAATTAAAACACATAAAAATTAATTAACTTCCCACCCTTTACCCCTATAAACCCAAAATCCCGCACCTAAAAATAATTATACAATTTGTATATTTAATTTTCAATGAAATAATTAATATTATTTAACAACTAAATATTAATTAATTAAAAATAAATTACTTCCGCCCTTTACCCCTATAAACCCCACAACTCACACCTAAAATTAATTACACAATTTAAATATTTAATTTTCAATTAATTAATTAATACTAATTAACAACTAATTATTAATTAATTAAAAATAAATTACTTTCCACTCTTGACCATGGGAGTAGGAAGTGTGGGGGACGCAGGGGATATATCCCTCCCAGATTGTGGAGTTGGGGGGACACGGGGGTCAAGGGTGGCAGGGACGAGGGGACAAAAGAATTTCCCCTCTCCCTTTTGCTATTCGTAGGGTCATTAGCGCACGAAAGCGCTACGTACAATGGCCCTGCACTTGACCTGTGACCTGCCTCCATTTATCTCAGATCAGGCGTGCAACGCCCATAGGGCTCAAAGGGATTTAGCCCCATATCCCACCCCCATCCCATAGTGTGCCTCAGACCGGGCTGTTGCAGCTTGAGCTGCAATGGGCTCGGCTGGGCAGTGTCTGGTGTCTTATCTCTGCCACACCCGAGTTTTTCACAGGTCTTTAAAAGACTCTTTTCATGCCTTTGGAACTGGTTAAAGAGGCTTTGTTTGTTTCTTCACTGGTTCCTGTACCCCCTGGGTCCCCACTCTGTCTATTCGCTATTCCTTACATTTGTCTTTTATTTTTACAGCCTCAGTGGGAGAATGCATTTAGTGAAAAGGCATCTCAAGGAAAAATACCAGTCATTTGTTGTTGTTTAAAGAGTCTGCAAAGGCCTCGCCTTGAAACTAAATAGGGCTGTAAATTAAATTAAATTGCGTGTATTCATTTGTAACAGGAATTTTCTGTCTTTGTTTCCTTTTGTTTATTAGACTTAAACTGTAATTATTAGGCATGGATCATTAATGCAGCCCTAGAACACATTTAAAACGTTTCTATTTGTATTTGCTGTTTGAAGTATGCCCAGATAAGTGCTTAAAATACCGCCTTCAGGTGATTTTGCTTCTTTTTTGTACTGGCTGGGGCATCAAAATACTGGTGGTGCTGGTAGAAATCCGATCAGCTGGAAACCCTAATCAGGTGAAATGAAAGTTTCCTGTAGGATCAGCACATTTTTTATTTCCTCCATCCCTGATTGATGCCATAAAAGCAATAGTTTAACATTTCTGAAACCCCACACCAGTCGTCAATACAAAGCTGAGTTACTCCAGGTGTCTGGGTATACATCCTGCATTGAGACAACTCACTCCTCATTCTCATCACTCACCCTTCGCTTTCACGCTCACCTTGCACTCACAGCGATCACACTGCATACCATGCAATCACGCCATTCACCCTCCTCATATCCTGCACTCACACGAGCACACCGCTCACCCTGCACGCACATGACACACCACTCACTAGTCACTTGCACCGCTCACCCTACACTCACAGTGATAACATTGCACTCACGCTGTTACCCTACACTCACACCATTCATCCTCCTCTTACCCTGCGCTCACATGAGCACACCGCTCGCCTTGCACTCACAGCGACCACACTCCACTCATGTCCCTCGCCATGAACTCATGCCATTCTCCCTCCACTTACCCTGTGGCCACATCAGCACACCACTCACCCTGAACTTAAAGTTATCACACTGCACTCCCACCACTCATCATGCACTCACGCTTTTCACCCTGCACTTACACAAGCACACCACTCACCCTGCACTCATGTTGACATTTCACACATGTGCCACTCTCACTGCTCAATTTGCAATCTTAATCAAACAAGCACATTTCTCACCATGCATTCATTCTTCCCACTCTGCACTTTCACCGCAGCCAAACTCGTATGTCACATCACTCAACCTGCAGTCACTCCTCCCACCCTACACTCACACTGTCACAGTGCTCACTGTGCACTCACATAGGCACTCCTGTCACTCACACAGCTCACACTTCACTCACATCTTCACTCACATGGGCACAGCACTCACTCTGCACTCACACCACACAAACAAGCACAACACTCACCATGGAGTCACACCACTCACCCTGCACTTCCTCCTCTCACCCTGCACTCACATGGACAAACCTCTCAGCCTGCATTAGTACAGGCACTCTGTTTATCCTGCCTACACACAGGGACAATAGTCTGCCGGAAAACATAGGGACACACCCCTCACTCTGCACTAACTCCTCACACCATGCACTCACCAGTCACTCTCACAGATCAATTTTCACTCTTGCCGCTCATCCTGCACCACACAGAGGCACACCACTCACCCTGCATTTACACCGCTCTCACCACCCTGCACTCACTCCTCTCACTCTGCACGCACTCCTCTCACCCTACACTCACATGGGCTCTCCTCGCGCATTGCATTCATGCAGCTCACCTGACATTCAGATCTGCACATTTTTCACCCTACACTCGCACCACTCTTGCTGCATTCACTCACAATATTCAGCATCACCCAGCACTTACACGAGCGCACCTCCTACTCTGCACATATAAACATTACACAACTCTCATGAATCTGCACATATTTCTACAAAGGCACCCACAGAATACCTGCTCTTTCCGTAGTCCTAGATGCCTACTTAATTTCATCTTCAACAACGGGGCTGGTGCAAGAGGGGAGAGTGGACTGAGAATGTGGGATGGCACGAGGAGGAAGACTAGGGCTGAGGCTTTGGGGTATGGTACTGGATTGAAGAGTGTGTGAGACCTTCAGCCTATCCTGGCTTTCCATTCACCACAATGCTTTATTCTGGGAAACATTGTTTTTTTTTACATTGCAAGTTGGGTCTCAAAAACCCAAAAATGTAAAGTGTTACTGGATGATATCCATAGTTGCGGAAGAAGCCAAGCATTTCATAAGATCAGTTGGATCCTGTGATATCACATGTTGGAACTTAGATTAGTTCATTTGCAACACTGTAACTGCTTGATCCACACGTGAAACCAAATATAAGCCCTGCACAGCTATTTTAAGGAAGTGCACTTTTCACTCAAGTCATACTTGTAACAAACATTGACAAGGCAATATATCATTATTTTTGAATAGTGTATAGAGAATATGTTTTTATTAAGTTTCACTAAAAGGCAGGGCAGGTATCGCAGAAGCAGCAGAGCAAGCTTTTCTAACACAATAAAAGCAGATTGATTAATGAACGTGTGAGTGGCAGTGTGTCTGTGTGTGTGTGACAGAGTACAAAGAAACGAAAGAGTGCAAGAGATATAGGGGCATATTTACAAGCCCCTATCGGCACCACAACGTCACTTTCCACGATGTTGTGGTGGCGAAAGGGGCTTCACCTTATTTACAAGGCAGCGTTAAGCCACTTAACATGGCTTAACGCTGCCTTGTAAATAAGGCCCCCTTTCACGCTATACTTAGCGTGAAAGGGGAGGACAATGGGTGTTGCTGTGGGCATTCCACCACAACATGCATTGATTTTGATGCTGCCCCATATTTACAAAGGTGGCGTAAATATGGGGCAGTGCCAAAATTAAGACCAGGGAAAATCTGCACATAAACAATCACTCCCCTCAATACAGGCACCCTTGCACTATGGTGCAAGGGTGCTTGCGTTGATGCTAGGCAGCTAAATTTAGCGCCAGCACAGGGGGAAATGCAGGGCTGCACCATATTCTTGTAAATATGGTGCAGCCCTGACTTTCTAACGTGACGGAGCCTGTCGTTAGCCTTCTAGGCTTAACGACACGCTTCGCTACTTTCTCTGTAAATATGCCCCATAGTGAGAGTGTGTGTGTGAGAGAATGTGTGTGTGTGTGTGACTGTATGTTTGTTATTTGTGCAAGTGTGCTGCTGGTCTGGCATACTGAAGGTTATTCTTGCCTTATAGACAAGGGCACTAACAGCATTTAGATGGGAGGTGTTACCTATGGCAAACTGCAGGCCCCATCATGCTTCTATGAAGACACCATCATTGGCTGCGGGGGCTCTAACTGTCTAACTGAGAAAGCTGATAGCCCAGTCATACCCAGCGGCAGGGACACAGATCACCCGCCACCACACCTGGCCAAAGACCCTGACATGATGCACATAATTCTTAGTACATGGGGTGGATCCATAGCAAAATGTGGGAAATGATATTTGAGGTAACTCTTGTCATAAGATTTACTGTACTCATTTTATAGGGGGTGTCAATGGCAAAATGCTTACCCTTGTATACCGGAGGGAATTTTTAGAGGTACCCATGACTGTGGCTGAAGTATCCAGGGTACATTTCTGGCACTGTGATAATGAATGTACTCCTTGGCATAAGGGGCTCACCCATGAAAAAATAAGGACCTTAGTATAGTGGAAGTTATTTCTGACTTAAGACATTTGAAAAACTCAGATCTACTCCTAGGAAAAGCCAGGCTTCCTTGGTGCACCATGAAAGTACTGGAATATTTCATGAATGTCCTACAACGCGGTCTGCGGCGTTTTAGAAATTTGATCCCGAAAATTTCAAAAAATTCTCAGGGGAGAAGTCTACTTTCCCTTAAATTATCTACAAGAAATCTGTTAACTTGTTTTGCTTTCTGGAATTTTACACCTTACCACTTACATAGCTCTGTTTCCTCATATAATGGCTATGAGGTTAGCTCTGACCCATTTCTGTAAATGCTTGTCCTGCCCCATTGCTGGGAGCAGGAGTGTGTTTAGGGTGGTGCGACTGGTGCAGCTGCACCTGGTGTTGACTTTGGTGGGGGGCACTGTGTTTAAAAATAATTTTTGGTTTAAAAGCACATGTACTCCCTTGTGCATCAGGCAGTTTTCAGGCAATAATAAAAATGTCAAGACAACTCTGGTAAATAATGTTCTTACTAGTCAGAGTTCAGAATTTTGTCTAGTGGAGGTTTTGGCTCATCTGTAAAGTAGCGTGGAGGGTTAATGTGCTTGCTGCAAAGAATGTGTACCATGCAGATTGCAGAACTTAGTGTGAACGAACTACGAGTAGCACTATAAAAAAAATATACATGATTTTTCCACATTTGGGCTAATTACTTTGTGAATGTAAATAACAATAAATCATACTTGCAAACTGTGACTACATGCCTGCCTTTCTTACTATTTCACTTCAAAAATATGCGATTGTATTCCATTAACGGGCACAGGGTCTCAGGCAACTGGCGATTTGTATAGATAGGGTCACTGGAAAGTCCACAAGGTTGTCCTTGTCGATTCCACCCTCCCCTGAAATTTTGTGTCTCCTACGCCCCTGGTCTTTGGTCATTATTCTTGTTGGAATATCGTTATCCAATTAGAATAAAAACAAGTGAGTACAGGTGCTGGCTTATACGGGCGAGTTCAGGGGCCAGGAGGGGTGGCCCGAACTTAGCCTGGCCACGACCCGTGCGCGTTCCATACGGCACTGGGGTCCCAGCACTTTATAGTAGGTCTCACAAAGGGGGCGGGGCTCAGCTCCTCACGAACCCCAGTCCCTGCAGCAAAGTTCCCCTCTCCTCTCAGCTTGCGCTTCCCCAAAGGGAGTGCTATTTCCAAGCATGCAGCCTGGGTTTAGATCCTTATTGTCTATTTTCCTCAATCTGTTGTTATTCTATTCTTAGTTTGCAAGGAAGGGCTCCTCTGGGAAGTACTAAAGTCTTGGCAGTACCGACAACCACAATCACTGCATTATGTTTCATATTCTGACCTTGTGTTTCTCCCGACCGTTCACTTTTTACCTATAATGTCTACACGTGTAGATGATATGATAGAGCGCTGTGCTCTCGTAAAAATTGTAGGGGTGCATCATAATCATCATTAGTCTGTACCCGCATATATCCAGTTATATATCAATGAATGGTTAGTAAAATGTAATCGTAATGTGCATTATTAGAATGGATAGGAGGGTAATTGTGGCATCATAATTGCAAATGTAATGTTTAAACCGAATGTGCACAACGATGTATTATTGAAGTAGGCCATGTGTAATCGAGATGTAGTAGTTTAAACGTATACCATATTAAGTTGCACGTGTAGTTCACCTTTGAATATGAAATGTATTGGACTAATGCTTATAAGAGTGATTATAATGGCGTGTTTAAAGTGTGCAAAGGCCTGACTGCATATACGTAAAGGAAAGGCCTGATTCATTTTATGTTAGCTTAATTTAGCAGAAGAAGTGTTTACCTTGGAAAGGCTCTCTGGGTACAGTTGGTAAACTTGTGTAGAAGGGAAAAGTTTGTTGAAACGTATCTTCTGTTGCAGGTGCAAGGACATATGCCTCGTTAGCAACACACTGGCTCTTTGTTTCACGAGTTAGGGTGGTGGGAGGCATTGAGATGGGAGTATACTGGAATGCAGGGATGATGTTTGCAAGGAAGAAGGTGCCTGGGACTCAAGGTCATCGTAACCGTCCAGGATGAAGTAAGAGTTTCGATGGAAAAATACAAGAAGGAAGACCTGGCCGAAGAGGCGTGACCCAAGGCGTGTTCAATTGTATTTGGGTTTTGTATTAGGGATAGTGCCCCGAGGGTGGAGAGTAGAGAAGAGGTAGAGGAGAGCAGAGAGGAGGATAGAGAGTGTTTTGGTGAAGGAGCATCTTAGAATCGAGCTCAAAGGGCTATGTGAGTGCACTTCTTAGGAAGTCTTCACAGCTGACACCTTTTACTTACTCTTGCCTGGGAAATTCATTAAGTAGGTATGTCATCTTAGAATTAGTGTAGGGACAGCCAATGGGTTTTATGCTTGTTTAGATAAATGAGGAATAACATAGAGATTGGAGCTGTTATTGCTTGCCTAATACTTCTGGAGCTAACGATTCTCCTTATCCTGAGTCGAATGAGACTCCTGCGTTTGATGTTATTTGTATTAGTGCCCATCTATTTCTTTAACATCGTGTTGAGGTGCTTGCACGTACAGTTATTCTTGGCTGTAATAAAACCCCAAAATTGAATTCGGAGTCAGTGGTCATTTAAAGTAAACTGGATCCTAAACTTAGTTGCATAACTGAAAAGGATTTCTTCCCTTCACACTATTCAGCAGGTAAAAAGATCCTGGCGACCTGAAGATTCTTAAAGTGATAAGATTAGAATCAGCGTTATCAGTTGGTAGCAGAGTAGGATGGTTTCCTCTGATAGTAAGGGGAGATCTAGATTAGGATAAGAGATTAGTTGCCCCATAGAACCCCAGTGATGGTGATCCAGTGGATCGTAAGAGAAGGACGTCGGCGGTCGCTGAAAACTGACCGAGAGTGACGGTGCGGCGGAAGTAGCAGTTCGTGGTAGAGTGAGTGTGAACAGGGTGATGTTTGGTAGATTGCGGTGTTTGATTGTTGTGTAATGTCTTGCGGAGTTGGAATGAGAGTCGTGTGATTGAGGATCGGACCGTGAGCGCGCGCGGGGCCGAAAGATATTGTGGTGTAGAAGACACCCAGAATTGAGAACGTTGACCAGAGATTGTGGGGATCATGAGACGTCATTGATCAAACCACTGAAGATAGGGAGTACATGTGTGAGTGTGTGAATAACCGACGCTGGTCGTAGGTTGTTGTGTGTAGAATTTTGAGCGGTTGAATCCTATCGATTGTATTAGAGGTGATTGTCCAGTCGTGTCGCGGACAGACAGTTGCCAGATTGAGGTCAACGATTTCGAGAGGCTGATCGGTCATTGAAGGACCGACAGTCAGAGAGGTAATTGTTCGGTAGTACGGACTATTGCTTCAGAGTGTGATTGGGACACGTGCGAACGAAAGGAGAGAATTAGCAAGGAGGGGAACTGCTGCGAGCGGAGAAAGAGTGACGTCAGACAGTGCCGCGCTGCGATAGGCCGGTTGGTGTGAGCCGCGCTGGCATTGGTGGATTGAATCAGGAAGCAAAAACGAAATACTGGGTGCGAACAGACATCTGCCTTACCATGAAATGTTTTAAAGTTTTACGAGAACTTTGCAGAGGTGACAGACATGTGGTTACTCGGGGTGGAGAGGAAGCCCCTCCCGAGGATACGCCGGCACATTATATGGCTACGAATGTGGGATTGCATACTATAATTTGGCTTGAGAACTGGCAGAAAATGACAGAAGGGGAAGGAGAATTGACTTTCCCCTAGCTATGGCACTTTCAGGTTGGAAGTGTTTTACCAGCTAAAGACTATAATGGCTTCTTTACGACCGCTGCCTAGACCGAGGCGCTACATGCATGGATCAGGGCAGCGTATGACAGGAAAAGAGACAAAAGCCAGGAAAGGGTGAAGAAATCGATAAGGGCATTTCAAGATGCGAGATGGGATGCACTGGAGAAAAGGTGGAGGGTGGAAACGATCGAAGGAGATAGGTTGTACCCACTGCTAATAAAAGATGGGAAAATAACAAGGGTTGAAGAGGACGACAGTGATACAGATGACAGCCTGTTAGATAGGTTGCTAGCAGAGAGACCACCTCCATTTAATCCAGATTCAGAAGAGGGAAAATCAACTTCAGCAGTAGAAACTGGCGAGACACAGAATCAGACTAATATGAGGGTAGTGGAAAACATTTCCACAGGAACAGAGGGAGCGGGAACACCGCCTTCCATCGGGAATATCCGGTTACCGGACTCCCTGACGGTACCGGTTACCATTCTCCATTCCTATAGTACCGGTATATGACCCAGACCGAATAAGAGAAGGAAGTTCGAAGCAGACGATAAGGGAAGAGGGAACCAGTGCTGGTGGGAATGGTTTCGGAGTACAAGTGATCCACTTCCCGAAGCCACTAGAAACAAGCACGCCATTACCAGCCACCGCAGACTCCTCTTTTAGGCAGGAGGATGAGAGACCGGTCAGACCAAGATCTTTACACGAATCTAAGTCAGCTTTGAGGATGTGGACACCAACAGTAAGAAACCAAAGTGATAGGATGCCAGGCGATAGGGGACAAGACATTTCGGAAGGTAGACCAAGTTCCAGGAGTACGATAGAAGGGAATAAGTCACAAGGACAAAATAGTGACTATGATGAGCGGGATGGAGCAGCTTGCCAAGAAGTACTGAAGAGTGCAGTGCAGGCAAGGTTGCTAGACGTAGTAAGACTGAAAGCAGAGGTAGACGAAATGATTAGCGGAAGCCTGCCTTTGGAAAGAATAGAAATTTATGGGTCAGATGAGCTGCTTTTCATAGCAAAAGATGTAACTCGGAATGCCAGGATAGCACATGAGAAATTGACAGCATTAGCCAGGAGATATGAGGTAGACTTGAATAAAACAAAAACGTTGCAAGGGCCGCATAGGTTGCAATATAGTGATCAGGAACTAGAGGAGAAAAGGATCACAGGATTGAGGACACATACTAAAGATCTGATTGTAGGGATGCGTATTTGGAACTTGTTGGACAAATGGGAGGAAAGGTGGTCAAAGAAGAAAATAGCAAAGAAAATAGTGGGAGAAACGCCGCCTCCGGGGGGAGGGGCGACGGGCGTTGGAAACTTTCCTTTACGGGAAGTACAGAACGGAGGGTACGTGCATGTGCCGTGGAGTAGAGGTGACTTGGCTGCGTTTACAAATGACTTTCCTCGGCTGAGGGAGAAACCCGTAGAGTGGTACAAACAGGTTGAGCGGTTTGTTAAAATTTCGAAGGTGCTGTGGACTGATTTGAACACCTTGTTTGACATAGTGGTGCGGGGAGATTTGTGGACAGCTTGTAAAATCGCAGTCGAGTGGCCAACCTTCGAACCTGAAAGGGATGCTGTCACAAATGGTCCGTCACCCCTTGTTATGAAAAAATGTGAGCAAGTGATTACATGGTTGAAACTGAAGATTTCACCTCAAGATATAGATTGGGTTAAGATAGACCGAACTGTGCAGGAACCTAAAGAGACGGTGCACGAATATTATGAAAGGCTCTTGCAAGCTTTTAAACAGTATAGCAGATTAGATGCATTAGACCCCAAGGATATGGGACAGTTTGTCTCAAAGTTTGTGCTAGGCCTGAGACCAGAAGTCAGCCTCATGATACAGCACAATTTGATCTGTTGGCAGAACAAGCCGGTAGATGCGAGGTATTGTAGCGATGAAGTGGACTCGAAGCATCGGAAGCTAAAAGACAAATTGATGCTCGTTCAGATGCAGACAGCTCAGGTCCAGCCTAACGGAGGGACCTTAGGAAGAAGACAAGGAAATTACCAAGGGAACCAGAATGGGCAAGGTCAGGGAAAGGGGAAACCCATAGATCCCAAGACGGGGGTGGATGTGGCGACACTGAAGAAGACCACTGCGTGCCATCTTTGTCACCAGATCGGGCATTGGAAGCGCGAGTGCCCCTTGAACCCAGCCAACCAAGTACAACAGGAGGGAGAAGGGGTTCAGGCACCTGTGCCGGAGGTAGTCAACACGGTGATGAAGCCCAGATCAATGAGAGGGGGGACGTATAATCCACAAGTACAGGTCCCACAACCACCAAGGATCTCGCAGGGAATACGGACTTACCAGCAGATGCCCCTTTTCGAAGGGTATGATGAGTACAGCCCAGACCCTACATCCTGACGGTGCCTGAGGGGGGAGGAAGACTGCACCCTTGGAGCAGTCTTGGAGGTAGACCAGAGAGGACCTTTTGTGGAGGCAGACATTGATGGTCATCCTACCACACTTTTGGTCGACACGGGTGCTACCCGGTCTACTGTAAGATCAGCAGTAGTCCCCAACCTACCCCTCTCGGGACAATCGATCCAAGTTGTTGGAGTAGCGAACAAAAGAATAAACAGCCCACTGACCGAACCAATTCCAGTAAGGATAGGTTCCTTCCAAACTAGACATCAGTTTGTGGTGTGCGATACGAGTCCAGTTTGTCTTTTGGGAAGAGATCTGTTATGTAAATTGAACTGCACAATTTATTGCACACCCAGGGGAGTGGAGGTTCAGACGAGGGATGATGATGCTACTTTTAAAGTTGCTAATCAGCATCTGTGTATAGACCTGTATCCAATGGTGACCGTGGAGGAACTTCTACCGGATTTGAGAGATACCGTGTCACCTGAGGTGTGGGACTTCACCGGAGAGGAGATAGGGCTAATCAAGGGAGTTGAACCTGTGCAGATGCAGGTGAAACAGAATGTTGAGTTCCCTAGAACGCCCCAGTACAACCTGTCACCTGAAACGATCGCAGGGATTAAACCTGTAATCGAGCCTTTCATCAACCAAGGTATTCTGAAGGAGATCAGAGGTAGCCCATGTAATTCACCTATTATGGGACTACAGAAACCGAGCGGGAAATTCAGGATCGTGCAAGACCTGCGAAAGGTCAACACGATAGTGGTCCCTTGTTGTCCAGTGGTACCGAATCCATCAGTGATACTGTTTCAGATTCCATGCGAAGCCGAGTGGTTTACCGTCATTGATTTGTGTCAAGCTTTCTTCTCGATACCGCTCCATGAGGAAAGCCAATTTCTTTTTGCATTCCGGCTGGAAAATCGTGTGTTAACATGGTGTCGTATCCCTCAAGGGTATACGGAAAGCCCATCGATCTTTAATCAGATCTTGAAAAAGAATCTTGAGAGTCTGGTATGGCCACAGAACTCGGTTCTCGTGCAGTAGATAGACGACAAGCTTGTTGCCTCAGAAACGGAAGATGCTTGCAGGATAGACACAGTAGCCCTGTTGAACCATTTAGCGGAGAATGGGCACAAGGTGTCTCCAAACAAGTTACAGTACTGCCTAACCGAGGTACAGTACTTAGGACACAGATTAGAAAATGGCAAGAGAAAGGTGTCACCAGATCGAATTGAGGCAATAATGAACATGACAGTGCCCACCACTCAGAGAGAAGTCAGGATGTTTTTGGGAATGGTCGGCTATTGTCGGCAGTGGATACCCAACTTTTCCTTGAGAGCAAAGCCTTTACAGAGGCTTACGCACAAAGATGTGAGTGATCCGGTACCATGGGACGAGGAGTGCTTGGTGTCATTCCTAAAACTGAGAGAGGAGTTGTGTAGTGCCCCAGCTGATCCAGCTGATGTGGCTGGGAATGCCTGATTACAACAAGGCTTTTACATTGTTCTGTTGCGAGAGAGAAGGATGCGCATTAGCAGTATTAGCTCAGAACCATGGACGTGTCCGTAGACCAGTTGCCTACTTTTCAGCTACTCTAGATCCAGTAGCTTCTGCATTGCCTGGATGTCTAAGATCCGTTGCTGCAACAGGTGTCAGTATCGAAAGATGTGAAAGCATTGTAATGGGTCATCCTTTAACTGTATATGTGCCACACTCGGTTGAATTGTTGATGACCAGGACTAAGACTCAGCACCTAACGAATAACAGGTTAACAAGGTATGAGCAAGTCATACTTGCCGCAGAGAATGTGATTCTGAAAAGGTGCTCCGTCTTAAACCCTGCGACATTAATGCCCATACCGAATGTAGATGATGAAGATTGTGCGGACCATGATTGTCTTGACGTGACTGAACTCTGCACCAAACCGAGACCTGACATTGTCGATGAACCACTGACGGACCCAGATGACATTTTCTTTGTTGATGGTTCATGTTTAAGAGACAGTGTCGGTCAACTAAGAGCAGCGTTTGCTGTATGTACCATTTCCGGGGTGGTTGAGGCTGCTTGCCTAGAAGGAGTACACTCCGCGCAGGTAGCTGAGATCATTGCTTTGACTCGTGCCTGTTTGCCCGCTGATCGAATTCGAATCACGATTTACACGGACAGTCAGTATGGGTTTGGTGTGGTTCATGACTTCAGACAGTTGTGGTCCCAGAGGGGATTTTTGACATCATCTGGCTCACCCATTAGGAATGGAGAACATGTAAGACAACTGTTAGATGCATTGCAATATCCGAAGGAAATCGCAGTTGTCAAGTGCACTGCACATGTGAAGGGGGAGGATTTTGCGTCTTTGGGAAATAATTATGCGGACGAAGTCGCCCGCTTCTGTGCTGAACAAGGATGCATATTTACAGAGGGTTACACAGGAGAGAGCCGAGAAAGAACCGAGCTCAACATGATGTTGGCCATGGCAGACACTTGGGAGGAGCTCAAGCGACTGCAAGATGAAGTTTCAGATCAGGAACGGAACGGATGGGTCAAAGCAGGGTGTGAAAGAGGGGATGTGGATGTTTGGGTCTCCAGTGATGGGAGAGCTGTGTTGCCAGAAAACCTGCTGAGTCCGATGGCGAGACTAATACATGGACCGGTACACCTTGGTAGAGATGCAATGATGCGTGTGTTTAGACAGACATGGTATAACCCACGATTTCATGCGATTGCTGAAGTAGTTTGTCAGAGGTGTGTTACGTGTCAGCAGATGAATGCCGGAAAGAACACAGTAGTCACCTTGAGTCACATTGGGAGGTCAGGAGGGCCCTTCAATAGGATACAGCTAGATTTCGTGGAAATGCCTAAGTGCAATGGGTTGAGATACATCTTGGTGCTGGTATGTGTATTCTCACACTGGGTGGAGGCTTACCCAACGCGCAGGTGTGACACTCTCACAGTGGCTAAGTTATTGTTGAGGGAGCTCATCCCGAGATTCGGGATTCCAACCTCTTTGGAATCAGATAGAGGAAGACACTTCCACAGTGAAATCATGAAGTTACTTTGTGCCGCATTGAATGTTGATCAGAGACTCCATTGCAGTTACCGACCAGAGGCTTCTGGGATGGTGGAACAGGTCAATGGAACCTTGAAAGCCCGGATGGCAAAAATGTGTTCATCAACGTCCCTGAAATGGCCTGACGCTTTGCCGCTCGTACTGATGAGCATGCAAAGTGTCCCAGATAGGAGGACCGGGTTGTCCCCTCACGAAATATTAATGGGAAGGGCAATGCGGTTGCCAGCAGTACCAGCTACAGCTTTGATAAACATCACTGATGACTTGATTCTCGATTACTGTAAAGGACTATCTGATGTGGTCCGTTCTGTGTCCCAGCAGGTGCAAGCTGCAGCTGTTCCGGCCTCGAGTGATCTGTGCCACGACCTGTGTCCAGGCAACTGGGTGCTTGTCCGAAAGCACGTGAGGAAGAGCTGTTTGGATGTTCGGTGGCGAGGCCCGTACCAGGTGATACTGGTAACAAATACCGCAGTGAAGTGTGGAGGATTGCCGAACTGGGTACATGCCTCCCATACCCGCAGAGTTTCAGCACCCTTGGAAGAAACAGCTCCTCTCGTAAACAAAAATCCAGCTGATGTGGCGGGACCACATGAGAGGACAAGTCAAGCTGTAAGGGTCGCTGACACAGCTGGTGGTGCACCAGAACAAGCTGAAGGGGGTTTCGACAACCCGAACCTCAACTCTGACTCAGAAGACAGAGGTGGTGCAGTGGGTGGAGTAGAGTCAGATTCAGCAGAAGGAGGAAGTGGTACACTGGGTATAGCAGGGGAAGGCGGAAGAACGACCAGAATTGAGGAAAGTTGGCCTGAAAGACAGAGGCGACTGAATCTGAGGTTGGCACCTGAAAGAGATCTTGCTCCAGTGTCTGAAACGTCCGAAACAGAAGCAAGTGACGAAGAGCAGACTCAAGAGGGTCGGCGAAGGTCGAAAAGAACAAGAGTACCCTGCCGGAGATACTCTACCCCTGAGTGGACTTACACCGTGACTGATGCAGGGGGTAGTGAGTACGGGGAGACTGAGGTCTGTGCAGGTGGTCAGCAAGAGCCCGAATGTGGTAGTGAAGGTGGTGCTGTTGTTGCCAGGGCTCGAAGTCGAAGGAATACTGACCCTCACCGTTCCGAATCCCCCGCTTCTGAGTAAAGTCCGAGAATTGGTTTTGCATCAACTCGAATTTCCGTCCTTTGGATTTGAGCCGTATTCACACAAAATGGTAATCCTGCGTCTTGAACTTTTGTATCACGTTTTGGAAGCGCTTACAAATGATCTTATCGTGGACGAAATATAACCTGTTGTAAATAAAAAGTCTAAAGAAGAAGATAACCTAGATCCGAGTGGAAGAAGAATAAACTTAGATACTTTCCACCGAAGAGGAACGAGAGTTAGGGAAGTCTTTTTCTGGACTATGTAAATAAGACTGTAGCTGAAAAGGGGATTTCCAGAGGTTTCATAGTATTGCTCGAACTGGTTAAGCAAGTCACGAGTGGAGGAAACAAAGACTTTTGAGTGTTCATTGCTGAAACCAAGAACGTTTGAGAACTTTCGAAATCATGGTGGCTGGAGATCCAAATCGTAGATCTAAGTTGATTGTAGGCATACTTATAGGGGGTGTGATAGTTTCTATAATCATAGTAATTGTAGTTTCATATACAGTTCCACATGAGCTAGCAGTGCAGGGGGTGCCAGGGACTCCTACACCTAGCCAAAAAGAGGTAAACAAAGGAGCCAACAAAGCTTTGCTGATAGAAGAAAGTCGTAGATTGCATGTAGATTTGTCTAGAAGTGATTTTAAGCTCAATGCTTACGCCAAGCTGCTATACGAGTATGTGGATGCGATGGATGCAAAGGATTGTTATGTGTGTATGCAGTTGCCTGCTTCAGTGGATGAGGGTATTAGGTATCACCATCTTCCACTGACATATGGAATTTCATGTAGCTTGTTGCTTAGTATATTCTATGAAAGAGATCAGTTTGAGTATTTCTTTTCCAATTACGATGCAGTGCTTCCTGAAGTCCCCACTTATAAACATTTGAATAAGTATGATTATTATAAGTCGGAGGATAGACTTAGGAAGTTCTTCATACCGTCTTTGGAACTGGACACAGCATATGCCCACCGACATAATTTGACGTGCTCATTATCAGAGATAGAGAAAAAGTTTGTGGATCAGGTAGAAGACAGATATAGAAAACTAATGCAGACACGAGACACAGGGCATAGTACGGTGGATTGGACAGAGGAGGAAAAATTGCACCGGACAAAGGGAAGTTAAGGTCCTATGGCTTTGGACAAAGAGCAGAGGGGAAAGCTGTGTGTGAGACGTTATCAGACCTACTATGAAAAGGTTCCCGTGGGACAGAGTACGTGTGACCATGTTTTCACCATGGCAGATGCAGCAAAGAACTTTCTCCAAGGCCCTGTACAAGTGATACCTACGGTGTATTTTGTGTGTGGAAGGAATGCTTATGTGAGATTGCCTGCGAACTGCTATGGTACATGTTACTTGGGAATAATATTTCCAAAGATTTACCATACGGAGGATTTGGAACTTCTGGAAGGTGGAAAGCATTCAAGGGCGAGAAGAAGTGCGAGTGCAGGGGTCGTAGTGGGAGATATCTTTGGAGCTATGATACCAAGTTTGGGAGTGATCTTGAATGATGTGAAGATCCGGAGACTGGCGACTGTGATAGACGAACTATCGATGAACACAGCAAAATCGTTGGTACTTGTAGAGGGAGAGATGTTGTCGATAAGGACAATGGTTTTACAGAATCGCCTTGCTTTGGATGTCTTATTGGCAAAAGAGGGCGGAGTCTGTAAATTATTGAAGGTTCAAGAGTGCTGTACTTATATACCAGACCACAGCAAGGATCTGGAGAAATATATAAGTAACATCACTACTATTCACACGAAGATAGCGGACTTGACTGAAGAGGGAGCCTGGGAAAAAGTTGGAAAAGGGTTTGGTCAAGTGGGGAGCTGGTTTGCGAATTTGGGGAAGGGATTCCTTGGATATATTCTGAGACCTCTCCTTATTGTGGTAGTTTGCGTGGTTTGTCTGTGGGGTCTGATCAAGGCATACAAATGGTATCGAGCAGGCAGAGTTGAGAGACCTCTGAGAGAAAATGAAACGAGAATGGCTAGGCTGCAGGACAGTCAATACCAAAGACTCAAGAGATTGGAGAAGAGCAGACCAGGGAGAGTGGCAACGAGTACTGTTTAGGTCGGTTCTTTCTCCAAGGGAGTTGAAAAGATGTGATGACAGGAGTCATCAAAGGGGGGAACTGATAGACCGCTGTGCTCTCGTAAAAATTGTAGGGGTGCATCATAATCATCATTAGTCTGTACCCGCATATATCCAGTTATATATCAATGAATGGTTAGTAAAATGTAATCGTAATGTGCATTATTAGAATGGATAGGAGGGTAATTGTGGCATCATAATTGCAAATGTAATGTTTAAACCGAATGTGCACAATGATGTATTATTGAAGTAGGCCATGTGTAATCGAGATGTAGTAGTTTAAACGTCTACCATATTAAGTTGCACGTGTAGTTCACCTTTGAATATGAAATGTATTGGACTAATGCTTATAAGAGTGATTATAATGGCGTGTTTAAAGTGTGCAAAGGCCTGACTGCATATACGTAAAGGAAAGGCCTGATTCATTTTATGTTAGCTTAATTTAGCAGAAGTGTTTCCCTTGGAAAGGCTCTCTGGGTACAGTTGGTAAACTTGTGTAGAGGGGAAAAGTTTGTTGAAACGTATCTTCTGTTGCAGGTGCAAGGACATATGCCTCGTTAGCAACACTGGCTCTTTGTTTTGCGAGTTAGGGTGGTGGGAGGCAGGAAGACGGGAGTACACTGGAATGTAGGGATGATACTTTCAGCGGAGAAGGTGCCTGGGACTCAAGGTCATCTTAACCGTCCAGGATGAAGTAAGAGTTTCGATGGAAAAATACAAGAAGGAAGACCTGGCCGAAGAGGCGTGACCCAAGGCGTGTTCAATTGTATTTGGGTTTTGTATTAGGGATAGTGCCCCGAGGGTGGAGAGTAGAGAAGAGGTAGAGGAGAGCAGAGAGGAGGATAGAGAGTGTTTCGGTGAAGGAGCATATTAGAATCGAGCTCAAAGGGCTATGTGAGTGCACTTCTTAGGAAGTCTTCACAGCTGACACCTTTTACTTACTCTTGCCTGGGAAATTCGTTAAGTTGTTATGTCATCTTAGAATTAGTTTAGGGACAGCCAATGGGTTTTATGCTTGTTTAGATAAATGAGGAATAACATAGAGATTGGAGCTGTTATTGCTTGCCTAATACTTCTGGAGCTAACGATTCTCCTTATCCTGAGTCGAATGAGACTCCTGCGTAGGATGTTATTTGTATTAGTGCCCATCTATTTCTTTAACCTTGTGTTGAGGTGCTTGCACGTACAGTTATTCTTGGCTGTAATAAAACCCCAAAATTGAATTCGGAGTCAGTGGTCTTTTAAAGTAAACTGGATCCTAAACTTAGTGCATAACTGAAAAGGATTTCTTCCCTTCACACTATTCAGCAGGTAAAAAGATCCTGGCGACCTGAAGATTCTTAAAGTGATAAGATAAGAATCAGCGTTATCAGATATGTGACTCCTAAACCTTATAACCCTAATTTACTGTCACATTTAAAGCATCGGATTGGCAGGGCAGGCAATCGGCCATTGCCCGAGGAGCCTGAGGCCTTGGCCAGCTGGTGGGTCATTTTTATGAGCTGTAGGTAACATTACATTTGCCTGGACCGGCTTGACCTTTGGCGCTTGACCCTAAAGGCTGCTGCAGCCTTAGAGGAAAGATCGGAGCTTATAATGGCTGGCTCATTGTCTTGTGCAGTAGGACAACAGGCCGAACTGAGCGGGCACAGCATGTGGTGAGTCTACTCCCATTCCAAGTCTCTCAGCGTGACAGTGAGGCCAGTGGGAGTGGCTGTGCTCTTTTTGAGCATCACAGCTAGCAGTAATGCTACGTGGGGTTTGGGTGAAAGGGGCTGTGCCCGGAGACAGATTACGTGTGGTGCCATCCAAGAGGCTCTTCCTTTGTCTCCAGCCGCAGACAGACGAGCACCAGGTGCCTGCTCTCACATTGTCATCTTAAAAGCTGGGAGGGGACTCCTGTTCACCACTGAATGAAATTAAAAACAACGCAAACAACCGAAATAAGCAAAAAGAAAAATTTCTTTGACAACACAAAACGATTTTATACAAAACAAGCATTTGTAATGCAATAGGTCTCGCATTTGCGAGAGTTTAGGCTATTGGCATTGTAAATGACAAAGCCTTTTATTTGTATGTTTTGATAATTAACACCTAAATAAAAGGCATTGTCATGTACAATGCCAATAGCTCAAACTCATGTAAATGCGAGACCTATTCAAAGAAGCGGCCGCCATTGTCCCGGGCTGCTTAGAAAGTGAAAGCGTGCATGGCGCGCTGAATGTTGCAGGAAAGCATGTTGTGCCTGCAGTAGGAGAAACTCATTAAAGAAAATTGTGCTTACAGACTAAAAAAGACTCACCGTGTAACAACCGAAGTAAAAGGGCCAGTCCTCATGGGAGGTTACAAATGAAGACAAGGCGGTACTAAGGAGGGACTAACAAGCCTGTTAATGAATCAGAAGCCAGCATTTATGAAGGACAATGACACAAGCCAATAACAAATATAGGCAGAGAGTGGGCGGGGCTTCTATTCCATACTCCAATACTGCATAGCTTGCAGAGCATGCGCTGCCCAGGTTCAACCTAAAAAGAAAAAATATTACTGTGAAAAACGTGCATTCTGGTTCAAAATAGCAATGTGAAGGAAGACTAGACATGGCAGAAGAGTAACAAAATGAATCAAGCGAGGAGCTCAATGTGTAGCAATACAAATGGAGAAGTGAGACAGCAGAGTGGGGAAGAATGACAAAAATATTGGAAGAGGGATAGGAAATCAAGGGAGGAACAAAGGAAAGGTAGAGGAGAGAGGATAAGAGTGCTAGAGGGTGAACAGAAGCCTCGAGACGCAAAGGATGCACATGGCTCTCTGACGCATGGGCTGATACATTGCAGGACATACAGGGATCTTTTGGGGGGGGTACAGACTAAGGGACCAACAGGAATAAATTCAGGCACCTAAAGTAAGGAAATGTACAGGCCTGAAGATCAGGCAAGGAGACCTGTGGGTGAGCTGCAGTGGAATAATGGTGTGTCTAGTGGTGCGTCTATGGCCAATGCTACCGACCCCATGAGCTTAGAAAGCTTAATTTATCAAAGATTTCTCCTCAAATGACTCCCAATACTAAGCAACGTTTCATGAAACATCCTTATCCACAAATGTGGGCCCCTTTTTTAGGTCGAGCGTCAGCACACATGCGCTGTCTGCAAGACCTGTTGCAGTCTCTAAAGGCATGTAATTCCGCCTGCTGCTTTACCATAGGATCATTCGTGTGCCAGTGTTCTTTACTGACTCCTCATTGGTTGGTGCTCCCGATACATCACTTCCGTTTATCGCACAGGATCACCGGCCAACTACAGCTTACTTAAGTTTCTGGCTCAGCGAGAGAGTAGGAAATACACAATTGACGCTGGACGCTGGTATTTCCTACTTATTATTTTATTGGTTTTTACACAAGGCTTCATCTTTAATGTTTTCTTAGGAATATTAGGTTTAGCTATGTAAAACGGACGCAATGTGGAAGAGTATGCAGACTGATGTGCATTTCTCTATAAAAACAGGAACTATGTAATGAAATGAACATAAAACAAGTATGCCGTATAGTGTAAAGGATTGTGGGTATGCATATATCGCACAAAGTAGTGGTTTGGTACCCGTATGTAAACATTGCTTTTCCTGGACGCTCTTGCTTAACCTTTCCCTAGTCCCACTTCCGATTTCACCGGCACTCCCACTTCCAGGTCCACATGCCTTCCTCCAGTTCCGCTCCGGCTGCACTCTATCAGCCGTTTAAAGGGAGAATTCATCCATATCAGAGTGCTACAGAAGGAAACCTGTCTGAGAACGTTGGAGCCAGAGCCCAGCAAGCTCCGAGCCCGCCCCCTTTGCTCGTGTTGTTGGCAGGAGATTTCGGCTCCTTCACCTCGAAGGTATCGTATTGCGTTCCACTCTGGCCTTCCTTTTTTTTTAAACCTCTTATATGTCGCACCAATTAATGTCTGCTTATATTGGGATCGTCTAATTGGGGTCTATGTACTTTAGCTCCATACGTCCGCCAGGCCCTGTCCTCAGATGCCTTTGATGAAAACGCTGTGCACTTGCATGGCAGGAAGGTGTTGTGTCCTGCGAGACACGTTCTAGTGTCTCGACAGGCACAGAGTTAGAAGCCACTCCCCTATGGGAGTGGGCACACTTGCACCCCACATGCATCCCTCACAGGCGTCACGAGTGACGTGAGCCTGGTAATAAAAGGGCCCGGGTGCACGTGCTCGAGGCCAGTTGTAGTACCCCACTCACCGTGTGCGTGTCATTCATTTATTAGCATGTGGGCCTAGGGCCCACAACACAACATTTGGCGACGAGCGGGTTTATCCCGTGTGTGCAGCCGCCGTGTTCCAGTGGGTGAAGGGGGAATGTGCATCGCCCTTGTAGAGGGCGGCCCCTGCAGCAGGTGGTTAAATCATCGAAGCGCCCGCGGGGCGTGTGAAGGGCCCCACGGTGAAGTTGAGGCGGCGGGAGCCCACCCCGCGTATGAAGAGCCTGCTGCCCATACCTCTGGCGCGAGGCAAAGCCCAGTGAATGCAGAAGGAATGCGGGCGAGGCCGGACTGCTGAGACGCCGGCCGCCGCAGATTGCCACGAGGAGGAGTGAGCCTGACTAGCGATCGGGCCAAGGTGAGCCCGGGATGGCGACATGTGCCGGGTTGTCACGGAGCCCCGCAAAATATGTGGTTGCGGCCCGTAGCTGACCGGAGACGCACCGGTGCAACAGCAAAGACTAGTGAGGCCTGCAGGGAGAGAAGGACTGCAGCAGCGCCGAAAGAGACTGCGGAGGGGGAGCCCACCCCGCATGTGATCTGCCTGGAAAACCCGGCGGGCGTAAGGTGAGCCACGAGCTACCGGAAGAGCAGCGAGGGGGTGCCCCCCCCCCCCCCCCATGCCAAGAAGAGTGAGAGAGACCTGCCCACGCAAAGAGCCCCGTATCTGCTGCCCAACAATGGAAGGGTGGAGTAGCGTGAGGCGGTAGGGACGAGACCCGCGGCAAGGGAGGAAAAGGCGCCTGCGAGGAGTGTCCCACCAGTGCACCCAGACCGCACGCAGGCAGACCCAACAGCATCAAAGGAAGCACGTGCAGGGTTGGACTGCCCCACAAAAGAGGCAGCCAAGCGTGGTGAGAAGCTATACTCACCTGGGGGAGGAAAGCAGCTAGACCCCTGCAAGTGGTGAAGTGAATCGGGGCGTCCGGGAAGCAGCTGAGGTCCGAGAACGTCCTGACACCGGCATCCCACAAGAGACGTGTGGAGACAGCTCGAGGCATCTGCGTCGGGAAAACAGCTTGGGCCTACCTCGGAAACTAAGAGACACTGCTATCTAGTGGCCGATTACAAGTACCGCACCCGCTAAATGAAATACACTGCAAGCACTGACTGCACCCTGTGAGTTCCCCAGCATGAGACTCTGCCTCTAAGGGAAGCCCGGGTTACTAGCACAGTACCCAAGCCAAGCCTGGGAAAAGGGGTAGAAGCAAGGACTAGCCAAAAGAGCATGGTATGGCTCTCAGTGGTAGTCAGCCACCGCAAAAGAAACAGTGTCACAGAAACCCTGATTGCCGGCAGTTCCCCAAAAAGATAGTGACTATGCGCAAGGTCAAGCGCCACCAGCACTCCGCCACAGAGGCAAGCCGAGCAAAGGTTTAGCACTGCATGCATGCTGGCCAGAGAAAAGTGGGCACGCAAGGTACCAGCAGAAGGCGCCAGATGACATTGCATAATAGCCCTGCCACTCTCGGATGAGGCACCAACTCATGCCTGTTGCGTTGGAGGGGTAGAGACTGCTAACCCCACAAGGAGCCTCAGGAAGCCCAAATCCACTAGGCCAAGGATGCTGCCAAGGGTCCAGTGAAGCCAAGAGCAACCAGAATGAAAAGGTTTCAGCCAGCTGTCCCCACCTAGAGACACAAGAAAGACTGTCACTGCAAGTGAGACGAGTGCGCCACACGCCCCTGGTGGTGAACGACCACCACCGCAAGAAGGAAGAACAGGCACACAAGGTGCCAGAAGAGGGCGCCCGAGAAGAAGTCAGAGGTGCGCGCCACATGCACCCAGAAGCGCGCCAACAGGGGTCAATGCCCAGGAAGGAAGGAGACCTCTCTAAACAAGAAGCACTGCTGGAACCAGCAGGGAGATCCTAAACATCTCCACAGCAGCAACAGTAATGGAGCCCGGAAGGGGCCAAACGCAGCACAGTGTCCTCCCTCACACTGCCTCAAGAAAGAGTCGTCAGTGACCCAAGACAGGCGAGAGGAGAGTTGCACACCACAAGTGGCCAGCCGCCACCACAGCTCACCACTGCCCATGGAAGCCATTCCCTGGAGAGGGAACGCCTGGAGTAGGAGCGTCAAGGAGCTGCCTGAATAAGGAGCACTCAAGATGAGTGGCTGCTCGCCATGCAGCCGAGAAGAGCGACGGAAGTTTCGCCTGTATGGTCCGGAGACCAGTGAAGTTAATAGGCCCGTTGGCCTTGTTAGAACACTGTGCATGTCATTGCACCCGGAGGAGAAGCAGAAGAAGAGTGGAGATTGCGTCACCCTGAAGAGCTGGACAAACACAGGTGTGTCAAAGACAAAGAGAGGAGAAGCACGAGGACTCGTAGCACCACAAGCCAAGAACACCTCCAAAGACACCAGACAGCCACCAAGGCGGACCGACGGCCCTGGCGACAGCACCAAGGGAGAACCCCACGTAAGCCGCCGCACGCGCAAACTGCGTTGCTCCCGTCGCTTCACAGTGAGATCGTCCAACCCCGAGTGTCGGCAGTTGGAGTCGAACGGCATCCCTGCCCCTGACCGCAAATGCCAGAGGTGCAAGAGAAGATTCAGAAAAGGCAGTCATGTGGCTACCACGTTCATCCAGAAACCTCCTCTCCTAGCTGATCATCGCCACCTGACGTCCAGGCTCAATGGCAGCTACATCATCAGTGCCATATGCAGGACACTGCACTCAGCAAAACACGTGGAAGTGTGACCGGAGGGTCTACAGCAAGAATCGGACAACCAACTGAGGTCAGAAGAGGAAGTCGTGAGTGGCAGGGCCGGACGATGAAGAAGACCCAAGCTAACACCAGGAGTGAGTCCTGACACAGCGACAGCAAGGGAAGAGGGGATAACCCGAGAAGGAACTGGCAACCGCACAGCGGGAGTCCGAGAGTAAGCCGCACAGCCTGCGCGAACCGAGTCTCAAGCTTTACGTTTCTCAGCGTGTTCATCAAAGTCCCAACAGCCCAAAAAGTCCAAGGACATGAATGCAAGTGCCTCTCCCAGAGAACATGGAGGTACCCGGCCACTCCCTGCCTCAGGTGATCGACTCCAGACTACACACCTGCAGCCATCAAGGCAAGTCATCACCCGCCATTGTCCAGATTCACCACACGGCTGGCAATGCCACCATGCCAGTCCTCATCAAGTGCGTCAACCAACACCATCTTGAATATACATGGAGTGGAGTCCTACGCTATTGCCAAGCTAGCCAACAAGAAGACTCAGAAGCTACCTGCTAACCTGGTCTGCACCTGAACTGCGGCAGCGAGAGCATGTCCTGACCAAGACCCACACACCCTTGAGGTTTGTGCGAGAGACTGGCTACTGGCTCCTTGGCGGTTTGCAGCTGCCCCCAGCCGGCACACACGCAGCCCCAATCGCAGCCTACCTGCAGTCCCGTGGCAAGCCCAACGAAGGGCCTCCCCAGGCGGGAGAGCTGGAAGAGACATTGCCCCACCGACAGGTCACCGGACACTGCAAGACAGCCCCAGGGAGACTTCAGGCGATACGGAAATAGTCCAGTGAGCTGTCACCATGGACTCCCACCATGATCTGGACGCACCCCATAAATGAACTATTGTTACACACCACATACCATCATCAAGGTCAGCGGACGGAAGCTACGTGAGACTAAAGGACACTTACACCGACACATTCCTGGTGTGCAGATGACATCTTCAAGCAAGAGTTTGTGTCCTGAACCAATCAGGTTAAATGATGAATACCTGCGGAGTGTCCTGCCACCGTTGAAGTCACCAGCCCGTGTCTGCCGTCTTCCTGATGCCGGACCCACGAAACTGATGGACCCTGTGGTGTATATTTCATTACTGTTTATCCCTACAGGTTGAATTACAGAACTTTTGTTTTATTAAAATTTGGGAGGAATGTTGTGTCCTGCGAGACACGTTCTAGTGTCTCGACAGGCACAGAGTTAGAAGCCACTCCCCTATGGGAGTGGGCACACTTGCACCCCACATGCATCCCTCACAGGCGTCACGAGTGACGTGAGCCTGGTAATAAAAGGGCCCGGGTGCACGTGCTCGAGGCCAGTTGTAGTACCCCACTCTCCGTGTGCGTGTCATTCATTTATTAGCATGTGGGCCTAGGGCCCACAACACAACAGAAGGCATATGTAATTAAGGGCATGGCTTAAAAGCACCCAAGCTAAAAACCTGTACTCAGCGTAGTATGCCGCCCGCCTGGTATTTTGCTGTCTTTGTCATTGCATCCAGATATATAATACAACAAGTGACATTACACCTACAACAAGCCAGCACGATTGGCTTTGACAATGGTTGTTGGCTGCATAACTATGGTTTCGTTGTTTATAATGGTTTATAACTCGCCCCCTGTGTGTACGGCAAAGCGAGCAAAGTTGCTCATTAGTGAAACTAGGGAGGAGCCTCTTTAAACGTGTGCACAACATTGTTGTCATTTTATTAAATAAAAAATAAGCGCCTGCATTGCACATTTACTTTTTTAGAAACCAACTCGGGGAACCTACCGATATGGCAGAGATCCTACATGCCAACCCTCCAGAATCGGGTGGGAGGTTCAGGGCGCTTGCCTTTATTTCCTCCAACATCGTCGTTCTACCCCTGCTGCATCGGAAGACACAACACTGCTCCGGATGACGTTACCCAGGAGCAAATGAGCCATAAACAAGACCACCCCACTCATTACAAAAAAACAAAAGCGTCTCCCCTGCTGCATCGGAAGACACAACTGTGCTCCGGATAATGTTTCCCAGCCGCATTGAACATAAGCTGCCTCTCCATTAATTAACTATATCGGCCATCAATCACTGTCTGTGAGCCCCCACAAATGCATTCTTGCATTTAATGTGCTTTCTAAACACAACACATTCACCCGACTAGGGTATTTTTTAAAATAAACTAACAGGAAGGATTGCTGTTTTTCTTTTTTTCCTTTTTTTGTTACCAAGAAATGCATTAATTCTTCCTTTTAGTTTATTTGCAAAAATAAAGTCCCTTCAAGTGAAAGCGTTCTGTTCAAATGCAGCTTAAACAATATTAGGTGTAAAGTGCCCGCCCTATTTCTGGCCTCCTTATATCGACATAAATCTCAGTGAGCCCCTTAAACTCAACATGCTCACCCGACAGAAGTATTTTAACAAGCATTTGGAATTGAAATGGATGCACTGCAAGTGGCTGTAATAGATCTGCTGTTCACACGGCTGCCTGTGTCATCAGACATTAACGCGTATCACGTGTAATGAAGTATTGCAGTTTAGTAGAGTAGAAACATTAGACACAGGCAGTGGCGGCTTGTGACATTTGAAAGTAGTGAGGCATAAGAGCAGACAACCAATTGGTCCTGCTTGATGCCTCGCGGCCGCCCGCTTCGCTCGCGCCTTGCTGCTTCTGCTGCACCGAATACATGCACTAAGTTCATTCTTGGCCAAAGTCTGGAGCTTTCACTGCGTTATTTCTGCATCTGTGATGGTACCGTGTGCAAGTATTGCGACAACCTGTCTGTACTCCCGCTGAACTACCTGCTTCTGCCGCAACAAGCACATTTATTGCCATAGCCTACTGCCTTTCAGCGTGTGGTGCTTTTACTGGCACGAGCATTTGTTTGGCGCATTACTACGGTTTCTATGGCCTTGACTGGCTTTCGAATTCTAAGTGACCTTTCCAGGGATTCTTGTGAACGGAATCCAATTGTGCTTGGTTGTGACATCTGCACAACTGTGGTGTTTTGTATCATGCCCAATAGCACGCCCCAATGGGGGAGCCGCCACTGGACACAGGTGTTTAGACCGGGATTGCAGGCGTCTGTGTGAGTTTTTTTAGTTGTTTTCGCTCACCCTTACCTAGTATAAATATCTGCTTAGATATTTGTAATGTTATTGGTCATGCTCTCCAGGCCTCGAATTCCACTTTTATACAGGCGTCATGCGAAATAGCGGATATTCCATAGTTAAGTGTGAAATATGTTAATTTCAAAACACTATTGCCAGTGCTTTCAGTTGGACGGTACTGTCCAGTACTAAGTACCGCCCGCCTTTATTTTGAGAGGGAGAGTACTAAGACTTTTCAGCAAAGGTGAAATACTTTTACTTTGAGAGCACAAACACTTCTCAGGAACAAACAAGTACCTGTACTTCCATTGTTTCATTACAAACACCAATTCTTACCCTCTACTCGGGACTGGCTGGTTGAAATGAGGGCTGGTGAGGAGATTCCGCTGGTAACTTGAGTTTTCAAAAACATGGGGCATATTCACAAGGAATTATCACCGATTTAGCAGCACTTTATCGCAGCCAAAGTGGTGATAAATTCATCGCACCATTCACAAGCTGGTGCTAACAGCCGATATCACCAGTTTTCCAGCGATAGCAGCCGCAAAAAACATCGCCACGGATGACACCGGCAACTAACGCTAATGAGATGCAGAGTAGGCGTTCCCGTGCAAAAACCCGCGAAAACACCACTCCGCAACATTCTCAACGACCAGCCAGATCGGCGATAACAATCAAAAACATGCGATAAGGCGCGTTAGCAGCAGGGATTTAACACCTGCTCCTACCTGGTGTTAAGTCGGACGACAACCTTCACCATGAAAGGGAGCCCAGCCCACAACCACACCTGAAGAACAACAGATGCCATGGAGCTACTGATCATGCAGCTCGGAGCCCCAAGAGGGCCACAACACCCACCGCCACCACACCCAGCCCCCCACACCCCCCAGGACCCACCCCCCCGGGGCCCTACCGATGGCAGAGTACAGATCATTGCACACGGCTACATCGCTTGGCCGCCCCTGCACACTCATGCTGCTGCACCCCAGCCCCTCCCGCCGCCCAGCAGGGATTGCCCGCCCCTGCGCACCCAGGCCTCACTGTTCACCTTCCGCCAATGGCGTGTCACCAAGAGGGCCCACCACGTGCCGGTGCAAGCTCCAAGCCTGGGGACCACGACCTTGGCAGCCTCCACATCATGCAGCCCCGCACCGCGGTCCACCAGGTCGCACACTTGATTCTGGGTCTTGATTTTGCAATGGCAGAGATCATATCAGTGCACACGTCATCATCGCAGGCTGCACACCCGCTCAGCTCTATAGGTGCCACTAACTCTGTGAACCGCGAGGCAACGCCACGTGGCGGTAGGCCCACGCTGCCCGCTGGCTCAGGCCTACACTGCGGTCCACCAGGTCGCACACTTGATTCTGGGTCTTGATTTTGCAATGGCAGAGACCATATCAGTGCACACAGCATCATCGCAGGCTGCACACCCGCTCAGCACTTTAGGTGCCCCTACCTCAGTGCACAGAAAGTCACCGTCCCGTGGCGGTAGGCCCGTGCCGGCCGCAGTGTAACCGGTGCTACCGACTCCGTGCAATGCAAGCCATGGACCCTATATGATTGAGTCTCATCATATGCCAGGCGGACGCAGCCATGTCACCTCAGGCAGTGGGGAAGAACTGGGACACATAGCGTCGTCGTCGTCCCCTTTATACGTAAGCCGAGTGGGCTGGGTCGGCGTAAGCAAGGCCAGCGTAGGGGTGTGAACAATTATCCCTGGCCTCTGGGCGTGGTTCAAATCTGGGCTGCACAGGAAACCAACTGATGCGTGTGTCTCTATTGCTGTGTCTGCGCCACACGGCCCGCAATCGACAATGTTGCATGCAGCCGGAGGGCATCCGCGCACGAAGGGATTGTACAAGGAGCGCAAGGACGCTCGGGGTCTTGGCTCATACATGCCAACTGTTGTGTGTTTTCATCGCTTATGGTGCAACATAAACCCAAGGCCTAGCCTCAATTGCAGCGCGAAAGCCACATCACATTCCCGGGATACAAGCAGTAGTCTGACTAACAGTAGGGATGAGAGTCCCTTTGTCTCAATACAGAAGGCGGAAGGACATCTGCACCTCCGACCTTGGAATTGCTTGCGGCAGGCACCCCCTGAGAGAGATACCATGGCAGATGATGACGACTCCCACACTACACATAGCGCTAATGAAAGATCAACGTATCCACACCCCACACACAGAAGTCCTTGCTCGAGGTACTCCTGCATGGAATGGCCTTGACACTTACGTACACGACAACCCATACGTCCAAACTTTGCACACTCATACGACTCATTGCTCTGAGCTGTGGCATATCATCCACATAACAGCCGCAGGTCATTAGAGTGCCGGTTCTACGAGAGCGAACAACGAAATGTCAGAACATCCCGGGCACATGCACAACCCCTGTCACGTGGAACTGTACCGTGCCCGAATGCTGCATTTGTTGGGGGCACTGCCACTGGCAGTGTTGCGCATCAGTTACCGTCTGAGCTTCCGTCTTGCGTACGTCACCTGCGTCCAGCCCTGGTTCTACTGTCGATCATGCATATTCGAGTGGCCCATGGATGTCTGCCTATCCAACACTACGGTAGCTGAACTGGAATATGACATGTGTGTGCGCCCCCTGTTGGACCACGACCAGGAGTGTAACCGTGATACCCGTTCATGGGATGCCTTGGTACTTGGCGTATGTGCTGGCAGTTGGGCATGCGAGATTGCACAATTCCTCGTGTGCAGTGACCACATCGAAGCGCTCCCCTATTGGGCTGTGTTGCGGATTGGTGAAACGGCGTGGACGGAGCACATCTGTCCGGACCAGCTAATGGATTGGCTCGTCCCCTTGTTCGTTGAAGTCGACAACGACGTACTCTTGGAACTGATTGCCCATGAAGCTGCGCTCGCTTTCATGGACGAGTAACTATGTTCCTGCAGCAACAAAAGATTGTAACCCATAGCACAGGTCCCAACACCCTTTTGCATCTTGGAGAAATGGACACATATCCCACCATAACAGTGGACATGGCTGCATTCGCCTGGACTCCGAATGCATGTGCGAGCAAGACTGCGGGTTGACACACACCTGTGCAAGGTAAGTGGACAGCGGCGCCTGGCAACGTCCCTCAATCTGACACACCACTGGAGGGAGAGTACACACATGGCAATGTAGTACTACATGTGACCTTGTTGGACTCCTTCACCTGCTCACTGTCAGCAGAGCAGACAGTCAGCGCAGTCCGGTGGTACAGGACTATGCAGATCCTATGGGCTGTGAGTGGTGTCCACTGACACGGTGCAATGAGCATTCGCCAAACACCATATGACTCGTCCAGCAAGGCAAGGTGGGCTGAGACCGTTGGCATCCGTAATGATTGGTGTTCATTTGTGCCTCCCCATGTCTTGCACCTCTACATGTTCCTTTGCTGCCTGTTAGTGTCTGATGCATTGGTCTACATGGTGTGGCCCTTGTCTTGCCTGTACTGACACACACATGCTAATAAAGTGTATGCAACTTCACTAGTGTTCAACTGTGATGAGTGTTGATTAGCATGCCAAACCGTGTGCCTCAATGACCATTGTCCGTACACAGGGAGGGACTGACTGACGCATTACACTTAGGGGTGAGTCCCTATTGCCAGCTCCACCTCTGTGAGCCAGACATTGTGGTTGTGAGAGTTGCTGGTAGACCTGTGCGCTTACGTGTCTTCGGCAATGTGAGTATGGTGTCCAACTTCTTGCCATGCGGATCAATGTGTTCCATCAAACCAGGCTGTGTCCACACAGTTGAGTGTGTGTAGGTATGCGAAGAGATGTTCTGTTGTCACATGTGATGTGGGACACTACTGTAGGCCTCCTACCAACTTTGACATATTTATACACAGCCCTATTTAATACATGGACGTGGGGCTACGTTGGGGGGGTTGCAAGATTGGTGTTCATGATCAATGAGGCCACAGCTAGTTCACACCTTCACAGTCATCCAATTGGCCATGTGTGTCACGGTCAAACATGAGCATTGATGTCATTTCCCAGGGTGTACCTTTTTGTGCAATCAATCTCCCTACAGTCATCCATACTGTTATACTTGATTGAACATAGACATGACACATCTGTGTGATTAGGAATGTTTTATTCACATCCTGTGGAGTGTCGGAGCTGGAGCAGTACATGGCCATGCACACCCCACATTACATGGTTGCCCAGTGGAGGGCCAAACAGAGTCCTTCATGGAATGACAAGTTAATCGGTAGAGGAAGGGTTGAGTCCGCAGCCTGTTTGCTGTGTCATTGGTAACCAGAGCAGATATGGCAGTCCATGTCGGGGTCCAGGTGAATGTCGCAGAGTGTTACGGGGGACAGTGGAAGGTGTTGTACCAGGGCATGATGCAGAGGGCTGTACCAAGCAGAAACAGGCCATATGGCGGGGGATGAATGCTACAACCTCCTTTTTGACACAGAGTCATTACCATCCACATCTTCGTCCTCTGATATGTCTTCTGTGTCCGGTGTGCCAGGTGTGTGTGGTGGTGTTATGGCTGCATCACTGTGTGCCTCTGCCACTTCAGGGGGCAGAGGTGGTATGACTGCATCACTGTGTGCCACTGACACATCAGGGGGCGGAGGTGGTATGGCTGCATCACTGTGTGCCACTGACACATCAGGGGGCGGAGATGTGTGTGTCGAAGTTCCTGCAGCAGTCAACTGGGACAGGCTCTGTGGCAGCAATGGCAAGATGAGGATCTGCAGGGCATGGAAGATCCCAGCTACATTTCGCTTGTGTTCAGCCGTGCCAGCCATCCTTCCTGCCTGCATCCGCTCCATGTTCTCCATTGTCCTCTGCATCTGTGCCAACTCTGTGCTGTCGTCGCTGGGGCCTGTCTGACTAGACAGTTCTTGTATCCGAGTAATTGCTCCAGCGAGGTCAGCCAAGGTTTTTTGTGGGGCATGGAGCGGACTGTGGGTGTCTGTTAGGGACTGTAAGTGGTCCCTGGTGGGACTGAGACACCCACGTATGGCATCTAGTTTGGCTGCCATGAGATCGAAACCCACCACACCTGTTCAGCCAGCCCCCTCTGGCAGTCTGACACACGGTGTTGGAATGCCATGTGTTCCTCAGTGAGGTGCTGGGAGCCAGCCGTGGTGGTGGGTGCTTCCTGCTGTGTGGTCTGTGCAGGGGGTGGGATCACCTCGATGCAGTTGGGCTGCCCTGCTCCTGGAGGTGGGGTGCAGAGGCTGTCCACGAGCAGTTCAAGGGTGTCGGAGCAGATGGCCAGGGGGTCCTCCTCATCATCACTGAAGAGATGTCTGGTCTGCTCTGCAGGAGGTGTTGATTGTCCCTCTGCAATGTGAAGGGGAGATGCAGGTTAACAGTGTGTTCCATGTATGTGCATGCATTGTACATGTTTACATACAGACTGCATGACAATGTGCATTGTGACTGTTTTGGAGGAGCTGTGTATTTGATGTAAGACAGTGGGCATTTTGACTACATGACGGATGTGAGGTTTTACACGTACATTGTCATCCCACATTTCCCTGCTATGCCTGATGTGATTGGCCAGTTTCTACGCACATGCGGCACCAGTTGTGTCCTCTGTTCTGTGGTGTAAGTGTGGCACTTTGTACCACATTGTCGTCAATGTTGATGTGCTGTGATTGCTATGTGTGTGTGCTGCATTGTGGGAGAGTCGCCCCTGCAGCTCTGATTCAGGGGCCCCTTATCCCTTTGAGGCGGTGTGCCTTTGACTTGTGTGCTTTTACGGTGCTGAGATGTTGGCGATTTGTGTCATTTGTGCTCTTGGACGGATTTTGGACTCTTGTGCATTGTTTGTCTGCAGATGTGTTGTTGAAATCAGGGGTTGTATGTGCACGTGGATGTGTCAGAGTGTGACTTGCTCCTTTGAGGGTGTTATCCACACTGGGCCACCTCAGTGTCGTGTCGTGCACCATGTCATGTATTTTGACTGCAGCCATGCTATTGGTCATGCAGTGTCACTTGCATTGTCAATGTGGCTCACAGAGCCGCTGCTTTGCTGGGTTCAGCACATGTGCATGGGTAGGTTGTGAGATTGGTGAGGGGGGGCATTTGGGCGCATGGTGGACGTGGGCCTACTTGGTGTTTCTATGTGTGCTGCAGTGAGCCAAGGCCATCAGGGACATGTTCCACAGTCACTGTGGGTGTGCAGTGTGCTACACATAATTGTGCATGTGTGCCATTGTGCCCATCTACCCCCATCCCCCCAGTCCCTGGTCGTTACTCACCCTGTTGCTGTTGGGTCAGGTCATATCGGGCAGTGTCCGGACCCCCAACTCCTTGCACAGTCTCCGCAATGATGACTGTGGCCACCATTTCCTCCAGCTCATCCAGCTCCTCCTGTGGCGCAGGACTCCCACCTCCAGTCGCCGTTGCTGCCTTCGGGTTGGCAGCGAGTTTCTGCTTGGTTTGGCTTTTCACATCATGCCAGCGCCTCTTGACCTCCTCCATTGACCTCCTCAACACTCCGACTGCATTCACGTTGTTCACGATGGACTGCCATATTTCCGTTTGTGTTGCTGATGACACAGTGGAGGTAACGAACAGTTGTTGGTAGTGTTCTGTCACCTCCGTGACGATCAGGTTTTCCTGCGGACTGAACCCTGTCTTCCTCTTCTCCTTGCCCTTCCCCGACCCCGGGGTTCCTGGCTGGTCGTCTGTGGGGCTTGTGGGGTTCGCGTTGTCCTCTGCACTCGGTCCGGGTGCGTCCATGGTGCTACGCAGTTACATTTTTTAATCTTATTTTTTCTCTGCTTTTATAGTGCATTCTCACGCATGACGCGTGGGAATCGCAGGCCTGTCGCTGGTTATCGCTGATTTTTGTATCGCCATTGGGGACATCGCCACTTTTTTCGTGTTAGTGTTTCGCATTTTTTCGGCGTCGCGTACATTTTAACGCGGGCATTTGTCGCGTTATCGTGGGACTATCGCATGGTGCCGCCGGGTTGGGAATACTGCGTTAACACAGTGTTATTTTCCAGCGATGGACTGCAATGTGAGAAGTTGCGTTAAGCGAATTTGGCGATAGTTAACACACGTTCTTGGGAATATCCCACCATGTGTCTTAGAGCAACAGTGTTCGTGTGTTACAGGCTCCGCTTGCTCATAGGTAAACCTGAGTGCGCTCAACGGGACCTTCTATTCTGCCTTTTAATACTGGGGCCGTGGCCCAGAGAACTTGATGTTGTTCAAACATACCATGGGAAAGAGCCTCTGGTTTAAAATTCTCTTGAACTTCACCTTTAATATCAAACATGTACATATCACTAATCTCTAAATACCGAGCCTCAGTTGGGTGAGCCAGTATTATGAGTACTGCAAATTCACCAGGCAGTAAACTCACCTGCAGGAAATCTGCTGCATTTTGTGGTATTACCACGTTTTTACCTCCCCCATTCACTGCGAATTGGGTTAGAATGTGGAGAAACATCTGGCTGGCGTTTTTACAGCACTCAAAGTTTGCAATTTCCCCCTGTTACTGACCCCATTTTTCCTGGCCACATTCCTCCATGTAACAGTTGCAGGAATTTGTGCGAAGGAAAAAGAGAGGGTGCAGTAATTTTCCACATTTCGGAACCCTGTCTTGGTTACCTATATTGGATTTACCCCAATACTTCTAAGAAGGGTGTTAGTGGTGTACATGTCATGAGGATATCAAGTGACTCTAGGGTACTGCACATGGGTACTGGAGAAAATCAAACAAGCAACAGAGTGTACTTTTCATTGAAACCGCACTAACAGTGAACATGAGCACCCGCTCTGTCGCCGAGTGCTTGACTCCCAATGGCAGAAATTCACAAGAGTCAGAAATCCCCCATTTGCAATTTAGAGTTTAAATACTTTACAACATCTCTCTCATGCCGACAGGTATTTCTTGCAAGGACGGAAGAAAATTAGTTAAAGACTGAGTTGCATTAGGCATTACATTCTCAATACTTTTAGACATTTACTTGAATTGTTTTTATTTTTATGAAACAAGTGGCTGTGTTTCACGCCACCTAGATTATGTTTAATTTGAAATGCAGTGTTCAGAGTGTAGTTTTTTGTATTTTTCCCAATTTCAGTGATATATTTAAATTTAAATGGACATTTAACATGAGGATTAACAGATTGTTCCAGTTCATAATCACAAAACATGTTAGTCAGCACAATCTTTGTTAGTGTTTAGGTCGAGCATTCGAGACCTCTTGTATATACTTTAATATATACTTATATGTGTATGTACTTATTGGGCTCTGGAGATCAGCCCTAGGGCTTGTCTGCTTCCGCTTAGGGACTTTTTTTTTCTGTTCAACTGACTCTATTTAACTGTCTTGATAGAAAACGACCAGTAGAGGTCATTAAAATACCAGAATTGCTTTCTGCTTGTCCAACTGCCTCTATTTAACTGTCTTGATAGAAAACGACCAGTAGAGGTCAGTAAAATACCAGAATTGCTTTCTGCTTGTTCAACTGCCTCTATTTAACTGTCTTGATAGAAAACGACCAGTAGAGGTCAGTAAAATACCAGAATTGCTTTCTGCTTGTTCAACTGCCTCTATTTAACTGTCTGCTTAGGGACTTTCTTTTTTTAATTTTTCTGGCAACTGCCTCTATTTAACTTTCTTGATAGAAAACGACCAGCAGAGGTCAGTAAAATACCAGAATCACTTTAGCATTCTCTAGATTCCAGTCCGTAGAATTTGTCTTCCACAAGCACCCGTAGACAATAATATTCTTTTCAAATCTTGTATTTTCAGTGATATGACCACCGAAGGCCCTGCTTTTATATTAAAAACAGAGCTTTGGGCTATACCATTTCCCGCTGAAAGGCAAGATTTCTCTCAATGTGTTCCCATACCTGCTGTGTCACGCAGTTTGGTGCTTGCTTTCCCTCCATGTTAAAGAACAGTAGATGTATCAGCACCCAGGCTAATGTGTGAATATGACTCGTTATTTCGCATACCATTACTTCGCAGCTTTTTACTTCGATGTTTTTACTTAGCAAATACCGTTACTACGCAAGTTTTTAGTTCGCATACCTTTACATTGCAAGTGTTAATGTAGGCAAACTAAAAACTTGCCTAGTAATAAAAACAGACATTTACCCCGCTTATTTTTCCTAACCCCTTTTTTGAATGTCAAAAATAAACCAACACTACACTAAATACAAATACACTACCCTACACATCACAAACTCTAAAACACTACCCAAACCCTCAAACACTACACTACCCTTCACTACTCAAACACCACTACACTACCCTAAACCCTAAATCACTACCCCCTGGACGACCCTCCCCCTTCCCCCAGCTCGCTCCCTACACTCAAACACTACCCTGCACGCACCCCCGACACTACCCTAAACCCTAAAACACTACCCTACACTACACAAACACAACACTACCCTAAACCCTAAATCACTACCCCCAGAACGACACTGCCCCTACCCCCATTCCTGTCCCCACTCCCAAACACTACCCTGCATGCACCTCCGACACTACCCTAAACCCTAAAACACTACCCTACACTACACAAAAACCACAACACTACCCTAAACCCTAAAACACTACCCCCAGCACGACCCTGCCCCTACCCACAAGACGGTCACCTACACTGAAACACTACCCTGCATGACCTCCCGACACTACCCTAAACCCTAAAGCACTACCCTACTCTACACTAACACCACAACACTACCCTAAACCCTAAAACACTACCCCATCACGACCCTGCCCCTACCCATAAGACTGTCCCTACACTTAAACACTACCCTGCACGACCCCCCGACACTATCCTAAACCCTAAAACACTACCCTACTCTACACTAACACCACAACACTACCCTAAACCCTAAAACACTATCCCCATCACGACCCGCCGCTATCCCCAAGACGGTCCCTACACTGAAACACTACCCTGCACGACCCCCCGACACTACCCTAAACCCTAAAACACTACCCTACACTAACACCACAACACTACCCTAAACCCTAAAACACTACCCTACACTAACACCACAACACTACCCTAAACCCTAAAACACTATCCCCATCACGACCCTGCCCCTACCCCCAAGACGGTCCCTACACTGAAACACTACCCTGCACGACCCCCCGACACTACCCTAAACCCTAAAACAGTACACTACACTAACACCACAACACTACCCTAAACCCTAAAACACTACCCCCAGCACGACACTGCCCCTACCCCCATTCCTGTCCCTACTCCCAAACACTACCCTTCAAGACCCCAGACACTACCCTAAACCCAAATACACTACTCTACACTACACAAACACAACTACACTACCCTTAAACCAAAAAGACTACCCCCTGCACAACCCTCCCCCTACCCTAAACCCTTAAATACTACACAGCCCCTCTTACCTCTCTCTCCTCGGTTCCTAACTTCACCGGCTTCTGCGTCGTCAGTGTTGCACGTCAAGCGCGTCCGTTTCCACACAACAATGTGGATAGCCTTTACTTAACAAGCATTACAACGCATGCGATGTATCAACTTGCGTAGTAAAGGCTACACGTTGTAACATGGCATGCGTTGTAACGCTTGTGAAGTAATGGTACGCGGTGTAACAGCCGCGTACTAATGGATGTTTACCTAATGTGCTGCATAGCTAAATACATATAAGGTCCCAAAGGCGAGATCGATTGCATTGCAAATGCTTGTTTTGACTTAGCACCTAATATGTCAAACACAAAATCCCTTTGGGTTTCTCATAAGCACACTATATACACCACACCAATCTCACATGCACTCTAATCACCATCAATGGAATTGAAAACCAGAAAAGTGTAATACAAAATATCTTTATTGACAGGATCCTTATTCAATATTATTAAAAAATATATATATATTGTTATCAATTCTTTTCCTTTTTAAAAACACACATAAAAAAACAGTATTATTAAAAATACATATTCAAAATTCATGGGAGAATGCAACAAAAATTGTGATGACAGTAGAGTCAAGTAACTCTATTAAGCAAACCAAGACACAAAGGTTTTATCAGTATTTCATTTGAGATTAGACATTACATGAAACAGGTCTGAGTGTCCATTCAATTCCCTATTGTAAAAAAACAGTGATGCTTGGGTGCGTTTTCAAAACAAAGTGACGCGTTTCGGTGGTTTGATAGAATACACCACCTTCTTCAGGCTAGCAATTAATTTTGGTGTCTCCCAACACAATAATCTAAAAAGATATTCATATAAAATCAACATATTAGATTTTGTCCCAAAAAAACATTAATACATAATATATCATGTTACAATTGATCACTTTTTTATAAAACATACAACAAAGACATCTATATTACAATTTCAGTCCAATCCATGGTGATTCAGATTTAATAATTCCAGGGATACCACTCAATCCACAACCTGAGTTTAAAAAACTCATAATATATATATTCTCCTTAATGGATAAACCCATCACCAACAATGATTTAAAAAAAAAATATATATATATATATATATTCACTGAAAAAACCATAGGTTTCAGGTACGTTATAGTTAGAAATTAGCATTTAAAAAACCTTTGAAATTCACTGAAAAAACCATAGGTTTCAGACACGTTATAGTTAGAAATTAGCATTTAAAAAACCTTTGAAATTCACTGAAAAAAACATAGGTTTTAGGGACAGTTATAGTTAGTTGGACATTTCACTCGTACAAAACCCGTGAAAATCCCCCGTTATAGTTAGTTCAGCTAACTATAACTCGCGCCCCCGCAATGCACTGCTGATGACGTCACATATTACATCACTCATGACATGGTCAGTGACATCACTGATGACATCTCAAATGACATCACTGATGACATCATGCAGTGACTGTGTGTTTCTGTAAAGTTTAAATATTTTTAATATATATAGGAAAAGACGTATTGAAGAATGAGTGGGTGTATAAGTGTCTGTATGGATGATTTAGTAGGTGCGTGACTGACTCTATAAGTGAGTGATTTAACGTATCTTACTGAATGCATGGGTTAGCGACTAAACTGGGTGAATGTCTGTATCCGTCTGTCTGTTGCTGTGTAAGTGGCTGCATGTGTTTGTGAATAGCTACATGAGTGTCTATATGAGTTATTGAATGGTTGTCTGAGTATCTGTATGGGTGCCTGAGTGTTTGTGTGGGAGGGGTGTGTGCGACTCTGTGCATAGATGTGTGAGTGGGTGATTCACTGGGTGGATGGTTTCAAGAGTGCATCTGTGATAGACTGTATGGGTGGGTAAGTGTGTGTAAGAGTGTGTTAGTAAGTGAATGTATGTCCCAGTGGTACATGTGTGAGTAACTACATATGTGAAAGGCAGTATATATGTGTGTTGGAGTATATAAATAGCTATAAGCGAGAGTGAGTGATTGTGATAGTGGCTGTATGGATGAGTGTGTGCTTGTATCAGTGATTGTATAAGAGCGTAACAATGTGCTAGTATTTGTATGATTAAGTGAGCTGGTGTGTGTATAACTGTATAGGTGAGTAAATGGCAGTGTGTTTAATTATTTGCATGACTGACTAGGTGTGTGAGTACCTCTATGGATGAGTGGCGGTGTATAGGAGTAAGAGTGCATATGATAGTCCTGTACTGAGTGACCATAAGTATGAGTGACTGTACGGGTGAGTGAGTGGATGTGTGTGTGTGTAGACCTAAGAATCAGTGAGTGGGTATGTAGTTATTGGTGTTGGAGTGTCTATGGTTTTGCGAATGGCAGTCTGTAATTTAGAGTGGGTGTATCAAAGGTTATATTAGGGTGTGAGGAGGTGCATCAGATTATCACGTGGATGATGTCATCAGTGATGTCATCAGTGATGTCATTTGAGATGTCTTCAGTGATGTCATCAGTGATGTCACTGACCATGTCATGAGTGATGTAATATGTGACGTCATCAGCAGTGCATTGCGGGGCGCGAGTTATAGTTAGCTGAACTAACTATAACGGGGGAATTTCACGGGTTTTGTACAAGTGAAATGTCCAACTAACTATAACTGTCCCTAAAACCTATGGTTTTTTCAGTGAATTTCAAAGGTTTTTTAAATGCTAATTTCTAACTATAACGTGTCTGAAACCTATGGTTTTTTCAGTGAATTTCAAAGGTTTTTTAAATGCTAATTTCTAACTATAACGTACCTGAAACCTATGGTTTTTTCAGTGAATTTCAAAGGTTTTTTAAATGCTAATTTCTAACTATAACGCCCCTAAAACCTATGGTTTTTTCAGTGAATTTCAAAGGTTTTGTAAATGACAATTTTTAAATGTATTAATTGTTATATTTATTTTTTTGATACTGATTTACTACATTTTTTAAAACTATTTATTTTTAGATATTTTATTTATTAAATTACATTGTAATTACATTATACATTACATTACAAAATATACTTTCTCAGAATGAATTACTTTAGTTTAAATAGTTTGCAAATAGGCAATAGAGTTTTAAGTACAGTAGTTACAGTTGTTGCAATGGGCAACACAATTTCAAACACAATGCAACATTGAGCTCAATGTGAATTTCTAGTTAAATGCAATTAGTTACTTTATGGATTACTTTTTCTAACCACAGGACTGGATCCTAGATTCAGTCCTGGGACATCTCCTGTAAACAGTTGAGTAAAAGCGTTTTGGTTACAGTAGTGATTTTTAAGGAATATTATTGTATTTTAAAAGTTGACACAGAAACTTTTTCACATAGAATCACCAATGTTATCCTATGGGAGGAAATTCACTTAGCAGGTAAGTAGTGTTATCGTTACTTTTTCTTACTCAGTGTTGGATCCTGGATCCAGCACTGGTGCATCTCCTGTAAACAGTTGAAAGAATGCGTTTAAGTCATACAGGCGATTTTTAAGGAATATTTGTAGTTTGTGAAAATCGACACTTTGAAACTTTTCTGCTGAAAACCAGACAATGGATTCCTATGGAAGGAAATATAAGTTACTGGTAAGTACGGTTAAAATTACTTTTGAGGATCAGTACTGGGCTGAAAGATGCAGCACTGAGGTCTCTCCTGATAACAGGTGAGTAAATCGGAATCCGTATTTCGGCTGATTTTAGAGGAATATTTTAAAGTTCCAAAACTCCACACAGAAGAATTTCCAAGTGAAACCAGTCAATGTTAGCCTATGGAAGGAAATTCAAGTTACTGGTAAGTACGGTTAGAATTACTTTTCAGGACCAGTACTGGGCTGAAAGATGCAGCACTGAGGTCTCTCCTGATAACAGGTGAGTAAATCAGAATTCGTATTTCGGCTGATTTTAGAGGAATATTTGCACAATGGTGAAGGGAGGGGCGGGGCCTGAGGTGACATCTGTGCAAACGCGCCCCGTGGCACGTTTTAAGTTGGGGGATTAAGTCCCCTTGAATCATGAGGGTCCCTGGGGGCCAACTAGCCCACCAGGAACCTCCAGTATGCGCCAGGGGGCTGCGTTGCAGAGACGTGTACAGAGGCCACACCCCTTTTTACACCTCTCTGCAACGCAGATCTGTGGCGCTTTCTAGATGTACCTGTTGGGCTAGTTGGCCCCCAGGGACCCTCAGGATTGAAGGGGATTTAATTCCCCATCTTAAAACACTCCACGGGGCCTGTTTGCACACATGTCACCTGAAGCCCCGCCCCCTCCCTTCACCACTGTGCAAATGCGCCCCGTGGCGCGTTTTAAGTTGGGGGATTAAGTCCCCTTGAATCCTGAGGGTCCCTGGAGTCCAACTAGCCCACCATGTACTTCCAAAAAGCGCCACAGAGCTGCGTTGCAGAGAGGTGTAAAAGGGGCGTGGCCTCTGTACACCTCTCTGCAACGCAGCTCCCTGGCGCATACTGGAGGTTCCTGGTGGGCTAGTTTGCCCCCAGTGACCCCCAGTATTCAAGGGGAATTACTTCCCCTTCTCAAAACGCGCCAGGGGGCGCGTTTGCAGACTGCTGCAGGGAGGGGGGCGGGGCCTCCGGCACGATGCCAGTCTTTTTTTTTTTTTTTTGATTGGGAGGGGGGCTGCGTGGCCCCCCTTCCCTCAGCCACTTTTTGCCCCGGGGACCCCATCCCCCCGGGGCCTGAGGAGTTTTTTTTTTTTTAAATTAAATTTAAAAAAAACGGGAAGGGGGCCGCGTGGCCCCTCTTCCCTGGACCTGTATTGGCTCCGGGGACCCCATCCCCTGGGGCAAGCCCTCTTTTTTTTAATTAAAAATTTGGAGGGGGGCTGCGTGGCCCCCCTCCTCAGGCCATTTAAGGCCCCGGGGACCCCATCCCCCGGGGCCTGGCCTCTTGTTGGGGACTGTGGGGGGGTCCCCAAACCCCCCACAGTCCCGCCGGCTCCCCGTGTCCTACGGGAGCCGGCATTGCTTTTCCACATGGGGAGCAGCTAAGATGCTGCTCCCCATGTGGAAAAGCAATTTGCTTTGGATATTGGAAGCGAGAGCAGGTTTCCTGCTCTCGCTTCCAATATCCAAAGCAAGTTTGCAAACAGCAGTGTCCCGGGGGTAGGCACCCCGGGACACTGCAGGAGCCGGCCCTGGGGGGTGGCGGTCCCCAGGGCCACCACAGGCTCCAGGAGGGGGGCCGCGCGGCCCCCCGACCCACATCTAGAGGTGGTGGTCCCCGGGGCTTCGGGGGTCCAAAACGGACCCCCATTTTAAATTTCTTAGTGCCCCTGGGAGGTGGCGGTCCCCGGGGCGTGTGGGGGGTTTGGGGACACAGGTAAAAAAAATTAAACAAAGAAGCCCCGGGGAGGTGGCGGTCCCCGGGGCAGCGGGAGGGCAAAGAGCCCTCCTGCACCATTATTTTTTTTAAGCCCCGGGGGTTGACGGTCCCCGGGGCTTGGGGGGCCTTAGAGGCCCCCCACATATTAAAAGAAACCCCTGCATGCCCCGGGACTTGGCCCACCCGGGGGCCAATTAACAACGCAGCGCGGAGACCGCGCTTCGTTTTTTTTTTTTCTCGGAAGAATCCGCGCACCCTGAGCGCATCCCGCCGATTTAAAAAAAAAAAAATGCTTTTTTCTGCCCAGGGGGTCCTTGTGGGACCCCCTGAAGACCTAGGGGGTCAGGGTGTTTCTACCCTGCCCCCTTTGTGCGTTTTGCGCACTTGTTTCTTCTGGGTTTTTGTCTAATCGGCAGGATCCGCGCACCCTGAGCGCATCCTGCCGATTTAAAAAAATAAATAAAAAAAAAAGCTTTTTTCTGCCCAGGGGGTCCTTGTGGGACCCCCTGAGCAGACCTAGGGGGTCAGGGTGTTTCTACCCTGCCCCCTTTTTGCGCTTTGCACACTTGTTTCTGTCCCTCGGTTCTACCGAGGGACAAAATGGCTGCCAACACTTCCTGATTTGGAGTGTTGACAGCCACTTGAAAGCCAATTAACATGCAGATCGTGATCAGGAGGGTGCGCGCAGGGTGCACTCAGGGTGCGCGAATCCGACGCGGCCATAGATATATATGTGACTTTCCTTTTGATTTTCTCTGGAACTACTGAACGGATTTACACCATTTAACAAAAAGGGTTCTTTCTGAACCAAGAACTACCTCTTTGCCAAATTTGGTGTAATTCCGTTCAGCAGTTCGGGCTGTAGCCGTGGCTAAACTTTCCTATGGGAAAATGAATGGGGAAAACACGTTTTGGGACCCCCCTTTTTTCTCGGCCCCCGCTTGACGAATCACCCCGAAACTTTCAGGGTAGGAGCGGAACGGAGCGGGCCATAAAGTTTGAAAATTTCGCGAAGATTTGTCAACCGGCAAGAGAGTTATTTCAAATAGAATGTTGCGGATTTCCTATGGAAAATAGGTCCTAACTATAACTATCTACTGGCGACCGCCAGTAGATAATATATATATATATATATATATATATATATATATATATATAAAAATAGGTTTTATAAAGGATCTTTCCTTTTACACAAACCTTTTTCATCACGCCAATCACATGGTCGTTATTGATTATAAAAAGAGGGAGGGACATTTCCACTCATGCACCAACCCTATTCTGCCACACTCTAATAGTGATTCTAGTTGTAAAGGAATGTACCCACCTAAACAGATGAAAAAACAAGGAATGGGAAGAGGAAAGTATTATACTCCTTCCTTGATAATTGTAATTCTCCACATGAACCACACTATCCCGCAATGATAATAATAGGGGTTATTCAAGGGAGAAAAAAATAGAAAAAACAACCATTGTAAAATAGCATTCATCCAAATGTGAATTCATTTTTTTGTCGATGTCCATTAGATAACTGAAACTCTACCTTTAGTATAAAACCAAAATTATTCGGGATTTAGGATTGTACTTCCATAAACTTCACAGATCTACTGGAGTCTGTATGTAGATAAAATCGTCCTTAGAACCCTACAAAACACCAAATAGTATAGAAAAGGGGAGAGAACGATTTATTAAATCGGCCCTATTTATCTCCGTTTCAACTAAACAGGTTGTTTTATAACATGAAAATAAAAATAAAAATAATATGTACACTACCTGATCATGTGCCCATTTGGGTTTGGCCACTGGAGCTGTGGCTCAAACAATAATAATAATGCCGAACTTCTGACAATAATAAAATCCTCAAATTTAAAAGGAAGGCCTATCGGCAGCCTCAATCAAAACGTTGATGCCTGCATAAAAGAACAACACTGTGGTAAGTTATAGGTTACCTCCAAATTCTACATGTCGCCATGCTGCCCCAAAAGAATATTTAAGGCATAAACCCATATTCACATCGCCTCTTCTATTTAATTTATCAAAGCTTCTTAGGGCTCTTCTAGTAAACTGTCACACTCCCTTATTTTAGCCGTGCATTATCCATTTTATGCAAGTTTATTCCAAAAAACGACAATTTATCGCGGGGGTTTTTTTTTAATATATAGAAGAAAAGCATTACCTCTTTTTTGTCATTAATCTGTATAATTAATAAATAATGCCGTCCCCCTCCGGTCCTAACCCTCAAAGGCATTCGGCTCATCCGGAGAAAAACACTCCAAACTTGTTGTATCCCAAATATACGATCAATTTGCATCTAGAACTACCCCCCAGTTATTCTCTTATAACAAACAAACTCGCCACTATCATTAAACCTACTAAAGGTGGCCCACAAGATATAGTGCCAGAGGAATACTCGCCATGCATTTAAATTCTGAACTATAAAAGAACCCCCAATTAAACTACTACAGAGTAGGTACTTTATCCCAATTAAATAGACTAAATGCCCGTAACTCTAACCATTCCTTCAAAATATATCTCCCTCCATAATCACCTACATAACAAGAGCTAACGTGTTTGTTTTTTTGCGGAACACTGATTCCTTCCCCAATCACACTTATTTCAGCGTTGCTTCTTTTCCTTGGTTTTTATGTGATTTTAGTACTTTGAAGCTCTGTCTTGAGCATAAGTTCTGCTCAATAAATCTTATTTCAATTTCAACAGCTGTCACCATGGTAGAAGTTTGGGTTTCTTATGTATGTGCTTTTACAGTTATTTAAGAAAGTAATCAATAGCCTAGATATATTTTCATACATGTGGTTTGCTTAGGCTGGCAGCCAATGAGACACATCTATGGACTCTTGAATCTACCCACTAGCCTTTTTAGATCTCGCCTATCAGACAGGGTGAGGCGAATGATTGGAAAGGCTTATTGTGGGCTAAGCCAGAGCTGGCTGTGGTCTTGCAGTCCGCCTATTGGTTACAATTGGTTGCCTCTATTGTCACTCTCATGTGCTTCCTTATTATTCAATGGCTTTCCTTGTCTATCGTGTTCAACCTTGTGTTTGTCCCTCCCATGGAGCATAGCCTCTTTACCATTCTTTTGGTAGGATGACTTGTATCCTTCTACTGCTCACTTTTAGGGACCTACTTTTTAGGTCGAGCCTGGGCAGCACATGCGCTGCTCTGCGGGGCATGCTGTATTCAGGTATACACTTGGAGCTCCACCCACTCTGCGCATATATTTTTTATTCGCATTTGTCCTTTGGAAAATGTGGCTTTTCAATGGTCAATAGGCTTAGTAGTCCCTCCTTAGTACCACCTTGTCTCATTTTGTAACCTCCCATGAGGACACTCCCTATTCCATGTGTTGTTGCTCGGTAGGCTTTAATTACAGCCTCCGAGCACCATTTGCTTAAATATTTTTCTCCTGCCTGCTGTTGCAGGCAGGACACGCTCTCCCTATTGCTTGATTTTTTTTTTTTTCATAGCACAGCATGCCACGCTGATACAGTGGCAGCCGCGTCATTGGTTTATTTGCAGCTCAGAACGCGGCGACATATATTCTTTTACTATTCAGTAACTTTTTTTTTTAAACTGCCCCATGCCGCACTTTCACTTTAATGGCGGCTGCGCCTCTTTCTTTAGACGTGGCTCGTCTAAGGAAAGGTAAGAAGAAATGTTGGTTCTGTCGGGTGTAAACTTGCTTTTTTCTTATTAAATAAGATACATAAGTGAACAGAAACAATTATTCAAACATTTGTGTCGTTTGTAGATAATGCAAAAATTAGGGAAGAAAACAACAAAGATGTTTGAATAATTGTTTCTGTTCACTTATGTATCTTATTTAATAAGAAAAAAAGCAATGTTACATCCGACAGAACCAACATTTCTTCTTATCTCCACACCCAGGTTCTGAGGGGCACTGGGTTACCCCATTATACTAGACGTCTAAGGAAAGGGGCGCGGCCTCTATTGAGGCGAAAGTGCAGCATAGGCGCTTTTACAAACAAGCATTTGCAATGCAGTAGGTCTCACATTTACGAGAGTTTCGTTTGCAGTGCAATAGGTATCACATTTGCGAGAGTTTGAGCTATTGGCATTGTAAATCACAATGCCTTTGATTTATGTGTTTTAAAAGCCTGCAAGCGGTGAGTAAACACGCACTTTGTACTTATAGTCCTTGCATAGGAGAAGAAAGGTTGGCAGTAACTGCATCTCTTTTACTGCCAGCCTTGCTTCTCCTATGAAAGGACTATAAGTACAAAGTGCGTGTTTACTCACCGCTTGCAGGCTTTTAAAACACATAAATCAAAGGCATTGTGATTTACAATGCCAATAGCTCAAACTCTCGCAAATGCGAGACCTATTGCATTGCAAATGCTTGTTCTTTCAGTACCCGGGCCTAATTACGTTCCCAATCCGACCCTGCACATATATGTACTTGTTGCCAATTTCTTTGCTGCAGTTTATTTTTTAATAAAAGCATAAGTTGTCTGTCAGCCTCTGCGTTTCAAGCTCCGCCCCTCGTGACTTCACCCCCTTCCCTCTGCCCCCCCATGTATGGGTTCCTGGTGTAAATGTTTCCCAGTTCCAGCACTGGTTAGAGGTGCTTGATAGGGAGAATCAAGTGATGTCCCCCGCCCTCTCACAAATGCCTTTTGTAAAGTAATTGGACGAGGAAAGTTTTATCGCCAGCGCTGCTGCAGGAAACCAGGCCCTTGTGTTTCTTATCAGCAGTGAGAGCGGCTGGGCATCTGATGCCAGGTGCGGCCGAGTCAGTCCTACCTCTGGCGGCCGAGGGCAAAGACACACCTGTGACGTCAGGGGAGAGAGATGAGGGAGCCACTGGCAGCTTTCACTTCTACCAGAGACCAGAAGCTCCGGGCACTGAGCTGAGGCTCCCCTTCTCACCAGCTGTCCTGCAGCTCTCTGCACCCTTCACCGCTCTCCTCACCCTCCGCACCCTCCACCGCTCTTCTCTCCCTCCCAGCTGCCCTCACCCTCCACCACTCTACTCACAGTCCACAGCTCTCCTCGCCCTCCACAGCTCTCCTCACCTCCTCCGAGCTCTACAGACCCTCTACAGCTCTCACTTTGTGGTTCGAATCGTTACCAGCAGTGAGGGGCGCAGGGCAGGTGATCCTGAAGTGCCGGAGATCCAGGGTTTGTCTGCAGGAGGGAGCCGAGACTAGCTGCTTTCACTTCTACCAGAGGCCACAGGCCAGGGGGTCCGGAGACCTGGCTGAGAGGATGGAGGGTCCGGGGGGTCAGAAGGAGGGCGCTGTGATGAGGCTTGTGAGACAGCTGGAGCTGAAGAAAGGGCCACCCCACCCCCGAGACCCCCGGCCTGCCGGAGAGAAGCCGCAGTGTCAGGGGGGTGCGTTCATGTGGCCTGTGTGTGATACAGACTTGGAGACGGGGACCCCCCCTTACACAGAGGTCAGCCCCAGGAGAGAGCGGCCTGTAGAGCGGAGCGACTCGGGGTATTCCACACTTAGCACCAGACCAAGGGTACACCCTCCAATGCTCGACACCCCCCTGTCCCTGCCAGAGCCCGGGGGCCAGGACAGCTCAGGACCGAGGCCGGGGGCTGCGGATAGGGCTGACTCAGAGGGGCAGAGAGGGGGTGGAAACAGGGGTAAGAGGAGGGACTCGGGGCTGGGGCTTCACCAAGACACAGAGAAAAGTGGAGAAGATGCGGAGTCAGGAGGTGAGATGATGCAGCTGAGGAGGGAGAGCCCGGACAGGAGAGAGGCGCTGAAGGAGGGGTCTGGGACAGAGCAGCAGAGCCTGATACGGAGGACAGGACCCGAGGGGTCCACACAGACATCACCCGGAGAGGAGAAGAGCCGGAAGTGGAAGCGCCTGCCACCTACAGGTAAGAAGATGTAATGACACCTTGGGGAGAGCAACATTGAAAGGCGGAGCAGGAATTTGCAACTTTTTATGCTTAGGACCTGGTGGCGGGAATTTAAAAGGAATTAGGGGTGACATGTGAAGTAAAAACAAGCATTGATAAAGTCAATAGTTCTTGCTTGTTTTAAATAAGCATCGACAAAGCCAAGAAATCTGACTTGTAATTGAGAGTGCATCTCAGACCTGTCAGCTTTGCCAATGCTTGTACATATTGTACACTCAGTACCACTGAATATCGATACTCCGCACCTAGCAAAGGCACGAGATTTAAATAAACAGAACACATGGAAAAAATGCCTTGAAGCTGATGTGCCATCTACATGCCCTCGGGTTAGGTCACGCCTACACAGCTCATGGGTTACAATTAGGAGCTTAGACCCCACCCACAGCTTACCATTAGTTGTTTTCGTTGTCACTCATTTGTGATCGTTCCATTGCTTAGCTTCCATAGGCTTCCTTTCCTTTCTTGTGTCAGTTCCTCCCTGGAGCATGGACCAAGTACATGTGTTCTTCCTCGTCTTTGTTGTCTGTGCCTTTCTGCAGCGCACTTAAATTTTTTTTTATAAGCATTTCATTAGTATTCCTGAATGTACAATGTGCTTTCCCACCTTTATCACAGACATACGGCATCTTATTTACATTGCTTTCACTCTATCTGCCTTCTCTATTGACTCTTTTGTAATGTATACTCACAACTGTACTACTTTACGCCACTCAACGCTATACTACTCTACATCACTCCAATCTGCACCTCTCAACGCTACGCCACTCCACTCCACATAATGTTATCCAACAGCACATAACGCCACTCCTCTAAGCGGCACTCCAATATACGGCACACCAATCTACACCACTCCACATAATGTTATCCAATAGCACATTACGCCACTCCTCTAAGCGGCACTCCAATATACGGCACACCAATCTACACCACTACACTCCACTCCACATAATGTTATCCAATAGCACATTACGCCACTCCTCTAAGCGGCACTCCAATATACGGCACACCAATCTACACCACTCCACATAATGTTATCCAATAGCACATTACGCCACTCCTCTAAGCGGCACTCCAATATACGGCACACCAATCTACACCACTCCACATAATGTTATCCAATAGCACATTACGCCACTCCTCTAAGCGGCACTCCAATATACGGCACACCAATCTACACCACTCCACATAATGTTATCCAATAGCACATTACGCCACTCCTCTAAGCGGCACTCCAATATACGGCACACCAATCTACACCACTACACTCCACTCCACATAATGTTATCCAATAGCACATTACGCCACTCCTCTAAGCGGCACTACAATATACGGCACACCAATCTACACCACTACACTCCACTCCACATAATGTTATCCAATAGCACATTACGCCACTCCTCTAAGCGGCACTCCAATATACGGCACACCAATCTACACCACTCCACATAATGTTATCCAATAGCACATTACGCCACTCCTCTAAGCGGCACTCCAATATACGGCACACCAATCTACACCACTACACTCCACTCCACATAATGTTATCCAATAGCACATTACGCCACTCCTCTAAGCGGCACTCCAATATACGGCACACCAATCTACACCACTCCACATAATGTTATCCAATAGCACATTACGCCACTCCTCTAAGCGGCACTCCAATATACGGCACACCAATCTACACCACTACACTCCACTCCACATAATGTTATCCAATAGCACATTACGCCACTCCTCTAAGCGGCACTCCAATATACGGCACACCAATCTACACCACTCCACATAATGTTATCCAATAGCACATTACGCCACTCCTCTAAGCGGCACTCCAATATACGGCACACCAATCTACACCACTACACTCCACTCCACATAATGTTATCCAATAGCACATTACGCCACTCCTCTAAGCGGCACTCCAATATACGGCACACCAATCTACACCACTACACTCCACTCCACATAATGTTATCCAATAGCACATTACGCCACTCCTCTAAGCGGCACTCCAATATACGGCACACCAATCTACACCACTCCACATAATGTTATCCAATAGCACATTACGCCACTCCTCTAAGCGGCACTCCAATATACGGCACACCAATCTACACCACTCCACATAATGTTATCCAATAGCACATTACGCCACTCCTCTAAGCGGCACTCCAATATACGGCACACCAATCTACACCACTCCACATAATGTTATCCAATAGCACATTACGCCACTCCTCTAAGCGGCACTACAATATACGGCACACCAATCTACACCACTACACTCCACTCCACATAATGTTATCCAATAGCACATTACGCCACTCCTCTAAGCGGCACTCCAATATACGGCACACCAATCTACACCACTCCACATAATGTTATCCAATAGCACATTACGCCACTCCTCTAAGCGGCACTCCAATATACGGCACACCAATCTACACCACTACACTCCACTCCACATAATGTTATCCAATAGCACATTACGCCACTCCTCTAAGCGGCACTCCAATATACGGCACACCAATCTACACCACTCCACATAATGTTATCCAATAGCACATTACGCCACTCCTCTAAGCGGCACTACAATATACGGCACACCAATCTACACCACTACACTCCACTCCACATAATGTTATCCAATAGCACATTACGCCACTCCTCTAAGCGGCACTCCAATATACGGCACACCAATCTACACCACTCCACATAATGTTATCCAATAGCACATTACGCCACTCCTCTAAGCGGCACTCCAATATACGGCACACCAATCTACACCACTCCACATAATGTTATCCAATAGCACATTACGCCACTCCTCTAAGCGGCACTCCAATATACGGCACACCAATCTACACCACTCCACATAATGTTATCCAATAGCACATTACGCCACTCCTCTAAGCGGCACTCCAATATACGGCACACCAATCTACACCACTCCACATAATGTTATCCAATAGCACATTACGCCACTCCTCTAAGCGGCACTCCAATATACGGCACACCAATCTACACCACTACACTCCACTCCACATAATGTTATCCAATAGCACATTACGCCACTCCTCTAAGCGGCACTCCAATATACGGCACACCAATCTACTCCACTCCACATAATGTTATCCAATAGCACATTACGCCACTCCTCTAAGCGGCACTACAATATACGGCACACCAATCTACACCACTACACTCCACTCCACATAATGTTATCCAATAGCACATTACGCCACTCCTCTAAGCGGCACTCCAATATACGGCACACCAATCTACACCACTCCACATAATGTTATCCAATAGCACATTACGCCACTCCTCTAAGCGGCACTACAATATACGGCACACCAATCTACACCACTACACTCCACTCCACATAATGTTATCCAATAGCACATTACGCCACTCCTCTAAGCGGCACTCCAATATACGGCACACCAATCTACACCACTCCACATAATGTTATCCAATAGCACATTACGCCACTCCTCTAAGCGGCACTCCAATATACGGCACACCAATCTACACCACTACACTCCACTCCACATAATGTTATCCAATAGCACATTACGCCACTCCTCTAAGCGGCACTCCAATATACGGCACACCAATCTACACCACTACACTCCACTCCACATAATGTTATCCAATAGCACATTACGCCACTCCTCTAAGCGGCACTCCAATATACGGCACACCAATCTACACCACTACACTCCACTCCACATAATGTTATCCAATAGCACATTACGCCACTCCTCTAAGCGGCACTCCAATATACGGCACACCAATCTACACCACTCCACATAATGTTATCCAATAGCACATTACGCCACTCCTCTAAGCGGCACTCCAATATACGGCACACCAATCTACACCACTCCACATAATGTTATCCAATAGCACATTACGCCACTCCTCTAAGCGGCACTACAATATACGGCACACCAATCTACACCACTACACTCCACTCCACATAATGTTATCCAATAGCACATTACGCCACTCCTCTAAGCGGCACTACAATATACGGCACACCAATCTACACCACTACACTCCACTCCACATAATGTTATCCAATAGCACATTACGCCACTCCTCTAAGCGGCACTCCAATATACGGCACACCAATCTACACCACTCCACATAATGTTATCCAATAGCACATTACGCCACTCCTCTAAGCGGCACTCCAATATACGGCACACCAATCTACACCACTCCACATAATGTTATCCAATAGCACATTACGCCACTCCTCTAAGCGGCACTACAATATACGGCACACCAATCTACACCACTACACTCCACTCCACATAATGTTATCCAATAGCACATTACGCCACTCCTCTAAGCGGCACTCCAATATACGGCACACCAATCTACACCACTCCACATAATGTTATCCAATAGCACATTACGCCACTCCTCTAAGCGGCACTCCAATATACGGCACACCAATCTACACCACTCCACATAATGTTATCCAATAGCACATTACGCCACTCCTCTAAGCGGCACTCCAATATACGGCACACCAATCTACACCACTCCACATAATGTTATCCAATAGCACATTACGCCACTCCTCTAAGCGGCACTCCAATATACGGCACACCAATCTACACCACTACACTCCACTCCACATAATGTTATCCAATAGCACATTACGCCACTCCTCTAAGCGGCACTCCAATATACGGCACACCAATCTACACCACTCCACATAATGTTATCCAATAGCACATTACGCCACTCCTCTAAGCGGCACTCCAATATACGGCACACCAATCTACACCACTCCACATAATGTTATCCAATAGCACATTACGCCACTCCTCTAAGCGGCACTCCAATATACGGCACACCAATCTACACCACTCCACATAATGTTATCCAATAGCACATTACGCCACTCCTCTAAGCGGCACTCCAATATACGGCACACCAATCTACACCACTACACTCCACTCCACATAATGTTATCCAATAGCACATTACGCCACTCCTCTAAGCGGCACTCCAATATACGGCACACCAATCTACACCACTCCACATAATGTTATCCAATAGCACATTACGCCACTCCTCTAAGCGGCACTCCAATATACGGCACACCAATCTACACCACTCCACATAATGTTATCCAATAGCACATTACGCCACTCCTCTAAGCGGCACTACAATATACGGCACACCAATCTACACCACTACACTCCACTCCACATAATGTTATCCAATAGCACATTACGCCACTCCTCTAAGCGGCACTCCAATATACGGCACACCAATCTACACCACTCCACATAATGTTATCCAATAGCACATTACGCCACTCCTCTAAGCGGCACTCCAATATACGGCACACCAATCTACACCACTCCACATAATGTTATCCAATAGCACATTACGCCACTCCTCTAAGCGGCACTACAATATACGGCACACCAATCTACACCACTCCACATAATGTTATCCAATAGCACATTACGCCACTCCTCTAAGCGGCACTACAATATACGGCACACCAATCTACACCACTACACTCCACTCCACATAATGTTATCCAATAGCACATTACGCCACTCCTCTAAGCGGCACTCCAATATACGGCACACCAATCTACACCACTCCACATAATGTTATCCAATAGCACATTACGCCACTCCTCTAAGCGGCACTCCAATATACGGCACACCAATCTACACCACTACACTCCACTCCACATAATGTTATCCAATAGCACATTACGCCACTCCTCTAAGCGGCACTCCAATATACGGCACACCAATCTACACCACTCCACATAATGTTATCCAATAGCACATTACGCCACTCCTCTAAGCGGCACTCCAATATACGGCACACCAATCTACACCACTCCACATAATGTTATCCAATAGCACATTACGCCACTCCTCTAAGCGGCACTACAATATACGGCACACCAATCTACACCACTACACTCCACTCCACATAATGTTATCCAATAGCACATTACGCCACTCCTCTAAGCGGCACTCCAATATACGGCACACCAATCTACACCACTCCACATAATGTTATCCAATAGCACATTACGCCACTCCTCTAAGCGGCACTACAATATACGGCACACCAATCTACACCACTACACTCCACTCCACATAATGTTATCCAATAGCACATTACGCCACTCCTCTAAGCGGCACTCCAATATACGGCACACCAATCTACACCACTCCACATAATGTTATCCAATAGCACATTACGCCACTCCTCTAAGCGGCACTCCAATATACGGCACACCAATCTACACCACTACACTCCACTCCACATAATGTTATCCAATAGCACATTACGCCACTCCTCTAAGCGGCACTCCAATATACGGCACACCAATCTACACCACTACACTCCACTCCACATAATGTTATCCAATAGCACATTACGCCACTCCTCTAAGCGGCACTCCAATATACGGCACACCAATCTACACCACTACACTCCACTCCACATAATGTTATCCAATAGCACATTACGCCACTCCTCTAAGCGGCACTCCAATATACGGCACACCAATCTACACCACTCCACATAATGTTATCCAATAGCACATTACGCCACTCCTCTAAGCGGCACTCCAATATACGGCACACCAATCTACACCACTCCACATAATGTTATCCAATAGCACATTACGCCACTCCTCTAAGCGGCACTACAATATACGGCACACCAATCTACACCACTACACTCCACTCCACATAATGTTATCCAATAGCACATTACGCCACTCCTCTAAGCGGCACTCCAATATACGGCACACCAATCTACACCACTACACTCCACTCCACATAATGTTATCCAATAGCACATTACGCCACTCCTCTAAGCGGCACTACAATATACGGCACACCAATCTACACCACTACACTCCACTCCACATAATGTTATCCAATAGCACATTACGCCACTCCTCTAAGCGGCACTCCAATATACGGCACACCAATCTACACCACTCCACATAATGTTATCCAATAGCACATTACGCCACTCCTCTAAGCGGCACTCCAATATACGGCACACCAATCTACACCACTACACTCCACTCCACATAATGTTATCCAATAGCACATTACGCCACTCCTCTAAGCGGCACTCCAATATACGGCACACCAATCTACACCACTCCACATAATGTTATCCAATAGCACATTACGCCACTCCTCTAAGCGGCACTCCAATATACGGCACACCAATCTACACCACTCCACATAATGTTATCCAATAGCACATTACGCCACTCCTCTAAGCGGCACTCCAATATACGGCACACCAATCTACACCACTCCACATAATGTTATCCAATAGCACATTACGCCACTCCTCTAAGCGGCACTCCAATATACGGCACACCAATCTACACCACTACACTCCACTCCACATAATGTTATCCAATAGCACATTACGCCACTCCTCTAAGCGGCACTCCAATATACGGCACACCAATCTACACCACTCCACATAATGTTATCCAATAGCACATTACGCCACTCCTCTAAGCGGCACTCCAATATACGGCACACCAATCTACACCACTCCACATAATGTTATCCAATAGCACATTACGCCACTCCTCTAAGCGGCACTCCAATATACGGCACACCAATCTACACCACTCCACATAATGTTATCCAATAGCACATTACGCCACTCCTCTAAGCGGCACTACAATATACGGCACACCAATCTACACCACTACACTCCACTCCACATAATGTTATCCAATAGCACATTACGCCACTCCTCTATGTGGCACTCCAATATACAGCACACCAATCTAAGCCACTCCACTCTACATCACTTCAATAAACGCCACTCCACTCCACACAATGTTATCCAACAGCACTGTACGCCACGCCACTCCACTCTACAACACTCCAATATACAGCACGCCAATCTTCGCCACTCCACTCTATGCCATATCACTCCACACAATGCCATCCAACAGCACTCTACGCCTTTCCACTCTAGTCCACGCCACTCCACACCATTACACTCTATGCCACTCAACGTCTCTCTACTCTATCCCACTCCACTCTATGCCAATCCATTCCACTCTAGGCCACGCCACTCTTCGACACTATATACCACTCCACTCTACGCCACTCTCCTCTATGCCACTGTAATCTATGCCACCCTACTCTATGCCAATCCATTCCACTCTAGGCCATGACACTCTATACCACTGTGCGCCACTCTTCTCTAAGCCACTCTTCTCTAAGCCACTCTTCTCTATGCCACTCTTCTCTATGCCACTCTTCTCTATGCCACTCTTCTCTACGCCACTACACTCTTTGACAGCCTATACCACTCCATGCCAATGTACGCCGCTCTACTCTACGCCACTCAAGTTTACGACACTCCACTCTACGCCACTCCCCTCCATTTCATTCCACCTTACCCACTCCACTGTACGCCATTCTACTCTATGCCTTTCCACTCCACACAATGCCATCCAGCAGCACTCTACGCCATTCTACTCTACGCATCTCCATTCCATACAATGCCACTCTACAGTACTCTACACCAATCCACTCTACACCAATCCACTCTACACCAATCCACTCTACACCAATCCACTCTATGCCACTCCATTCCGCTCTACAGCACTCCATTCCGCTCTACACCACCCCATTCCACTCTACACCATTCCATTTCACTCTACACCATTCTCTATACACCTCTCCACGGCACTCTACTCTATGCCACTCCATTTTACTCTATGCCACTCTGTGCCACTTTATGCCACTCTGCTTTACGCCACTCTACTCTACTCTATGCCACTTCACTCCACACAATGCCATCCAGCGGCACTCTACGCCTTTCCACTCTAGTCTACCCCACTCCACACCATTACACTCCATGCCACTCTGCGCCTCTCCACTCTATCCGACTCCACTCTATGCTAATCCATTCCACTCTAGGCTACGTCACTCTTCGACACTATATACCACTCCACTCCACTCTACACCACTCTCCTCTATGCCACCATACTCTATGCCAATCCATTCCACTCTATGCCACTCCACTCTTTGACACTCTATACCACTCCATGCAAATCTACACCGCTCTAATCTATGCCACTCCACTCTACGACACTCCACGCCACTCCATTCCACTTCACTCCACTGCATTTTATTCCACTCAACTCCAGTGTACGCCATTCCACTCTATGCCTCTCCACTCCACACAATGCCATCCAGCGGCACTCTATGCCATTCCACTATACGCATCTACATTCCACACAATGCCACTCTACGGTACTCTACACTACTCCACTCTACACTAATCCACTCTACATCACTCCATTACACTCTACACCATTCATTACACTCTACACCATTGTCTTCTATGCCACTACACTCGATTCCACACCACCCTGCTATACACCTCTCCACTATATGGCACTCTGCTCTATGCCACTCCATTCCTACGCCACTCTGTGCCACTTTATGCCACGCTGCTTTACGCCACTCTACTCTATACCACTCTACTCTATGCCACTGTACTCTTCGCCACTGTGTTCTACGCCACTGTACTCTATGTCACTCCAGTCTGTCACTCTACACCTTTCTACTGTATGCCAGTCTACTGTACGCTATTCCACTCTACGACATTCCACTGCACACTCCTCTCTATACAACTCCAATATACGCCTATCTACACCAGTCCACTCCAATCCGCCACTCCACTCTATGGTTCTCTACTCCACTGTTCTCTACACTGTTCTCTACACTGCACCACTAACTTCTAGCGCCGGAAACAACGACATCACCCCCTCGCAAGACCTCTGCAACTCACTCGCCGCGTTCTTCCACCGCAAGATCACCGACATACATAACAGCTTCGACGCACAGACCACGCACCCTACCGCCGAACCAACGCCCGCCACCACCACCCTCTGCAACTGGACCCCGATCAGCACCGAAGACACCACCCGCACGATGAACTCCATCCACTCCGGATCACCAACCGACCCCTGCCCACACCACGTCTTCAACAAAGCCGACGCCACCATCGCACCCCATCTCCGGGACATCATCAACTCCTCCTTCCACACCGCCACCTTCCCGGAGAGCTGGAAGCACGCCGAGCTTACCGCCCTCCTGAAGAAACCAACGGCGGACCCCACCGACCTCAAGAACTACCGTCCCATCTCGCTCCTTCCGTTTCCGGCCAAAGTCATCGAGAAGACCGTCAACAGACAGCTTGCCGCCTTCCTCGAGACGAATGGATCCCTCGACCCCTCGCAGTCCGGGTTTCGGGCCAACCACAGCACCGAGACCGCCCTTATCGCAGCCACCGACGACATCAGAACCCTAACCGACAACGGGGAAACAGCAGCCCTCATCCTCTTGGACCTCTCCGCGGCGTTCGACACCGTCTGCCACCGCACCCTAGTGAAGCGCCTCAGCAACATCGGAATCCGAGAGAAAGCACTGGAATGGATCATCTCGTTCCTCGCCGGAAGAACCCAGAGAGTCCGCCTCCCCCGTTCAGATCCGAGGCCACCGAAGTCATCTGCGGCGTTCCACAAGGATCTTCACTCAGTCCAACCCTCTTCAACGTCTACATGAGCCCCCTCGCAGCCATCGCACGCCAACACAACCTCAACATCATCTCCTACGCCGACGACACCCAGCTGATCCTCTCCCTCACCAACGACCCCACCACCGCCAGAGCCAACCTACACGACGGGATGAGAGACGTCACCGACTGGATGAGGAACAGCCGCCTTAAACTGAACTCAGACAAGACGGAAGTCCTCATCCTGGGCTCATCACCCTCTGCCTGGGACGACTCTTGGTGGCCCCCGGCCCTGGGCACCGCGCCCAAGCCAACGGACCACGCACGCAACCTGGGCTTCATCCTGGACTCCTCCCTGTCGATGACCAGACAAGTCAACGCCGTCTCATCTTCGTGCTTCAACACCCTGCGCATGCTCCGCAAGATCTTCAGATGGATCCCCACTGAAACCAGGAAGACCGTCACCCAGGCACTCGTCACCAGCCGACTGGACTATGGGAACACCCTCTACGCCGGAACCACAGCCAAACTTCAAAAAGACTCCAGCGCATCCAGAACGCCTCCGCACGACTCATCCTGGACATCCCCCGACACAGCCACATCACCGGACACCTGAAAGACCTGCACTGGCTCCCCGTCAGCAAGAGAATCACGTTCAGACTCCTCACCCACGCACACAAGGCCCTCCACGACCTGGGCCCCAAGTACCTCAACGACCGCATGACCTTCTACACGCCCACCCGCCAGCTACGATCAACCAGCCACGCCCTCGCCACCGTACCACGCATCCGCAGAGCCACCGCCGGAGGAAGATCCTTCTCCTACCTGGCAGCCAAGACCTGGAACTCCCTCCCCACTCACCTTCGGCGAACCCAGGACCATCTCTCCTTCAGGAAGCAGCTCAAGACCTGGCTGTTCGAGCAGTAACTTACCCCCTCCCCCAGCGCCTTGAGACCCTCCCGGGTGAGTAGCGCGCTCTATAAATGCCGTGATTGATTGATTGATTAGCCATGCTGAACAGCAGCAACGCTAAATGACAATGGCAAAGCTAATAGCTTTCTTCTAGGCGAGGCCTACTGACTTTGCCAAGGCTTGTTCTTAAAAAGCTGCCTTTGCACTTTTCTAATACTGGCTGCATTATCTAAGGCAATTCTAGAGGTCTCACTTGTGTCCCCCTCAATTGCTCCATGCAAGGTACTCAGTGGTCTGAATGCAGCAGTCCTGCTGTTGCTGGGACCCCAGTGTGGTGGTCACATGCAACAGTCATTTGTGACTTTACAGCGCCTCAAGAGCGCCTACAGGGTTTCTGCACAAAGGAGGGATTTTAGGAGCCAGGTCAAGAGTGCAGCTCTGAATACCACCTCTTAAGTGTCCACATGTTACATACTTAGGCTGCAGAGCCAAAGACAGTAGGTCTTTTTAGGTCGAGCCTAGAGTAGCGCGCAAGCGCTACTTCTGGCGAAGACTTTAAGTAAGGGGTTTCAGAAGCAGTCCAAACGCTCGTGCGTCGTGGCTGGCCTTTTTGGGATGGTTACGCGCGACGCAGACATGTGTTTCCCATTATCGTGCCCAGACGCGTGCGCGATAATTGGAAACACATGTCTGCGTCGCGCGTAATCGCAGGCAAAAGGCCATGACGCACGAGCGTCTGGTCAGCTGAGCAGGCTGACGCGCTCGCTCGCCCCCGCTCCTCCGTTTCGATTCCGTGCTTGTTTAGCCATGCCTTTGACCCCGCCCCTACTGTACTCAGGTTCACAGTTCCAAGCACTTCCATAGGTGGTGTCAGTACTTCGTGCATGTACTCATCTGTGGCCAGTCATGTGCCGCCCGCTGCTGTCAGCTGACTCTTCCCGGGCTGTGTGAGTGAATCTGAGAGGAAGCGGAGATTACAAAGTGCTTACCCGGCCCAGAGCACGACGCTGTGCTTCACCTCCCCTTATCCTTTCTGTGTTGCACCCCCCCTCACAAACTCACCCCCAGATCTCGTAGCTGCCCGTCTCCCCTCGGATCTCGTAGCTGCCCCTCTACCTGCCAGGCTCGCTCACCCAGCTTCGTGCTACCCTTGCTGCCTCCGCGCACCATGCCGGGCGCCTCCCGGCTGTACCTTGCCGTGCTGGGCTGCTTCCTCCTCGGAGCCCCGAGCCGGGCCCTGCAGGGGGGGTCTCCTGAGCCCCCGGGAGAGTAAGAGCCGGGAGCTGAAGGAGCTCGGAGGTGTCTGGAGCTTCCGGGCTGACAGCTCCGAGAACCGAAACCGGGGCTTCGAGGAGCGCTGGTACCGGAGCCCGCTGCGAGAGGTACGTGCAGGACTGCGGGGACGAGGGAGCGTGAGGGGGCACAGTGCACACATATCACCTATTTGCACAAGCTCCCTCTGTAAGCCATTTACACAGCGATTTTAGAGCAAAACTACAGGGTCTGAACTGAATGGTCCATAAGAGCTGGGGATTAGTGTTAGTGACGTGTTTAGCGTCAGTCCCCATCCCTAATCAATGTGCGGGAGGGTTGAGTGTTCGGATCAAGACGAATGTCAAAAGCTGTGACTTTGAAGACCAGAACCATAGCCAAGGTTCCACAAAAGATAACGAATTACAGGTTAGACAGAAAGGCAATACTTCCGTGTCAGGCTCCATGCAGGACAGCTCTCCCCGAGGATACACAAATCTTCCAGACTCAGGCTACAGCCAGTGGTCATTCAGTGGCCTCATACTTTCGGACCCAGGGCTGTCTTTCCGGCTACAAAGCTGTCTCATGTTACACCGATTTCCAGGCTTATCACAGAGAACCTATACCTCGGGTAAGAGAGCTCTTATTGGTTGAATGCTGAAGTACCCATTTGTCAGGGATAACAGAAATACGTTACGTCATAGTAGCAGCATGTCCATAGCACATTTCTGCCACGTGTGTGGCCTTAAAACTCTCCTAGCGGTCCCCAGTTACTTTTTGCATCGTTTTAGGCATTTCCCCTGCTGAAAGTCAAGGTATTCAAATAATTCAGATATCTCTGTTGTTTGTATTCTATTCTCTTGTTTGCAAATGTCTACTTTTTGAATGAAGTGTTTATGTCAGGTGTTTACTCTACTTTTGGTGAATATTACTTTACCAAATGTGCCACTGATGCATGTTTAACAATCACAGAATAGCATCTCCCAAAAATGTATCGTTCAACAAGGTGACAAGTTTAAAAGGAAAAGTGTGAAAGGCAAGACATTTGAAATAAAGTGAGAAATGTAGTAAATGAGAAAAGCATATCATATAGAAGAATTACATTAGAAATAATTAATTTTCACTATTTTAATGAATGGACAAAATAAAAGGAAACTGTTAATTAGGAAATATCAAATACTGCCAACATTATGCTTACAAATGCCTATAATATTAAGCTTTTGTATGACTGCATCAGGGGTCCAGCGTTTGGAAGCCTTGCCCCCAGTTGCAGAATTCTGCCACTGCAGAAGCTGCACTGGGCAGACATCGAGCATCTCGCCAGGCACAGACATCAGGCAAGAGATCACATAGACCAACAGCACTCACCGAAGGCCATCAGACATGGGGCACGGGTGGAAAACTGCAGGAAGGACGAGGCCTAAGAAACATCAACAAGGGCAGCCTCACTAATTTGGTGCAAGTCTCACTTCTTGGAGCACAGACTCACCCATTCTTTATACGTTTATGTACGCGGAGCACTACTTCACTAACTGTATTTAAACGTACTTTTTGGAGTACAAAAACTTCCACTAACGGTTTGAAAGTCTCACTTCTTCCAGCATAGGCTCATAAGTATTCGCTATTTCACTTCTTGAAGCAAAGCCTCACTCACTAGTGAAAATGCCACAACTCGGTTCTCAGTTTCACTTATTTGGTGGTGCTCCCAGCCTTGATGCACAGTCAGCCTGAGAGGGTGTCGGCATCTAGTGGTGGGACAGTCTCCCAGTTAACATGCATCTCACTCCTTGGAATACAGGATTTGGGAGAAAGTTTCACTTACTGGAGTAAAATGTCACTTAGTGAGTGTGTCTGTCTTGGGGCCCTCACTGTGTGCCTTGGTCGACCTAATTGAGTGAGAATCCTACACCTTGATATAGATTCTCAGGTATTTACTCATTTGGAGCGACTAAATACAGAATCATTCACTGAGAGTAAATCTCTGGCTTAGGTGCAGACTCTCACTTTTGAACATTCACAATCGACCCATCTACTTTAATAAGGTCTTAAGTAATAGATCTTGATGCAAAACCTGTCTAGTCCCATTGCTGTGGACTCTCTGGGGCATATTACCAAAAACTGACGCAGGGCTACGTTGGGGAAAGAAGTTGGCCTAACGGCTAGGGCGGTCGACCTCGAATCTGGGGAACTGGGTTCGAGTCTCGGCAATGACGCTGAACATCCTGTGATTCTGGGCAAATCACTTAATTGCCCCGTGCCTAACAAAACAAGCATTGGCATAGCCAATAGGTCTCGCCTTTGGGACCTTATAAGTGTTTAGCCATGCAACAGTTAATGTTGTTGCAGTAAGGATATTGTGCTGCATAACTAAATACTTATAAGGTCCCAAAGGCGAGACCTATTGGCTATGCCAATGCTTGTTTATAAATGGAAGTGCCTCTTCACTGTGAGCAAGTATCTAAGTCTGCACTCAGTGACTCCTTGCCCCCGTGTGCCGCAGGATGGCCGCTACCTGTACTACCCCCCCCCCCACCTGCTGCATTGACATTCTGTCCACGGGTGCTGCAGAAGCTCCAGGTGTGTTGGGGTGCTGACCCTCGTGCTGCTGGACTGCTCCTACCTTTCCTAGACCCGCCACCCCACATGCTGCTTACCCCTGGCCAGGGCAGATCCTGAGGTCTGTGGAGCTGGAACCTATTGCTGAATCCTTGAGAAGACTCAAAAACAGACAGCGCTCCTGCGTATCACCAGCTGTCATCAGTCCCATCACAATGAGCTCCATTGCCAAGAGGCTCCATGGTATGTGTAATACTTCATCCAGTAGAACACTGCATTCTGGGGCATGTAGTTCCACTTTTAACATTGTAATTATCGCCTCAAACATAAGCATGTAAAGTGGTAATTTTGAAGTTGGTTCTTTAAATGTTAAACAAAAATTCCCATAATGCAGCATACTTCAACTGAGAAGCCAGGCTTGACCAGTCTTGCACACACTTGTTAGCTGTGCCTGGCTCAATGTCTGGAATCCACGCTCAGCTCCCAACTACACTCGCAACTTCTTCATACCGCTGATGACATCACCGCCCACTATAGCTCAGTTATCACAGATGTATTTGACCAAGTTGCACCTTTTACACTAAAGCGATCTAGAAAAATCCAGTCCAGGTGCTGGTTCAACTTAGACCTGAATAACGTGAGGAGACAACTAAGGCAAACTGAGATGCTATGGAGACAAAACCCCTCACCGGCACACCTCACACTCCTAAGAGCTGAACGGCTCTTCTACAAGAAACACATCTTTAGAGAAAAAGCCACCTTCTTTTGCAATCAATTGGACCATGCAAAGGCCAGACCAAGGGAACTATTCAACATAATAAAACAACAAACTACCCTCACCTCCCAACATGAAACAACAGTGTGAGAAGTTGGCCTGGTATATGCTGTTCACTATTTAAAGTGGACACCTTGCACCAGGGCAAATCGACTCTTATGGTAGATAGGTTTAAGACAACCTTTTAAAGAAAGCTATCCTAGTGGTAGCTGTGGAGAGCAGCCTTCAGGCTAAGTCTTGAAGGAATGTAAAGCAGCTTGTTTTACCATATAATCTCTTGAATCACCAAATGAAAAGACACCACACAGGTATATATATCAAATATATATGTATTTATTTCTAAATAACTCTCTACTAATCTCTTTATGAGATTAGAAGACAAACATATGCACAAATCAACGTTTCACAATAAGTTAAGCACAATTGAATCTCACAGTCTTAGGTTCTAGCCCTAGGTCTAGGGCATCTAGAATCGAGGGACCCCTAAGAACCACCCCAGGTAGTTGTAGGAGACCCACAGGGGACGGACGCGGTGTCTGGGCACCAATGCGAGTCCTGTTCGAGTCTATGCACTTAGACGCGATAGAGATTTCAATGGAAAAGGCCCCTTGCGTGTTCGAGGCGAACACACCGATCGGACTCGTACGAGTCGAAGGATACGGTTTCAGATAGGATTGCAAGGGAGTTGGACGCGGTGTGTCTGACACAGACGCGAACCAGGTACGAGTCAGTGCACGAGTCACACTGGGAAAGTAAGAGTTTAAGGACACTTCTAAGGAAGCTACAGGTAAGTCACTTAAAGGGTAAGTAGTTCTAGGGCCCACACCCACAGGAGCACCGTAGTGCTGGAGTTACCTCACCCAGGGAAGCCGGGTGCATAGGTGTCCTTTGGTGTCGGGTCGCGGCGTCGTTTTCAATGGCGAACAAAGAAGACTTGCTGCTTGCGGGAGCTGAAGAAGTGTCCAGTGGAATCCAAGCCTGGATTCTGAAGAAGGATGACCTGAAAGCAGAGGGGACAGTGTTCAAAGTCACTTGGCAGTGACTCGGGGCAAGGAAGATGGATGCCCACCGTCGTCGGTTGATTCAGGTCGGTTGTGGGTGCCTTGACTCTTCAGCCACGAGGTTCAGGAGGCGTCGACGATGACCAGGAGCTGGATTCTGTGTGTCCCACGAAGTCTGCAGCTTACTGCGGTGTCGGCAACTCGATTGGAGCCAACAAGCCTTGGCAACAGCAAGTCTGGGGGAGATGAAGAAAAGTTGATGGCACAGACCAGCAAGGTCTGAGGGACTCACCCAGCGAGGGTAAGTCAGGGCAGGCATGGAGCAACCAGGGGAGCCCTTTGGTTTCTTTAAGAAGTCTTCTGGGAACCCACGAGCCGGCTGGCAAGGGATCGCGAAGACACCTCGGGCGGAATCACTCAACAGGGGCCCACGGTCACTCGGGACGGTGTAGGCCTCTGATCTTTGGAGGGATTCCTGCTGGAGGTCGGGTCCACACGTGGTCCAAAGCACAAGTTTGTAGAACGTTGTGAAGGGGTTGCACTCGACAATAGTGCACGGTACCCAGGGGTCGCGGTTCCTCGTCACTCGTGGGGTCCACTTGCCTCAGCTTTGCTGGGGACTCACGATGGCCTTGGAGAAGTCAGGAAATCCACTTCTTGGGCTGTAGGGACTTCGGACTCCGGCGGGAGTGGCGTAGTTTGCGACCGTCGTTGTCGTTTTTGGTGCCTGCCAAGCAGGGGAGTCACTCCTTGACTCCAAGGGAGATTCTTCTGTCTTCCAAAGGTAGTGGAACGTCGAAGGGCCAGGATTCTTCTGTAGAGCGTCATCCAGGGGTTATCTAACTGGCAAGTTCAAGGGTTCCCCCTCTTATACCAAAAAGAGGGGATGGACTAGCTCTATGACCCCACCTATGGGAGGGTCAAGGGAGGGGGTGGCTACACCCACTTCCCTTTGTCCAGTTTGGTGCCAGAGCAGGGGCAGGTAGCCCCTGAGCCGGTTTGAACTGGCATATGCACAGAGGAGCCTTCTGCTCCCCCAGTGCAGGACTTCAAAGCACTCTAAGAGTGCACCCACCCAGCCCCAATACACTAAACCCTGTCTGGGAGGTGGTCACACCTCCCTGTGACAGGATACCTTTTGTTGGGCTTCCTCCACTGTGAGTTTCGGTCATCAGCAGGAGGGCAGCCCAGTGTCTGTGACTGGTGGCATCCATTTTGTGATGCCAGGGCTCTTCAGGATTCTACCGCGTTTCCACAGCAGGTACATGTCTTATCCCTCTAGAAGGGTGGAATGCTACCCCCGCCGCCAGGATTGGTGGGGGGTAGTATTCCAAGATGTTTGACACCAAACACGACATGTTTTGATGCAGCCATTCCAAAGTTAGCATTTTACCGCGAGGATATAATGCACTTAAGAGTATATGGTTTAACCGCATCCACAAACAGCACCAGAGAATAGACTCTGAGAGCTGCAGAGGGCCCTGCTCAGGCAGAGGCACCACCTCACATAGAAGCCAAGCACCCTGCCCTCAGGATTGATAGGGCCTGCCTTAGGGGTGACTGATAGGTTTATATGTGTGTGCAGGAGAGATATAGGAAACCTATATCTCAGTGAGGGGTGCTAGCACCACCTCACCCAGGCTGCAGTAGCAGGCCTGTGGTGTCAGATTTAGTCTGCTTCCCAGGGGTGGCATAATACATGCTGCAGCCCCTGGTAGGCCTGTGAAGTACCTATGCCCTTGGTACCTAAGGCACCATATACTAGGGACTCATAAGGCACCACAGTATCCAATCACTAGTGCACCTAGAGTGCACTCCATGTCGTTTAGAGAGAACAGAGAGGGTGGGGCCCTGATTGGCAGGGACCCAGCCAGACTATAGCCAGAAACCAGTGCTAACATCAGAAAAAAAGTGGGGGCAACATAAGAGGCAGATCCTACTCTCCTACACAACCCCCCCCCCAAACGCAGGGACACTAAACTAACCTTGACCAGTTGAGTCTTCGTGTTCAAAGTGGAAATACCTTGAGAGTCCATCTGCATTGGCATGTTGGGTCCCAGGCCTATGTTCCACTGTATAGTCCATCCCCTGTAGGGAAATGGACCACCTCAAAAGTTTTGGGTTTTCACCTTTCATCTGCTTTAGCCATAGGAGGGGCTTGTGGTCAGTCTGAACTATGAAGTGAGTACCAAACAAGTATGGCCTCAGCTTCTTCAGGGCCCATACCACAGCAAAGGCCTCCCTCTCTATAGCTGACCAACGTTTCTCTCTAGGGGTCAGCCTTCTTCTAATAAAAGCTACTGGCTGGTCTTGACCTTCATCATTCAGTTGAGACAGTACAGCTCCCACACCCAGCTCAGAAGCATCTGTTTGGACAATGAACTTTTTGGTGTAGTCTGGACTCTGTAAGATGGGGGCAGTGCACATGGCCTGCTTTAGGTCCTCAAATGCCTTTTGACAGCTAGCTGTCCACTGAACCTTTTTTGGCATTTTCTTTGAGGTCAGATCATTCAAGGGGTCACTATAGATCCATATCCCTTGACAAACCTCCTATAGTACCCAGTCAGGCCTAAGAAGGCTCTCACCTGTGTCTGGGTGGTTGGAGCAACCCATTCCATTATGGTTTGGATTTTGCTCCGTAAAGGCTGAACCTGGCCTCCACCTACAAGGTGGCCCAGGTACACAACCTGACTCTGCCCTATCTGGCACTTGGTGGCCTTGATAGTGAGGCCTGCTTTCTGCAGAGCCTCCAAAACATTTCTGAGGTGGACCAGGTGATCCTGCCAGGAGGAACTAAAGACAGCAATATCATCTAGATAAGCTGAGCAATAAGTTTCCATCCCTGCCAGAACTTTATTCACCAACCTCTGAAAAGTGGCAGGTGCATTTTTCAATCCAAAGGGCATCACCACAAAGTGGTAGTGCCCACCAGGGGTTGAAAATGCTGTTTTGGCTTTTGCATCATCAGCTAATCTGATTTGCCAGTAGCCAGCTGTGAGGTCAAATGTGCTTAGATACTTGGCTGAGGCCAAAGTATCAATCAGCTCATCTGCCCTTGGTATGGGATAGGCATCAGTCCTAGTGACTGCATTGAGGCCTCTGTAGTCTACACAAAACCTCATTTCTTTCTTACCACCCTGGGTATGAGGTTTGGGTACCAGGACCACTGGGCTAGCCCAAGAGCTATCTGAAGGCTCAATCACGCCTAACTCCAACATTTTCTGGACTTCAGTCCTGATACAGTCCCTGACATGGTCAGGTTGCCTGTAGATTTTATTCTTGACAGGCAGACTGTCCCCAGTGTCCACCTCATGGGTGCACCAGGTAGTCTGACTAGGGGTCAGGCTAAACATATGTCTAAACTGTTGCAGAACTTGTCTGCACTCAGTTTGCTGATGGTCAGTGAGGCTGCTTGCCAAAGCAACACCATCTACTGACCCATCATCAGGGTTCTGAGAGAGCAGGTCAGGGAGAGGGTCACTCTCCTCCTCCTGGTCCTCATCAGTTGCCATGAGCAGGCCCATGTCAGCCCTGTCAACATATGGCTTTAATCTGTTGACATGAAGCACCCTTAGGGGGCTCCTGGGAGTTCCAAGATTCACCAGATAGGTGACTTCTCCCTTCTGTTCAACTATTGTATGGGGGCCACTCCATTTGTCCTGGAGGGCTGCTGGGGCCACAGGTTCCAACACCCACACTTTCTGTCCTGGCTGGTATACAGTCAGCACAGCCTTTGGTCATGCCAAGCTTTTTGCAATTCTTGGCTGGCCTCCAGGTTTTTGGTTGCCTTTTTCATGTACTCTGCCATCCGGGAGCGGAGACCAAGTACATAGTCCATCACATCTTGTTTGGGGGGTTTGAGAGGTAACTCTCAGCCCTCTTTTACCAAACATAGTGGACCTCTCACAGGATGTCCAAACAGAAGTTCAAATGGGCTGTAACCAACCCCTTCTGTGGAACCTCTCTGTATGCAAACAACAGGCAAGGAAGAAGAAGGTCCCATTTCCGCCTAAGCTTCTCTGGGAGTCCTTTAATCATTCCTTTCAAGGTTTTGTTGAAGCGTTCAACTAAACCATTGCATTGTGGGTGATAGGGGTGGTGAACTTATAAGTTACACCACACTCCTTCCACATTGCTTTCAGATATCCTGACATGAAGTTGGTACCTCTGTCAGAAATGACCTCCTTTGGGAAACCCACTCTGGAGAAAACTCCAATGAGGGCTCTTGCCACCACAGGGGCTGTGGTGGTCCTTAGGGGAATGGCCTCTGGGTACCTGGTGGCATGATCCACTACCACCAGCATAAATCTGTTCCCAGATGCAGTCTGAGGGTCAAGGGGACCAACAATGTCAATCCCTACCCTTTCAAAGGGTACCCCCACCACAGGTAGTGGTATCAGGGGGCCTTTGTTGTGCCACCTGCCTTACCACTGGCTTGGCAAGTGACACAGGAGCGACAAAACTCCTTTGTGTCCTCTGACATATGTGGCCAATGAAAATGTGGAACAAGCCTGTCCCAGGTCTTGTTTTGGCCCAAGTGACCTGCTAAAGGGATATCATGTGCTAAGGTCAAGAGGAACCCCTAAACTTCTGAGGTATTACCAACCTCCTGGTGGCTCCAGGGGCTGGGTCTCTACCCTCAGAATATAGGAGTCCCTCATCCCAATAAACTTTATGGGACCCACTAGCACTCCCAGCAGCCTCAGCAGCAGCCTGCTGTCTGAGGGGTTCAAGAGAGGGGCAGCACTGTTGCTCCTTACTCAGATCTTCCCTAGAAGGGCCCCTGCCCCCAAGAACTCAACCTGGTCAGGCTCAAGTCCCTCTGGGGCAGTTCCTTCTTCAGGTTCTGCTTCACCTCCCTCTGGAAGTGAATCTTTGATCTGAGACAGAGGGAAGGCACTGCCTTAGCCCTACTGCTCCTCCTCTTGGGAAGCATCTGGTCCTTTGTTCCAGGATCCAGAGCTGGTTCAGTGTCATGCATTCTTGCTTGTGACCTGGTCACAGCAAATACCTCTGCAGGGATGCCCAACATCTCAGCATGAGTCCATAACTCTACTTCAGACCAGGCTGAAGTCTCTAGATCATTGCCCAACAGACATTCTACAGGGAGGTCTGCACTGACTACAACCTTCTTGGGGCCAGTTACCCCTCCCCAGGAGAAATTCACAACTGCCAGACTATGGTTGGTCTGGACATTGCTTGCATTGGTCACCTGGTACATTTCACCCAGGATGATCTGTCCAGGGTCCACTAGGTCCTCTGCCACCATGGTGACTGTGAGAAGTTGGCCTGGTATATGCTGTTCACTAATTAAAGTGGACACCTTGCACCAGGGCAAATCGACTCTTATGGTAGATAGGTTTAAGACAACCTTTTAAAGAAAGCTATCCTAGTGGTAGCTGTGGAGAGCAGCCTTCAGGCTAAGTCTCGGAGGAATGTAAAGCAGCTTGTTTTACCATATAATCTCTTGAATCACCAAATGAAAAGACACCACACAGGTATATATATCAAATATATATGTATTTATTTCTAAATAACTCTCTACTAATCTCTTTATGAGATTAGAAGACAAACATATGCATAAATCAACGTTTCACAATAAGTTAAGCACAAAATATGGCTGGGGCCCTAGGGGCGTACCAGACCATATACTAAGTAAGAGACTTAGGGACAACGACTTGCAGGGAGACAAGGCCTAGGGCCTTCAGAAGTGCTGGGGCCTCACGAAACCACCCAAGGCAGGTAAGTAAAGGACCCACGGGGGACGCGTGCAGTGTAGATACACAGGCGCGGATCGCCGTTGACTTCAATGGGGCAAGTCGCGGTTGGAAATAAAGAGTTTTAGGATACTTCGGGAGAACCTACAAGCAAGTCACTTACAGGGTAAGTAGTTCTAGGGCCCACACCCACAGGAGCACCGTAGTGCTGGAGTTACCTCACCCAGGGAAGCCGGGTGCATAGGTGTCCTTTGGTGTCGGGTCGCGGCGTCGTTTTCAATGGCGAACAAAGAAGACTTGCTGCTTGCGGGAGCTGAAGAAGTGTCCGGTGGAATCCAAGCCTGGATTCTGAAGAAGGATGACCTGAAAGCAGAGGGGACAGTGTTCAAAGTCACTTGGCAGTGACTCGGGGCAAGGAAGATGGATGCCCACCGTCGTCGGTCGATTTAGGTCGGTTGCGGGTGCCTTGACTCTTCAGCCACGAGGTCCAGGAGGCGTCGACGATCACCAGGAGCTGGATTCTGTGTGTCCCACGAAGTCTGCAGCTTACTGCGGTGTCGGCAACTCGATCGGAGCCAACAAGCCTTGGTAACAGCAAGTCTCGGGGAGATGAAGAAAAGTCGATGGCACAGACCAGCAAGGTCTGAGGAACTTACCCAGCAAGGGTAAGTAAGGGCAGGCCTGGAGCAACCAGGGGAGCCCTTTGGTTTCTTTAGGAATTCTTCTGGGGACCCACAAGCCGGCTGGCAAGGGATCGTGAAGACACCTCGGGCGGAATCACTCAACAGGGGCCCACGGTCACTCGGGACGGTGTAGGCCTCTGATCTTCGGAGGGATTCCTGCTGGAGGTCGGGTCCACACGTGGTCCAAAGCACAAGTTTGTAGAACGTTGTGAAGGGGTTGCACTCGACAATAGTGCACAGTACCCAAGGGTCGCGGTTCCTCATTACTCGTGGGGTCCACTTGCCTCAGCTTCGCTGGGGACTCACGATGGCCTGGGAGAGGTCAGGAAATCCACTTCTTGGGCTGCAGGGACTTCGGACTCCGGCGGGAGCGGCGTAGTTTGCGACCGTCGTTGTCGTTTTTGGTGCCTGCCAAGCAGGGGAGTCACTCCTTGACTCCAAGGGAGATTCTTCTGTCTTCCAAAGGTAGTGGAACGTCGAAGGGCCAGGATTCTTCTGTAGAGCGTCGTCCAGGGGTTATCTAACTTTCAAGTTCAAGGGTTCCCCATCTTATACTAAAAAGAGGGGATGGACTAGCTCTATGACCCCACCTATGGGAGGGTCAAGGGAGGGGGTGGCTACACCCACTTCCCTTTGTCCAGTTTCGCGCCAGAGCAGGGGCAGGTAGCCCCTGAGCCGGTTTGGACTGGCATATGCACAGAGGAGCCTTTTGCTCCCCCAGTGCAGGACTTCAAAGCACTCTAAGAGTGCACCCACCCAGCCCCAATACACTAAACCCTGTCTGGGAGGTGGTCACACCTCCCTGTGACAGGATACCTTTTGTTGGGCTTCCTCCACTGTGAGTTTCGGTCAGCAGCAGGAGGGCAGCCCAGTGTCTGTGACTGGTGGCATCCATTTTGTGATGCCAGGGCTCTTCAGGATTCTACCGCGTTTCCACAGCAGGTACATGTCTTATCCCTCTAGAAGGGTGGAATGCTACCCCCGCCGCCAGGATTGGCGGGGGGTAGTATTCCAAGATGTTTGACACCAAACACGACATGTTTTGATGCAGCCATTCCAAAGTTAGCATTTTACCGCGAGGATATAATGCACTTAAAAGTATATGGTTTAACCGCATCCACAAACAGCACCAGAGAATGGACTCTGAGAACTGCAGAGGGGCCCTGCTCATGCAGAGGCACCCCCTCACATAGAAGCCAAGCACCCTGCCCTCAGGATTGATAGGGCCTGCCTTAGGGGTGACTGATAGGTTTATATGTGTGTGCAGGAGAGATATAGGAAACCTATATCTCAGTGAGGGGTGCTAGCACCACCTCACCCAGGCTGCAGTAGCAGGCCTGTGGTGTCAGATTTAGTCTGCTTCCCAGGGGTGGCATAATACATGCTGCAGCCCCTGGTAGGCCTGTGAAGTACCTATGCCCTTGGTACCTAAGGTACCATATACTAGGGACTCATAAGGCACCACAGTATCCAATCACTAGTGCACCTAGAGTGCACTCCATGTCATTTAGAGAGAACAGAGAGGCTGGGGCCCTGATTGGCAGGGACCCAGCCAGACTATAGTCAGAAACCAGTGCTAACATCAGGAAAAAAGTGGGGGCAACATAAGAGGCAGATCCTACTCTCCTACACAACCCCCCCAAACGCAGGGACACTAAACTAACCTTGACCAGTTGAGTCTTCGTGTTCAAAGTGGAAATACCTTGAGAGTCCATCTGCATTGGCATGTTGGGTCCCAGGCCTATGTTCCACTGTATAGTCCATCCCCTGTAGGGAAATGGACCACCTCAAAAGTTTTGGGTTTTCACCTTTCATCTGCTTTAGCCATAGGAGGGGCTTGTGGTCAGTCTGAACTATGAAGTGAGTGCCAAACAAGTATGGCCTCAGCTTCTTCAGGGCCCAAACCACAGCAAAGGCCTCCCTCTCTATAGCTGACCAACGTTTCTCTCTAGGGGTCAGCCTTCTGCTAATAAAAGCTACTGGCTGGTCTTGACCTTCATCATTCAGTTGAGACAGTACAGCTCCCACACCCAGCTCAGAAGCATCTGTTTGGACAATGAACTTTTTGGTGTAGTCTGGACTCTGTAAGATGGGGGCAGTGCACATGGCCTGCTTTAGGTCTTCAAATGCCTTTTGACAGCTAACTGTCCACTGAACCTTTTTGGCATTTTCTTAGAGGTAAGATCATTCAAGGGGGTCACTATAGATCCATATCCCTTGACAAACCTCCTATAGTACCCAGTCAGGCCTAAGAAGGCTCTCACCTGTGTCTGGGTGGTAGGAGCAACCCATTCCATTATGGTTTGGATTTTGCTCTGTAAAGGCTGAACCTGGCCTCCACCTACAAGGTGGCCCAGGTACACAACCTGACTCTGCCCTATCTGGCACTTGGTGGCCTTGATAGTGAGGCCTGCTTTCTGCAGAGCCTCCAAAACATTTCTGAGGTGGACCAGGTGATCCTGCCAAGAGGAACTAAAGACAGCAATATCATCTAGATAAGCTGAGCAATAAGTCTCCATCCCTGCCAGAACTTTATTCACCAACCTCTGAAAAGTGGCAGGTGCATTTTTCAATCCAAAGGGCATCACAACAAAGTGGTAGTGCCCACCAGGAGTCGAAAATGCTGTTTTGGCTTTTGCATCATCAGCTAATCTGATTTGCCAGTAGCCAGCTGTGAGGTCAAATGTGCTTAGATACTTGGCTGAGGCCAAAGTATCAATCAGCTCATCTGCCCTTGGTATGGGATAGGCATCAGTCCTAGTGACTGCATTGAGCCCTCTGTAGTCTACACAAAACCTCATTTCTTTCTTACCACCCTGGGTATGAGGCTTGGGTACCAGGACTACTGGGCTAGCCCAAGGGCTATCTGAAGGCTCAATCACGCCTAACTCCAACATTTTCTGGACTTCAGTCCTGATACAGTCCCTGACATGGTCAGGTTGCCTGTAGATTTTATTCTTAACAGGCAGACTGTCTCCAGTGTCCACCTCATGGGTGCACCAGGAAGTCTGACTAGGGGTCAGGCTAAACATATGTCTAAACTGTTGCAGAACTTGTCTGCACTCAGTTTGCTGATGGTCAGTGAGGCTGCTTGCCAAAGCAACACCATCTACTGACCCATCATCAGGGTTCTGAGAGAGCAGGTCAGGGAGAGGGTCACTCTCCTCCTCCTGGTCCTCATCAGTTGCCATGAGCAAGCCCATGTCAGCCCTGTCAACATATGGCTTTAATCTGTTGACATGAAGCACCCTTAGGGGGCTCCTGGGAGTTCCAAGATTCACCAGATAGGTGACTTCTCCCTTCTGTTCAACTATTGTATGGGGGCCACTCCACTTGTCCTGGAGGGCTGCTGGGGCCACAGGCTCCAACACCCACACTTTCTGTCCTGGCTGGTATACAGTCAGCACAGCCTTTGGTCATGCCAAGCTTTTTGCAATTCTTGGCTGGCCTCCAGGTTTTTGGTTGCCTTTTTCATGTACTCTGCCATCCGGGAGCGGAGACCAAGTACATAGTCCATCACATCTTGTTTGGGGGGCTTGAGAGGTAACTCCCAGCCCTCTTTTACCAAACATAGTGGACCTCTCACAGGATGTCCATACAGAAGTTCAAATGGGCTGTAACCAAACCTCTTCTGTGGAACCTATCTGTATGCAAACAAAAGGCAAGGAAGAAGAAGGTCCCATTTCCGCCTAAGCTTCTCTGGGAGTCCCTTAATCATTCCTTTCAAGGTTTTGTTGAAGCGTTCAACTAAACCATTGCATTGTGGGTGATAGGGAGTGGTGAACTTATAAGTTACACCACACTCCTTCCACATTGCTTTTAGATATCCTGACATGAAGTTGGTACCTCTGTCAGAAATGACCTCCTTTGGGAAACCCACTCTGGAGAAAACTCCAATGAGGGCTCTTGCCACCACAGGGGCTGTGGTGGTCCTCAGAGGAATTGCCTCTGGGTACCTGGTGGCATGATCCACTACCACCAGGATAAATCTGTGCCCAGATGCAGTTTGAGGGTCAAGGGGACCAACAATGTCAATCCCTACCCTTTCAAAGGGTACCCCCACCACAGGTAGTGGTATCAGGGGGGCCTTCGTTGTGCCACCTGCCTTACCACTGGCTTGGCAAGTGACACAGGAGCGACAAAACTCCTTGGTGTCCTCTGACATATGTGGCCAATGAAAATGTGGAACAAGCCTGTCCCAGGTCTTGTTTTGGCCCAAGTGTCCTGCCAAAGGGATATCATGTGCTAAGGTCAAGAGGAACCCCCTAAACTTCTGAGGTATTACCAACCTCCTGGTGGCTCCAGGGGCTGGGTCTCTACCCTCAGAATATAGGAGTCCCTCATCCCAATAAACTTTATGGGACCCACTAGCACTCCCAGCAGCCTCAGCAGCAGCCTGCTGTCTGAGGGGTTCAAGAGAGGGGCAGCACTGTTGCTCCTTGCTCAGATCTTCCCTGGAAGGGCCCCCTGCCCCCAAGAACTCAACCTGGTCAGGTTCAAGTCCCTCTGGGGCAGTTCCTTCTTCAGGTTCTGCTTCACCTCCCTCTGGAAGTGAATCCTTGATCTGAGACAGAGGGGAAGGCACTGCCTTAACCCTACTGCTCCTCCTCTTGGTAAGCTTCTGGTCCATTGTTCCAGGATCCAGAGCTGGTTCAGTGTCATGCATTTTTGCTTGTGACCTGGTCACAGCAAATACCTCTGCAGGGATGCCCAACATCTCAGCATGAGTCCATAACTCTACTTCAGACCAGGCTGAAGTCTCTAGATCATTGCCCAACAGACATTCTACAGGGAGGTCTGCACTGACTACAACCTTCTTGGGGCCAGTTACCCCTCCCCAGGAGAAATTCACAACTGCCAGACTATGGTTGGTCTGGACATTGCTTGCATTGGTCACCTGGTACATTTCACCCAGGATGATCTGTCCAGGGTCCACTAGGTCCTCTGCCACCATGGTGACACTAGCACCTGTGTCCCTAAATGCCAAAGCCTGTTTGCCATTTATCAAAGGCTGCTGTTTGTACTTGCCCAGATTACTGGGGCTTACTAGGAAGGACATATCAATGTTTCCATCACAAATCAGCGTTGCCTGAGTGGTCACTCTGACTAGGTCAGAATCCACTTCAGAACCCAGGGTCAACCCAACTACACCCTTATTCTGAGTACCACCTCCACCAGTAGCTGAGCTAGGGGGAACAGTTGCCTTAGGGGCTGGAGTGGTGGTGGTTTGGTCTTTGGACTTGGTACAATCAGAAGTCCAGTGCCCTTTCTGTTTACAGAATTTGCACCAGGGCTTCTTTTGGCCTTTTCCCTTGTTGGACTGTGACTCCCCACCAGATGCAGATTTTTGGGGCCCTTGTGAAGACTTCTGGTCTTTTGACTTATCCCCACCTTTCTCAGGGCCTTTAGGATCTTGCTTCTTAGTGTCACCCCCTGGTTCTGGGTTTTCTGCCTCACCCTGGTTCTGACCCATTTGTCTGCCTTCTTTCCCAATTCTTGGGGAGAGGTCAGATCAGAGTCCACCAGGTACTGATGCAACAACTGGTTCTGGCAATTATTTAGGATCTGTTCTCTCATCATCAGATTATACAATCCCTTGAAATCAGTAACCCTACTGCCAACCAGCCAACCCTCCAGAGCCTTGGTTGCACAATCAACAAAGTCAGTCCAGTCCTGAGTCTGTGCCTTCTGGGTATCTCTGAACTTCAACCTGTACTGCTCAGTGGTTAAGCCAAACCCATCTATCAGTGCACTCTTCAGGACTTCATAATCATCAGCATCCTCTTCTCTAACAGTGAGGAGCTTGTCTCTACCTTTATCTGAAAAGGAGAGCCACAAGATTGCTGCCCACTGCTTTTGGGGGACCTGCTGTACTCTACAGGCCCTCTCCATAGCAGTTATCCACTTGTGGATATCATCCCCACTCTGGTAGGGAGGAACAACCTTGCTCAGGTTCCTATGGTCAGGGACATATTCTCTGCCTCTAGGGACACTGTTGCTGCCACCAGGGGGTTCTAAACCCTCCCTTCTGGAAGCTCTCTGGATCTCCAGGGCTTCTCTATCCAGTGCCAACTGCTTGGTTCTGAGGGCCACCTTGGCTTCCTCATACTGGAGCAGTTTGCACCTTCTCTCAGAGGAGGTCTCTCTTAAGTTAAAGTATCAGCTCCTCTCCTGGACAAATTCTCTGTCAGAGTGATAAGAGTGCTCAGATTCCCTGGAAGGGGATCTGTGCCTCTCATCCATTCTGCCAGTTCTCTTAGGGAGAATTCCTTTGTCCTGTTCAGGCTCCTTGAAGCCTGGCCCTTCAACCACAGAGTCTAGGTCATTCGGATTGTCCTCCTCTGACCCAGTTACTATGATTGACCCACCCACTGATTCAGACCCCTTAGCTCCTAGAGCCAACCTAAGGTCATCTGCTGTCAGCAGATCTATCAGGTGGAGTGTTGAGGGACTCTGTCCTAGCTTCAGGTGTCTTTCAACACACATGGCTCTCAAGTCAGAGAAAGCCATGTCCTTATACTGAGGCTGAGTGGATCCACTGGGTCCACCCCTTAAGGACATTCTAGTGTTGTGCAGTGTTGTACTACCTACACTAGTTTGTGGCCTACTGATCCTAGCTTGAGCTGTGGAAAGGGTGTGCTATCCCTTGGCACACAGCTCTAAGTTCAGTAGAACTTATTGATACTAAGCTTGACTTTATATGTACCTTGAGTACCTATAATGGTTTTCAGTTAGTAATTCAAATAGAGATTTTCTGGTAAAACAATGGCAAGCTGGAATCCCACACGCTGCCCACCAATGTGAGAAGTTGGCCTGGTATATGCTGTTCACTAATTAAAGTGGACACCTTGCACCAGGGCAAATCGACTCTTATGGTAGATAGGTTTAAGACAACCTTTTAAAGAAAGCTATCCTAGTGGTAGCTGTGGAGAGCAGCCTTCAGGCTAAGTCTCGGAGCAATGTAAAGCAGCTTGTTTTACCATATAATCTCTTGAATCACCAAATGAAAAGACACCACACAGGTATATATATCAAATATATATGTATTTATTTCTAAATAACTCTCTACTAATCTCTTTATGAGATTAGAAGTCAAACATATGCATAAATCAACGTTTCACAATAAGTTAAGCATAAAATATGGCTGGGGCCCTAGGGGCGTACCAGACCATATACTAAGTAAGAGACTTAGGGACAACGACTTGCAGGGAGACAAGGCCTAGGGCCTTCAGAAGTGCTGGGGCCTCACGAAACCACCCAAGGCAGGTAAGTAAAGGACCCACGGGGGACGCGTGCAGTGTAGATACACAGGCGCGGATCGCCGTTGACTTCAATGGGGCAAGTCGCGGTTGGAAATAAAGAGTTTTAGGATACTTCGGGAGAACCTACAAGCAAGTCACTTACAGGGTAAGTAGTTCTAGGGCCCACACCCACAGGAGCACCGTAGTGCTGGAGTTACCTCACCCAGGGAAGCCGGGTGCATAGGTGTCCTTTGGTGTCGGGTCGCGGCGTCGTTTTCAATGGCGAACAAAGAAGACTTGCTGCTTGCGGGAGCTAAAGAAGTGTCCGGTGGAATCCAAGCCTGGATTCTGAAGAAGGATGACCTGAAAGCAGAGGGGACAGTGTTCAAAGTCACTTGGCAGTGACTCGGGGCAAGGAAGATGGATGCCCACCGTCGTCGGTCGATTCAGGTCGGTTGCGGGTGCCTTGACTCTTCAGCCACGAGGTCCAGGAGGCGTCGACGATGACCAGGAGCTGGATTCTGTGTGTCCCACGAAGTCTGCAGCTTACTGCGGTGTCGGCAACTCGATCGGAGCCAACAAGCCTTGGTAACAGCAAGTCTCGGGGAGATGAAGAAAAGTCGATGGCACAGACCAGCAAGGTCTGAGGAACTCACCCAGCGAGGGTAAATCAGGGCAGGCCTGGAGCAACCAGGGGAGCCCTTTGGTTTCTTTAGGAAGTCTTCTGGGGACCCACAAGCTGGCTGGCAAGGGATCGCGAAGACACCTCGGGCGGAATCACTCAACAGGGGCCCACGGTCACTCGGGACGGTGTAGGCCTCTGATCTTCGGAGGGATTCCTGCTGGAGGTCGGGACCACACGTGGTCCAAAGCACAAGTTTGTAGAACGTTGTGAAGGGGTTGCACTCGACAATAGTGCACGGTACCCAAGGGTCGCGGTTCCTCGTTACTCGTGGGGTCCACTTGCCTCAGCTTCGCTGGGGACTCACGATGGCCTGGGAGAGGTCAGGAAATCCACTTCTTGGGCTGCAGGGACTTCGGACTCCGGCGGGAGCGGCGTAGTTTGCGACCGTCGTTGTCGTTTTTGGTGCCTGCCAAGCAGGGGAGTCACTCCTTGACTCCAAGGGAGATTCTTCTGTCTTCCAAAGGTAGTGGAACGTCGAAGGGCCAGGATTCTTCTGTAGAGCGTCGTCCAGGGGTTATCTAACTTTCAAGTTCAAGGGTTCCCCATCTTATACTAAAAAGAGGGGATGGACTAGCTCTATGACCCCACCTATGGGAGGGTCAAGGGAGGGGTGGCTACACCCACTTCCCTTTGTCCAGTTTCGCGCCAGAGCAGGGGCAGGTAGCCCCTGAGCCGGTTTGAACTGGCATATGCACAGAGGAGCCTTTTGCTCCCCCAGGGCAGGACTTCAAAGCACTCTAAGAGTGCACCCACCCAGCCCCAATACACTAAACCCTGTCTGGGAGGTGGTCACACCTCCCTGTGACAGGATACCTTTGTTGGGCTTCCTCCACTGTGAGTTTCGGTCAGCAGCAGGAGGGCAGCCCAGTGTCTGTGACTGGTGGCATCCATTTTGTGATGCCAGGGCTCTTCAGGATTCTACCGCGTTTCCACAGCAGGTACATGTCTTATCCCTCTAGAAGGGTGGAATGCTACCCCCGCCGCCAGGATTGGCGGGGGGGTAGTATTCCAAGATGTTTGACACCAAACACGACATGTTTTGATGCAGCCATTCCAAAGTTAGCATTTTACCGCGAGGATATAATGCACTTAAGAGTATATGGTTTAACCGCATCCACAAACAGCACCAGAGAATGGACTCTGAGAACTGCAGAGGGGCCCTGCTCATGCAGAGGCATCCCCTCACATAGAAGCCAAGCACCCTGCCCTCAGGATTGATAGGGCCTGCCTTAGGGGTGACTGATAGGTTTATATGTGTGTGCAGGAGAGATATAGGAAACCTATATCTCAGTGAGGGATGCTAGCACCACCTCACTCAGGCTGCAGTAGCAGGCCTGTGGTGTCAGATTTAGTCTGCTTCCCAGGGGTGGCATAATATATGCTGCAGCCCCTGGTAGGCCTGTGAAGTACCTATGCCCTTGGTACCTAAGGCACCATATACTAGGGACTCATAAGGCACCACAGTATCCAATCACTAGTGCACCTAGAGTGCACTCCATGTCGTTTAGAGAGAACAGAGAGGCTGGGGCCCTGATTGGCAGGGACCCAGCCAGACTATAGCCAGAAACCAGTGCTAACATCAGAAAAAAAAGTGGGGGCAACATAAGAGGCAGATCCTACTCTCCTACAAACATTCACCATTGAACGTTGTGAGGAAATAGCCAACTTTCTCACTGACAAAGTTAAAGAAATGAAACAATCTCTTATCCATAACACCAGTCTGACTTCCTAGACTGCCTGCTTCATTGACACTCATATCACCACGGAAACCCCCTCCCAAGACATAACTAAAGACCAGAGTGACCCAAGAAAAACTGAAAACAACCATCATTTCCTACAACTGAAAAACAATGCTAAGTGGACAGACTCAAACCCATAACCGAAGGAAAAGTCTTCAAAATAATTACAAACCTGAAGCCCACATCCCACATTACCGATCCCCTCCTCTTCATCCTAGTACAGAAACTCAACCATATCATCTCCCCGTTTTGGACAAAAATCATCAAGGCTTCTTTCATCAGGCTCTGTTCCGAAATCCCTCCAAATAGGCCAAGTCACACCCATTTTCAAAAAACCAGGAGCGGACTCCAAAGACCTCAAAAACCTCAGACCTATCACCAACCTTCCATTCCTAGCCAAAAGGTTGAAGAAATGTGTTCTGCTTCAACTCAGCCGACACATTGAGGAATTCAACCTCCATGACACTTTCCAATCAGGATTCAGGAAAGCCTGTAGCACAGAAACTGCTGTGCTCAATATAGCTGACGACATTCACAGATCCTTAGATGAAGGTGACTCCTGCCTCCTTATCCTACTCGACTCATCTGCGGCATTTGATACTGTAAACCATCCAGCTCTACTTGAGACACTCAAAAACCTCACTGGCAGCAATGGCACAGTCCTGCAATGGTTCACGGCCTATCTGCAACATCGATCTCCACAAATGCAAATCAATAGTTGTGTCTCAAAACCTGCACCAGTTCCACAAGATGTACCTCAAGGGTCAATCCTCTCCCCAGTTCTTTTTAATCTCTTCATGGAACCCTTTACTGATATTATGAACCACGCAGGGGTCAAATATCACCTATATGCTGACGACACACAACTCTCCCACAAAATAAAACCCCTAGGGACCGCCGACATCTTAATACCACACTAATCAAGATACAAACTTGGCTAAACACCAAGCACCTTAAACTGAACCCCAATAAGACAGAACTACTACTCTTATCCCCAAAAAATAATCCTTTTCTTATCCAAGAATGGATCGAGAGTGTGGATGGACTAAACTGCCCTTTCACTTTCTAACTCCATTGCATCCTTGGGTTTCACACTGGATAAAAACATGCCAATGAAAGAGCTCAACAACTCAGCCAAAGTAGCGCTCTACACACTAAGACATCTCAAGAAAATCACATTGTTTATTCTCTCTGATGATCTTAAGATGTTAGTGCAATCACTTGTCCTCTTAAAACTTGACTACGACAACGCCATCCTCACAGGAACTCCAAAATGTCACCTAGCGCCACTTAGAGCAGTTCTGCCCGGCTCCTTACAGGAATCAAATGATTTGATTACATCTCACATGCCCTCAAGATTCTTAACTGGCTTCCCATTGAAGGAAGATGCATCTTCAAGACAGAGTGTATCACCCACAAAGCCCTTCATACAACAAGCGTTTGCAATGCAATCGGTCTCGCCTTTGGGACCTTATAAGTATTTAGCGATGCAGCACATTATCACACAAAAACTAAGCAGTATGGTTTAAAAAGACCAAATCACTGCCCACAGAGCTGCGGTACACATATTATAAATTAAAATCAGGAAAACAGCTGATAAGGATCACATCAAACATTTCCATTCTATGCATCAACCAGGTATTGTAGTACCTCCAGGAATGGTGCACTTCCCCACCTGTGGCAATAAATGTTCAAAGAATTACGAGAGAATGAAAGTAGCGTTTCACTGGCAAAGTCGGTAAAGTGGTGCTAACGTGTGTGATTGTGAATAAATTGAATTTGGCCACTTTGCGACCACTCTGCCTTGCTTTATTTAGGTTTTTTTTCGTATTTTGATCCTTTCGCCCTCGCCCCGAGGCTGCACTTTGAAATGTATAAATGACACTATTGAGCACAATCCTTCATTAAACAATGCATTTATTACTTCATTTTGACACGGACAACACTAGACAGCAAGTGCTTTGGGAGATTTCCGGTTGGCTGTGGAATTACGCCTGTAATGCAATTTTTTACACAAACCCAACAAGGGAACAATACTTGCTTTCCTTCCACTTCACCCAACCACACCAAGAGATGAGCAAAATACAGAGCAGTGCAGAGATTTCCAATGGAAGATTTTATCACAAAGACATGGCTGGGTTTCCTCTTGAGGGACAGGACAGGCTCCGGAACCAAATGCAAATATGATTTACACCTGCAGTAAAGCCTTGTTGATGTACAGAAGACACGGTGCATCTGAGGAGCACGAGGATATGCTTGGACGCGCAGGGACATAATATGCTATAAATAAAGCGTACCTGCTCCTGGAGTGTTGCGAACTTGACACAATAGCAAAGACCACAGCCAGGAGACTGGAGTGGGCGGGAGGGAGGGCAGGGATAATAGCGAGACGGGGAGGAGGGGTGAGATTGGCGAGAAAAGATGAGGCAGAGAGATAGAAACGATCAGAAAGAGAGGAGAAGATAGTAAAGGAGGAAGGAAAGGGTTAGAACGTGAATGGAGGGGCTGGGGAATCGGTGGAGGGTAAAAGAGAAGAGAAAAAGAATGGAGGGAGTAGCCCTTCTGGGAAATGCAGGCATGTACTAATAAAATTACAACTCCCCAGTGAGAGGTGCTGATTCTCTCATGCAGTACAGCTGATCTCCTGACAAGTGCTGACTCCGTCTCATTGTATGCACTGCAGACTTTCCGAGAAGTTCATTCTTTATCGGTGCACTTTAGTTAGAACACACATTCCCTGGCCTTCGAACTGTCTGTCCCTTTCACTTGCTAATTCGGAGAATTCGCGTGCCTCTGTCCCATAGCACGGCTCTGATGCAACTCTCGGCTTGGCTGTAATAAGAAAAATATTGTCCTTGCATTTATATAGCGCCTACTACCCCTGCAGAGGCGCTGAAACAATATTTGCAACATTTCAATGTGGAGCAGATCACTTACTTTTTGCAATTCTTTCCAGGTTTCCTTCTAAATCCAGAGCCCACTGGTTCAGGGCACACGTGGCCACGGTCACCTTCCACCCCATTCCTGATTCTAACCGTGATGATTAAAATATATCTATATTGATTTAAAAGGACAAGGGCTGCGAGCGTGCGGCTTCTGCAGCAGGTTTCTGCTTTCGAGGCGCTCTAGACTGCAGCTTGCACTTCCTGGTGTCTGATCGTGCACCGAGCCAGGCAGTCTGCTTAAAGAGATGTGATTCCCCAAAGGAAATGATTCTGGTGCGTGAGGTCACGTGGCAGCTTACTCAGCCCCCGGAGATATGTTTGATAATAACATTCAGAACTTTTACGGGGAGTCTGCAAGAGTTAACAAGCAATAAAAACAACAAGCCGAGATTGTCCCTGCAGCTTCCAAAGTGAAAGCGCGCACAGCGCGCTGAATATAAACAAAGCACGTTGTCCTACCCGAAGTAGGACAAACTCAAAATAGAAAATAGTACTTACAACACCAAACAAGCATTTGCAATGCAATAGGACTCGCATTTACGTGAGACCTATTGCATTGGAAACGGGAGTGCGGGCGGACGAGAAGGCACGAACGGGAGTGCGGGGGGAGGTGTGGGGGGGCCGAGAAGTCACGGACTGCGGGGGGAGGGGCACAAGAAGAAAATAGTGTTTGAAGTAAAGGGGCCAGTAGCCATGGAAAGATACAAATGAAGACATGGCTGTCATGAGGAGGGACTAACAAGCCTAAAACCAATCGGAAGGCAGCATTTAGGACCTAAGCCAATGAAAAAGATGGGCGGAGAGTGGGCAGAGCTTCCACGAAGCTTCCACGCTATACTGAATACTGCATGACTTGCAAAGCGAGCAGCGCATGCGCTGCAATGCTAGGCTCGACCTAAAAACCCACAAAAAATACCTAGAAGCCGAACCATCAAGAGCAGGAAGAGTCCGGGCACTGAGAAGCTCCAAGTCTCTTCTCATTCCGCCTCATCTGAAGAAGAAATAATTCCAGGAACGCTCCTTCTCAGCAAATGCTCCCAAGATCTGGAACTCACTCCCTAAGGATCTCTGCTGCAACCCCTCTTTTCCTTCTTCAAACGGAACCTCAAATCTTTGCTGCTCAACAACTACTTCAACAGGCACACAAGCTGCTTCACGTTTCCCTCATTGACTGGATCCATCTAGACGGTCGCATGACTCTATCAGTCTCTTATCTGTCTCCTATTGAGTTCCTCAATGCTTCCCTGTTACATACCTTGGTGACTCTTGTCCACTTAATGCTGTATTGTTTTTGACTCATTTGAATCCCCTCTTATACCTCTTGTAAACGTACTCTCACAACCTGTAAAGCTCTCATACACTTGGGTTTAGCTAGCGCTAAATACAACTCACATAATAATGATAATTTCTGCTTCCTTCTGGAAAAGTGCTGTGTGTTTCTTTTCTGAAGCACTTCCTCTAAGTCACAGAGCAGATTTTTATCTCATAGGGACACATGATTGGCTAGTAACGGAGCCAGGGTGACCAGTTCTAAAACCACAAACTGGGGCATTCCACAAACTTAGAATAACACCTGAAAACCCACCTCCCTTTGTGTTCATTCGACTCCCTCTAGAAACTGGGACAAGTTGTTGAAGTCAGAGGGAAAGACACAGGAGAGAAAAGATGGAGGAAAGAACAAAGAGAGAATAGGTAAACGTAAGATACTTGGAAGTGCAGAGATAATAAAGGGAGGGGAGAAGCAGAGATGCGAACCCCCCCGTCCGCTGACCTGGACGGACCATGCATTAATTGACTTCCACATCAAGGGCCCTAGGGCATCAGATGCGCCCCGATCGGTCTCCCATCACCTCCGTAGACAATGGCATAAATCACCCCGGACCTTTTCCAGGCTGCTTTTTCTACTTTGTGGAACGCAGAGTCTAACAATGTAGAGGAAGGTCTGGCTCGCTATTATTCCTCTGTAATAATGGCTATAGATCATCTTGCCCCTCGGAAGCTGTACCCTAGCACGGTCAGGCACTCCCAGACAGCCTGGTTCTCGTCCGATCTTCGGACAGAAAAACAGCGGTGTAAAAATCTGGAGAGGCGCTGGCGCCGAACCCACGATGGGAACGATAAAGAGAGATATAGGATCGCTCTGACCCTTTATCATAAAAACATAAAAGCTGCACGGAAAGCCCATATCGCACAACAGCTCAACCAGGCAGGGAATGCCCCCAAAGTCCTATTTCAGATTCTCAAATCCTTCACTAATCCACAGGCTTGTGACAACGAGGAGACCCCCTCTCAAGTACTCTGTGATAAAACAGCAATGCATTTTACACAGAAAATTGAGCTTATTTATGATAAAATCACCTCAGCTGGGAGTCTCCAGCAGGTTTCTACATCTTATAGCCCACCTACACTCAATAAGGCACAGCTGTTGGAAAATCTTCCCCCTCTCACCTATGACGACGTGGAATCATTGCTACTTACAGTAAAATCAGGTTCTCCCTTAGACATCATTCCAGCAAAAATTTCTTCCTCACTTTCTAAACAACTCTCCATGCCCATCTGTTCGCTTCTCAATCTCTCTATAAGAGAGGGACATCTTCCCGCTGAATGAAAGGCGGCACAGGTCATTCCTATTCGCAAGAATACTAAGGCCCCAATGGATGACTTGTCCAACTTCCGGCCCATTTCTCTTCTACCCCTCCTGAGCAAGTTACTGGAAAAGCACATCAATAAACACCTGTCTGACCATGTCGAATCCACCGGAAGCCTTGATCCTTCTCAATCTGGATTCAGGCCCAAGCATAGCACTGAGTCAGCCCTGATTGCTGTCACGGAGAACATTAGGCTGTCCCTGGACAGGGGACAATCTATATTACTCGTGCTGCTTGACCTCTCGGCCGCATTCGACATGGTCTCCCACCAAATCTTGCTCATGAGACTGAAGGAAAATGGACTCCAAGGATTGGCTCTTCAGTGGATGGTGAGCTTTCTTTCCTTCCGCTCCCAGACCATTAACCTAGGTCCTTTTCGTTCAAAGATCATGGATCTGACCAAGGGAGTGCCTCAGGGCTCTTGTTTGAGCCCTACCTCGTTCAACATATACGCCGCTTCTACAAAGGTATGATAGCAATATCTAACTGGATGAGGAGCAATTTCCTTCAGCTCAACGCAGGGAAGACCGAGATCATGCTCTTCGGAGATGCACCACTGCTGTGGTCACCTGACTGGTGGCTGGTGGATCTGAGCGACCCCCCCAGTACCTAAGACTGTTGTCAAGAATCTTGGCATACGCCTAGACCAGGCACTGACCATGAAGGAACATGCTGCCTACACTGCTGGTTCCTCCTTCCATGTGCTTGGACTGCTACGGCGAGTCTTTCCTTTTCTTCCCTCGCCCACATGGAAAACTCTCATTCAGGCTTTGGTACTAAGCTGCCTAGACTACTGTAATGCCCTCCTGGTCTCAGCCAATGAGTCCTCGTTGAGTAGACTGCAAGTAGTCCAAAACACCACGGCACGCCTTGTCTTGAATGCGCCACCCAGAACGGCCTCCCTCCCCCTTCTTCAACAGCTTCACTGGTTCCCAGTACGCAAGCGAATTAAGCTTAAAGTCTGTTGCACCGTCCACAGGGCCGTGCATGGCATGGGCCCCACTTATCTAGCAAGGAGATTCACCCACTATATTCCTACAAGGCCTCTTCGCTCAGGAACTAAATCTCTTCTCCTTGTTCCTCGATTTAAAAAATCAAGGATGGGTGGGAAAGCTTTCTCTCACCTTGCTCCTCTCTACTGGAACCAGCTCCCCACCAACCTGAGACAATGTCCTGACCACTTTCAATTCAGAAGGCTCCTCAAAACGGTATTATTTTAACTTGTTCCCTTCTCCGGCCTACTGTTGCACGTCCACAGCGCAGAGATACCCCTCCAGGGGTGATTCAGGCGCTCTACAAAACATACAAATAAATAAATAAAATAAATGTTAGCCAGTGCTAAGGAGCTTGTGCTCTCTCTAAAACATGGCAACATTGGTTTCCACCCAATTACCACACTTAATTTACTTGTAAGACCCTAGTAACGTTCTACTGCCTGTACCCAGGGCCTGTAGATTAAATGGGGCTGGAGGGCTTGCACCATTTATTGTGACACCCACTTAAGTAGCCCTTAAACATGCCCCAAGCCTGTTGTTGCAGCCCGTGTGTTGCCGTTTAGACTGCGTTTGCGACCTGGCAAGGTAAACCTTTTAGGGTCAAATGGTGGTGACCAGCTGGTTAGCCTGACCCAAGACGCGCTCCTGTAAACTGCTTCTAATCAAAATGAAAGCAATATGTCCAAATTCTTCAATTCCGTTCCTGTATTGGTATCTTGAATATGTAAATCTTCAATATTCAAACGTGATGCTGCTCAATATATACCCAGAGCGCATTACAGTTCAGGATGACGGTAAACAATAACATGCTGCTTCATCATGGACCCGGTGCATTTCGAGTAAACACCCATCCTCATGGGTAACTGTAATACAAGGTTTGGATACACTATCAGAACGATTCATGGGGACTATCGAATGTCATATGTATGTATGGTCAACTAAACACGCAACCCAAGTGCGCGAGTGGGGTCCTTCCCCAAGAAAAAACAGCAAAACATTGCCCAAAAGGACAATAAAACAGTGCCTAAAAGAAAATCAATAGTGGCAAGATACATCGTTTATTCCAAAACATGTACTTAAACAAAATGTACACGCGGATTCCCAATGAACCAACCTAGTCCAATGTGACCATTGTGCAACCAACAAATATGGCCAAATTGTTAAAAAGTGCCTCACTGGTGCAATACTTTGCACTAATGTATCCAAGAAATTCATAGTATTAGACTATTAAAAAAAAAATGTTTTAAAGAACAAGCATATCCGATACACTAGTGCTTGGTTGAGACATCAAAGACAAGCCAAGCCAAGCGTCTGCAAATAAAATGACGCGTAAGACTGTAGCGTTACAACTAAATGCTTGCAGTGATCGTGGTGCCTGGAAATTCACGCCGACCGCAGAATGGTTGAAGTGCTGTATCGTGTGAATCCACACAGGCATGCTTAAAGAATAAAACAACGACGATATAGTCTGGGCTTTAAGTGGGCCCGGTCCTGCCGGTGCTCAGCACCGGCAGTTCTAAAAAGCAGGTGCCGAGACGGGTCCCTATCGGACTCTCCATTTTTGCCCTCCTCGATTTTTTTCTTTTAATTCTGCTTCAGTGCCACCCTTCGCTGCCTTTGATGTTAGATCAAAGGGACGTGTTATAGTTCTTTCACAGTCTCATTTCACAACTGAAGCATTTTCAATATTCTATACAAGGAAGCCATAGTAGTTGCTTATTTAGCTTATGCAACTAACAACCATTGACAAAGTCAATAGTACTGGCTTATTTTAGGTGTAATGTTACTTGTTGTATTATATATCTGGGTGCACTGACAGAAGCAGAATAATCCCAGTCGGGCGGCACACTATGCCAAGCACCGATGCCAAGCACAAGCTCACGTGTTTTTAAGCCACGCCCTTAATTACATCGGCCACGCCATCAGAGACTTAAAGCCCTGGATATAATGTTTAAAAACCCGCAATGCTCCAATAACAACGCTCTGTACAGAGGTTAAAAAGAACCCTAATTACCTTATAGGAAGAAAGAACGGCTCCCACTGTGGGCATAGTGGCGGCGTGCACGTGCTTGTAAAGGTATGCCATGTGTGCCCGGTAAAACTCAATCAACACCGGAAGAGCAGCGGTGAAGAGTGAAAGAGAATAGAAGAGACCCTTGCGTCGAGTGTAGAAGAATGTGCGTGGCAGCGACGTTATAATTCATCAATTAATTGGCCAAAATGGAAGCAAAGGACCAATTGTACTTGCAATCGATATGCACAAGAAATAAACAAAAAGATCATGTAAAGAAAATATGTAAATGAATACTAGCAACAATTATGTTCATCACAGAATCTGCCCTATTACCGCTATGAAAATGATAAACATGTGGAAATGATGATTATTGCAAGATAAAAATGAACACATATAAACATTTACAACAATGTCAGAAAACATTAGTGGAGACAAATGCTGCAATGATGCTCATTTAAGGACATTAGGCAAAGTAATAAAAATGTAAGGGAGATACTGTATGAATAAACAGAGAAAAATAAAATCTAGAAGAATGAAAAACATCTTAAAATATGCAAAGCTTTTATCTCTCATAATACTGTGTTGTCAACAAACAATCCATTAACCATAATCAAATCACAAAACACATATTGTTAATCCCAAAAAATTCTCGCTGAGCAAGAATTTTATGAGTATATATTTCAGTATTAGATTTAATGACTACTATGATTTGAAATGTGGAATTTTTGTTCACAACCCACTTTTCTCTTACCAGTGCACCAAAAATCTCAAAGAATTGTTGCAATTTAAGAAACCTGCTGTTCCTGAGTCACATGTAGGCACTAAAAAAATTTCCAATTGCATCCATTGCAATAATGTAATCACAGGCAAGGGGGGTGTTCATCCACAGAAAGGCCTGTCCTTACAATTAAGACACGTGTTGGACTGTAACAACAAGAATGTTATTTACAGCAGAAAATGCCATTGTGGCCAAATTTATGTGGTAAAACTGAAAGAAAAATCAAGATTAGAATAACACATCACAATGCGCAATAAAAACAAAATAAATCCAGTTTAGCAGTACCCTGGCTTCAGCAAAATCATAATATCGCACAGACTAGATTTCAAATGTTCTATTTATTGCCATCAAATGAAACTTTTCTAATGTCCGATGCTTGTAACTCTGACCAAATCACCAAGTCCCTGGTGAAGATAACCTTTTAAAATGATGGTGTGAGAAGAACAACTACACTTAAGCAAAGTCTCCAAATCTTCAAACGTAACCATAACCTCTTTTTAGGGTTCATTTTGAAAACCGGGCCTGAATCCTGCCTGTGTGATGGCCAACAGGTAGTTTCGAACCGTAACCTCCAAATCTTTGCCTATTGTGTGTATGATCATCCCACACTCTGTTCATATTCCTCACCACTGACATCACATCCTTGAACCCAGCACAGTCCTTCTCTACCACGGACCCCTGACTCACGTGAACAGCTCCATCAATGGGAGCTTTCTAGTCTTCTCTGTATATTGTATTAATGGCTGGAGTCGTAGGCAGGGATCTCCCCACAGGTGCAACGTGTGACTGTATCTACCTGTGGGTGAACATGTAGGGCTCCCCTCGACCTCTGTACCAGCTCCAAAGGGCACATTTGGAGCACCCACTGCCAGTGCCATACCTCATATGTGGCAGGCAAGCACTGTGGCTCCCAGTAGCTCCTCTGACCTTGTGCCCGCATCTGTGATTTAGGGCGAACAAAGCAAACACAAGGAGATGATGCACGGAGCGCTGAAACTTTTCAGACACTCACCCCCAGTCACAAATCTGGGTTAAATCCATCATCATTCTTTAGCTCACTTCGCCACCTCAGTTCAGACCCAGCTATATGCAAATCAGTCTTGACCCTGGGACTCATGGGAACAGTCCAGCCCGAACTGCCAAGCCAGGTCTTCCCTGAACCGGAAACAAGCATCCTGGGGCCGATTTCTGGGTAACACCCTTCATCAGCCAGGCTAGCTTGAAGCCAGTGGCAAAGTGAGCAAGGGACCCACGTCTGGGCATACCCTGCCAACATAGGGCGAACAAAGCAAACACAAGGAGATAATGCACGGAGCGCTGAAACTTTTCAGACACTCACCCCCAGTCACAGATCTGGGTTAAATCCATCATCATTCTTTAGCTCACTTCGCCACCTCAGTTCAGACCCAGCTATATGCAAATCAGTCTTGACCCTGGGACTCATGGGAACAGTCCAGCCCGAACTGCCAAGCCAGGTCTTCCCTGAACCGGAAACAAGCATCCTGGGACCGGTTTCTGGGTAACACCCTTCATCAGCCAGGCTAGCTTGAATCCAGTGGCAAAGTGAGTAAGGGACCCACGTCTGGGCATACCCTGCCAACATAGGGCAAACAAAGCAAACACAAGGACATGATGCACGGAGCGCGGAAACTTTTCAGACACTCACCCCCAGTCCCGAGTGGGACGGGTATGCCCAGACGTGGGTCCCGTGACGTCAGACACTATATAGGCCCAGTTCTTAGGATGGATTCCTTCCAAGCTCTGCTAGTAAGAGATATCCAGCTGACCCCTCTACCTGCCGGTCTGTACAGGCCCATCACCCACCAATCCTGTAGAGATCCTCTCACTGCATCTTGTGACCAGTTGCTTCTCTAATTCCTAATTTTGTCTCCTCTCTTACAGTGACTGTATCCTCCCGAGTGCTGCTCGTGCTCTGTGGTGTCTGTGCACTTTTACTTCTGCTGGGGCTGACCTTGACTGCACTCACTGGTAAGTCCCCCACTCTCATAAAGTGCATGAGGTCAGACATTGTTCTTAAAGTCAGTGTAAGAGGTGTCAGGTGCTGTCTCCCACACGTAGAGTCAGTGCCAGGGGTGTCAGATGTTGTCACAAACACATGTAGTGTCAGAGGTGTCAGGTGCTGTCACACACACCTAGAGCCAGTGCCAGAGGTGTCAGGTGCTGTCACACACACACATAGAGCCAGTGCCAGAGGTGTCAGGTGCTGTCACACACACACACACACACATAGAGCCAGTGCCAGAGGTGTCAAGTGCTGTCACACACACATAGAGCCAGTGCCAGAGGTGTCAGGTGCTGTCACATATGTATGTAGAGCCAGTGTTAGGTGCTTTCATGCATGTATGTAGAGCCAGTGTCAGGTGCTGTCACATATGTATGTAGAGCCAGTGTCAGGTGCTGTCATGCATGTATGTAGAGCCAGTGCCAGGTGCTGTCATACATGTATCTAGAACCAGTGTCAGGTGCTGTCACACATGTATCTAGAGCCAGTGCCAGGTGCTGTCATACATGAATCTAGAGCCAGTGTCAGGTGCTGTCACACATACATGTAGAGTCAGTGTTAGGTTCTGTCACACATGTATGTAGAACCAGTGTCAAGTGCTGTCACACATGTAACTAGAACCAGTGTCAAGTGCTGTCACACATGTATCTAGAGCCAGTGTCAGGTGCTGTCACACATACATGTAGAGTCAGTGTTAGGTTCTGTCACACATGTATGTAGAACCAGTGTCAAGTGCTGTCACACATGTATCTAGAGCCAGTGACAGGTGCTGTCATACATGTATCTAGAGCCAGTGTCAGGTGCTGTCAAACATACATGTAGAGTCAGTGTTAGGTTATGTCACACATGTATGTAGAACCAGTGTCAAGTGCTGTCACACATGTATCTAGAGCCAGTGCCAGGTGCTGTCATACATGTATCTAGAGCCAGTGTCAGGTGCTGTCACACATACTTGTAGAGTCAGTGTTAGGTTCTGTCACACATGTATGTAGAACCAGTGCTGTCACACATGTATCTAGAGCCAGGGGGAGTGTACATGAGGTTTTGGGTGCCTCAGGCACATCTCACGTCTCCCCCCTCCTTCAGCAGCAGCCCCTCCCTCCTAAGGTGTCAGGTCTGGTTCTAGCTCCTATGAGTACCTAGTGCCAGGTGAGGTGTGCTTGAGGTGCGGAAGTTTCTCACCTTTTTCCTTTCCTTCAGCAGCCAGGAGGGTAGAGTCTCTCGTGAGCCCCTGTGTGTGCACTGTCTGTAGGGGGCACCCACCCCCCACCGACTCCCACTCTTGCCCCAGCCCCAGCAGTTTGTGTGTACCACCCTGTGACGCAGCCAGGGGGGGGGCTGTCTCCAGGTGAAGGTCATGTGCAGGTCTGCCTGCCATAGCCCTGGAAGGAGAGATCTTTATTTACCTCCATTACTGGCTAATATTCATTTAATATAATAAGACTGAGCCACCCTTCCCATGGTGCTCATTACTTCAGAGTGAGGGCACCTTCACTGCTGACGTTCCTGCAGAGGGGAGGTCTCTGATAGTTTTATAGTCCACACCCACCAAAGCCCAGTCCAAGGATGGCTTCATGTTAAATGAGGATCCCAAACACCTGTCTGCTGGGGATGTGTCTGTATGTAGGAAGGCAGACTTAAAGCAATTATGCAAAGTCACGTGGGTCCAGTGTTCTTCTCGGCAGTGCTTTAAGTGGGATGAAAAAGATGGCGCTGGGTCTCTAAACGGGGCGAGGACAAATATGTGTAATTAGGAATCCTGTGCGAGAGGAGAGGCCTGTGTAACTAAGGGTGTGACTTAAACATGTGAACTACAATCGTGTGCTTCACTCAGTGTGCCATCTGACCAGTGTTTGGGTGCATGGTTGTGAGTTTTTATGTTACTGCATCCAGACATCTCTCACAGCAACCACCACATGTACTTCACACAAGCCAGGCCTATTGGTTTTGCCAGTGCTTTTAAGTTGTATCCGCTACTGAACAGCAAGAATAAGTTTTGCTATGAGTATTTGATGAAAATACAAGATTGTTATTTAAACATTAATAAGGTCCGTGGAAGTGGGAGTGGTTTGGGAGTGTCACAGACTCTCTCGTTCTCCCCTTCACACCACTTTCTTAATCAGACTGACACTTACAATCTTTTTCCCCCACACATCTTTCTGAATTCCTCCATCTGCATACCTTACACTTTTGCAAAATTACAATTACCACATAAGTGCTCTGTACTCTCTACGCAGAAGCCAAGGACTGGATGTGCACATACTACTCTCACCTGTGTGGCCTACTGACAGAAAATGTGAAAAACTTGCACTGCCTTCAGTCTCAGCTTCAGAGGTTTTATTCATACGCTGTCACAAACACCCACCTGCAGTTTGAACTATCTTAACACCTGGAGGCCACTCAGTTTAACATATATACCATACAGGAGTCACATGTGATAACGCCGATTCTTATCTAATTATCTATAAGAACCTTCTGGCCGCCAAGATCTTTTTACCTGTTGAATAGTGTGAAGGAGAGAATCTCATCAGGTTAGATATCAGCATTCAGTTTGTCTGAAAGGACCACTGACTCCGAATTCAAGTTTGAGAATTTATTATCGCCAAAAATAACTGAACGTGCAAGCACCTCAACACGAGGTTAAAGAAATAGATGGGTACTAATACAAATAATAATCTACGCAGAAATCTCATCCGACTCAGGATAAGGAGAATAGAAAGTTCTAGCAGGATCAACCAGACTATGATTGCTCCTATTTCTAAGTTACTCTTCATTGGCCTAAGCAAGCTTAAAATCAATTGCTGTCCCTACACTAATGCTAAGTGACATCCCTACATAACAATTTTCCCAGGCAAGAAGGAATAAAAGGTGTCAGCTGTGAAGACTTCCTAAGAAGTGCAATCACCATATACCTAAGCTCAGCTCTGTCCTTCTCTCAGGTCTCCCCTACCGCTTCTCTGGCCTCCTCCCTCAGGGCACTAACCCTAATACAAAACCATACTACAAAGGTACACGCCTTGTTTACGCCCTCTTGGCCAGGTCTTCTTTCTTGTGCTTTTCCACTGAAACGGTGACTTCATCCTGGACGGTTGCGTTGACCTTGAGTCCCAGGCACCTTCTCCGCCGAAAGTATCATCCCTACATTCCTTTTCACTCCCCGTACCATGCCTCCCCTCTCTCTAGCTTTCGAAAACAAAGAGTTAGTCTTACTAACGAGACATGTGTCCTTGCACCTGCAACAAAAGATACTTTCAACAGAAACCTTCTACTGTGCAAATTAAATCTACCGTTTGTGCCCAGAGAGCCTTACCAAGAGAATCTTTTCACTGCCTACAAAAATAAGCTAACATAAGAATAAACCAGGCCTTCCCTAAGCATGTATGTAGTCAGGCCTTTACATATAACTCTTAAACACACATCTTATGTTTCCCTATAAGCATTTTCATTACACTTCATATGCAAACAATGAATTACATGTGCAACTTTAATATGGTGCACGTTTAAACTACTGCAATTACATTACATCCACGAACTAATTTCTCTATGCATTATGTTCACACAATTTAATAAGCATTACATTACATCATTATCCTAACACCATTATGCTACTGGGTTCACTTTGTCTCAGCGAACTATTCATTCTTTACTAAACATACATGAATATGAAACTGAATATACGAACATATGTCTGAATACATGTGGATGCGGCCTATCAATGATTATGATGCACCCTACAATTCACAAGAACATTTCGCTCTATCAGTTCCCCCTTTGATGACTCCTGTCATCACATCTCATTCTACTCCCTCGGAGAAGGAACCGACCTAAACAGAACTTGTTCCCATCTTCCCTGATCTGAAGTTCTCCATGCTCTTGAGCCTTTTATACTGATTGTCCTGCAGTCTTGCCAATCTCATGTCATTTTCCCTCAAAGCTCTCTTGACTCTGCCTGCTCGATACCACTTGTAGGCCTTGATCACAATCCACAAGCCAGCCACACAAACCACCAAAATAAGGAGTGGTCTCAGGAAGTACCCAAGGAATCCCTTTCCTAGGTTTGCAAACCAACCTCCCACTTGACCAAAACCCTTTCCGACCTTTTCCCAGGCCCCTTCTTCGGTCAAATCCGCTATCTTTGTGTGGATCATAGTGATGTTACTTATATATTTCTCCAGATCCTTGCTACGGTCTGGTATATAAGTGCAGCACTCTTGAACCTTCAGCATTTTACAGACTCCGCCCTCTTTTGCCAATAGGACATCCAAAGCAAGGCGATTCTGCAAAACCATTCCCCTTATCGACAACATCTCTCCTTCCACCAACACCAACGACTTTGCTGTGTTCATCGAAAATTCATCCACCACAGTCGCTAACCTCCGGATCTTCACATCATTCAAGACTACTCCTAGACTAGGTATCATGGCTCCAAAGATATCCCCCACAACGATTCCTGCACTTGCAGCTCTTCTCGTTCTTGAATGCTCTCCACCCTCTAGAAGATTTAAATCCTCTGTATGGTAAATCTTTGGAAATATTATTGACAAATAACATGTTCCATACCAATTTGCAGGCAACCTCACATAAGCATTCTTCCCACATACGTAATACACCGTAGGTATCACTTGTACAGGACCTTGGAGAAAATCTTTTGCCACATCTGCCATGGTGAAAACGTGATCACAAGTACTCTGTCCCACTGGAACCTTTTCGTAGTAAGTCTGATAACGCCTTATACACAACTTACCCCTCTGCTCCTTATCTAACGCTATAGGACCATAGCTTCCCCTGGTCTTATGCAATCGTTCTTCATCTGTCCAATCTGTCCTGTGATGCCCTAAATCTCGAGATTCAGTCAGCTTTCTATACCTATCTTCAACTTGATATACAAACTTTCTCTCTACATCCGACATCAAGCAAGTCAGATTGTGTCTGTGTGCGAATGCTGTATCCAATTCCAAACTCGGTATGAAGTACTTCCTCAGTCTGTCCTCGGTCTTATAATAGTCATACTTATTCAAATGCTTGTAAGCTGGGACTTCAGGAAGCACTGCGTCGAAATTGGAAAAGAAATACTCGAACTGATCTCTCTCATAAAACAAACTAAGCAAAAGACTACATGAAATACCATAAGTCAGTGGAAGATGATGATACCTAATGCCCTCATCCACTGAAGTAGGCAACTGCATACACACATAACAATCTTTCGCATCCATCACGTCAACATACTCATACAACAACTTAGCATATGCATTAAGCTTAAAATCACCTTTCGACAAATCTACATGTAGTCTACGGCTTTCTTCTAATATCATAGCTCTATCAGCTGCCCTGTCTACCCCCTTCTGGCTAGGTGTGATAGGTGTCGGTGTCCCTGTCACTACCTCTACTTCTGGCTCATGCGAACCAGTATATGAGACTACAACTACTATGATTATAGAAATTATTACACTACTTATAAGAATGCCTACAATCCACTTTGATCTACGATTGGGATCTCCCGGCTCCATGATTTCGAAAGTTCTCAAAAGTCTTGGTTATCGCAAAGAACTCAGAAAAGTCTCTGTCCTTTATTTGTGACTTGCTTAACCAGCTCGAGCAACCATGAAATCTCCGGGCTTTCCCTTTCTGATCACAACTTATTTACACAGTCCAGAAAAAGACTTCCCTAGTTTTCGTTCCTCTTCTTGTGGAAAGTCCCTAAGTTTATTCTTCTTCCACTCGGACCTAGGTTATCTTCTTCTTTTAGACTTTTATTTACAGTTCTTTACTGATCCATAATGAGATCCTCATTGAGCACGACCAGAACGTGATACAAAAGTTCAAGACGCAAAACCAGCACTTCGTGTGAAAACGGCTCAGCTCCGAAAGGCGGGAATTCGACCCGATGCAAAAGCAAGTTTCGGACTTCACTCAGAAGTGGGGGATTCGGAATCGTGAGTGTCAGTGTTCCGTCTATCTCGAACCCTGGCATCCGCAGCACCACCTTCACCACCAGTTTCGGGCTCCGACTGAACACTTCCACTGACCTCAGTCTCCCTGTATTCACCACCCCCTGCATCAAACACAGTGTAAGTCCACTCAGGGGTAGAGTATCTGCGACAAGGCACTCTTGTTCTCTGGGACCTTCGCCGACTGTCTTGTGCTTGGTCTTCGTCGCTTGCTTCGGTTTCAGATACTTCGGACACTGGAGCAAGATCTCTTTCAGGTGCCAACCTCAGGTTCAGTCGCCTCTGTCTCTCAGGCCAACTTTCAGCACTTCTGTTCGTTCGTCTGCCTTCCTCTTCTATACCCAGTGCACTACTTCCTCTTTCTGCTGCCTTTGACTCTTCTCCGCCCACTGCACCTTCTCTTTCTTCGGTGCCTGAGTCAGGGTTCGAGATGTGGAAACCCCCTTCTGCTTGCTCTAGTGCACCACCAGTTGTGTCAGCGACCCTTACAGCTTGGCTTGTCCTCTCATGTGGCCCTGCCACATCAGCTGGATTTTCATTTGCGAGAGGAGCTGTTTCTTCCAAGGGTGCTGGAACTCTGCGGGTATGGGAAGCATGCACCCAGTTCGGCAATCCTCCACACTTTACTGCTGTGTTCGTGATAAGTATCACCTGATACGGGCCACGCCACCGGGCATCCAAGCAACTCTTCCTCACGTGCTTCCTGATGAGCACCCAGTCTCCGGGACACAAGTCGTGGCACAGATCACTCGAGGCTGGTACCACTGCTGCTTGCACCTGCTGGGATACAGAACGGACCACATCAGAGAGTCCTTTACAATAATCGAGAATCAAATCATCAGTGATGTTTATCAAGGCTGTAGTTGGTACTGCTGGCAATCTCATTGCCCTCCCCATTATTATTTCATGGGGGGACAACCCAGTCTTTCTATCTGGGACACTTCGCATGCTCATGAGCACTAGTGGCAAGGCGTCGGGCCACTTCAGGGATGTTGAAGAACACATTTTTGCCATCCGGGCCTTCAAAGTTCCATTAACTTGTTCCACCATCCCAGAAGCCTCTGGTCTGTAGCTACAATGGAGTCTCTGGTCTATGTTCAATGCCGCACAAAGCAACTTCATGATTTCGCTATGGAAGTGCCCACCTCTATCTGATTCCAAAGAGGTCGGGATCCCGAATCTAGGGATGAGCTCCCTCAACAGTAATTTAGCCACTGTCAGAGTGTCACACCTTCGTGTGGGGTATGCCTCCACCCACCGTGAGAATATACATACTATCACTAGAATGTACCTCAAGCCATTGCACCTAGGCATCTCCACGAAATCCAGCTGTAGTCTATTGAAGGGCCCTCCTGACCTTCCAATATGACTCAGTGTAACTACAGTTTTCTTTCCAGCATTCATCTGTTGACATGTAACACACCTCTGACATACCGTCTCAGCCATTGCTCGGAACCGTGGGTTATACCACGTCTGTCTGAACACTCTCATCATTGCGTCTCTACCCAGGTGTGCCTGTCCATGTATCAATCTAGCCATCGGACTCAACAATTCTTCCGGCAACACAGCTCTCCCATCGTTGGATACCCACACATCCACTTCTCCTCTCTCGCACCCAGCTTTGATCCAGCCCTCTCTTTCCTTGGTTGAGACTTCATCTTGCAATCTCTTAAGCTCTTCCCAAGTGTCTGCCATGGTCAACATCATGCTGAGATCGGTTCCCTCTTGGCTCTCTTCTATCTCTCTTCCTGTAAATATGCATCCTTGTTCTGCGCAGAAGCGGGCTACCTCATCTGCGTAGTTATTACCCAAGGATACAAAGTCCTCCCCCTTCCCATGGGCTGAACACTTTACAACAGCGATTTCTTTCGGATGCTGTAATGCTTCTAACAATTGTCTTACATATTCTCCATTACGAATGGGTGAGCCAGACGATGTCAAAAATCCCCTCTGAGACCATAACTGCCCGAAGTCATGCACCACGCCAAAGCCGTATTGGCTGTCTGTGTAAATCGTGATTCGAATTTGATCAGCGGCCAAACAGGCACGGGTCAAGGCAATGATCTCAGCTACCTGCGCGGAGCGTACTCCTTCTAGGCAAGCAGCGTCGACCACTCCTGAAATGGTACATACAGCAAACGCTGCTCTTAATTGCCCCACACTGTCTCTTAAGCATGAACCATCGACAAAGAAAATTTCATCTGGGTCGGCCAATGGCTCATCGACAATGTCAGGTCTCGGTTTGGTGCAAAGTTCGGTCACATCGAGACAATCATGGTCCTCACAATCTTCATCATCTGTGTTCGGTATAGGCATCAATGTCGCAGGGTTCAAGATGGAGCACCTTTTCAGAGTCACATTCTCTGCGGCAAGTATGACTTGCTCGTACCTCGTTAACCTATTGTTCGTTAGGTGCTGGGTCTTGGTCCTGGTCATTAATAACTCAACCGAATGTGGCACATGTACAGTCAATGGATGTCCCATTACAATGCTTTCACATCTTTCAATGCTGACACCTGTTGCAGCAACGGATCTTAGACATCCGGGCAACGCAGAAGCTACTGGATCTAAAGTAGCTGAAAAATAGGCAACTGGTCTACGGACACCTCCATGGTTTTGAGCTAACACTGCTAATGCACATCCTCCTCTCTCGTAACAAAACAATGAAAAGGCCTTGTTGTGATCAGGCATTCCCAGTGCGGGAGCCCTGCACAATTCATCTCTCAGCTTCAGGAATGACACCAAGCACTCCTTGTCCCATGGTACCGGATCACTCACATCCTTGTGTGTAAGCCTCTGCAGAGGCTTTGCTCTCAAGGAGAAACTAGGAATCCACTGTCGACAATACCCAACCATTCCCAGAAACATCCTAACTTCCCTCTGTGTAGTGGGTACTGCCATGCTCATTATTGCCTCAATTCGATCTGGTGACACCTTCCTCTTGCCTTTTTCTAATCTGTGTCCCAAGTACTGTACCTCATTCAAACAGTACTGCAGCTTGTTCGGGGACACCTTATGTCCATTCTCTGCTAAGTGGTTCAACAAGGCTACTGTGTCAATTCTGCAAGCATCTTCTGTTTCTGAGGCAATGAGCAAGTCATCTATGTACTGCACGAGAACTGAGTTCTGCGGCAACACAAGACTCTCAAGGTTCTTCTTCAAGATCTGGTTAAAGATCGATGGACTTTCCGTATACCCTTGAGGGATACGACACCATGTTAACACGCGATTTTCTAGCCTGAACGCAAAAAGAAATTGGCTTTCCTCGTGGAGCGGTATCGAAAAGAAAGCTTGACACAAATCGATAACCGTAAACCACTCGGCTTCACATGGGATCTGGAACAGTATTACTGAAGGATTCGGTACCACTGGACAACAAGGGACAACTATCATGTTGACCTTTCGCAGGTCTTGCACGATCCTGTATTTCCCGCTCGGTTTCTGTAGTCCCATTATGGGTGAATTACAGGGACTACCTCTGATCTCCTTCAAAATACCCTTCTCAATGAAAGTCTCGATCACAGGTTTTATTCCTGCAATCGTTTCTGTCGACAGGTTGTATTGAGGTGTTCTTGGGAAATCAACATTCTGTTTCACCTCAATCCGCACTGGTTCAACCCCTCTGATTAAACCTATTTCATCGCCTGCGAAATCCCACACCACAGGCGACACTGCGTCTCTCAGATCATGTGGAAGTTCTTCCACAGTCACCATTGGGTACAGATCTATACACAGAAGCTGATTGGTAATTTTAAAGTCCGCATCGTCATCTATCGTCTGGACCTCCACTCCCCGTGGTGTGCAATAAATCGTGCAGTTCAACTTGCACAACAGATCTCTTCCCAAAAGACAAACTGGACTCGTATCACACTCTACAAACTGATGTCTAGTTTGGAAAGAACCTATCTTTACTAGGATCGGTTCTGTCAATGGGCTGCTTATTTTCTTATTCGCTACTCCAACAACCTGGATTGATTGTCCCGAGAGGGGTAGGTTAGGGACTACTGCAGATCTTACAGTAGACCGGGTAGCTCCAGTATCAACCAAAAGTGTTGCAGGATTGCCCTCAATCTCTGCCTCTACAAAAGGTCCTCTCTGGTCTACCTCTAAGACCGCTCCAAGTGTGCAGTCTTCCTCCCCTCTCAGGCACCGTCAGGATAAAGGGTCTAAGCTATCCTCATCATAGCGTTCGAACAGGGGCATCTGTTGGTACGTTCGTGTTCCTTGTGAAAACCTTGGAGCTTGGGGAATCTGAGCGTGAGAATTGTAAACCCCCCTTTCATCGTCCTAGGTCTCGTTATTGTGTTAACTACCTCTTGCGCGGGTGCCTGAGCCCCTCTTCCTCTTCCTGTACCTGATTAGCTGGGTTCAAAGGACACTCGCGTTTCCAATGTCCGACCTGGCGACAAAGATGACACGCAGTGGTCTTCTTCAATGTGGCCACGTCCACTCCTGTCTTGGGGTCTACTGGTTTTCCCTTTCCCTGTACCTGCCCATTCTGGTTTCCCTGGAAATTTCCTTGCTTTCTTCCTAAGGTCCCTCCACTAGGCTGACTCTGTGCTGTCTGCATCTGGACAAGCATTAGTTTGTCTTTTAGCTTTCGGTGTTTCGAATCCACCTCATCACTACAGTATCTCGCGTACTGCAAAATTTCATCTAGTGGCTTGTTCTGCCAGCAGATCAAATGGTGCTGTATCATGAGGCTGATTTCCCCTCTCAGACCCGTTACAAACTTTGAGACAAACTGTCCCATATCCTTAGGGTCCAAAACATCCAACCCACTATACTGTTTAAAAACTTGCAGAAGTCTTTCGTAATACTCATGCACCGTTTCCTTGGGTTCCTGTACAGTCCGATCTATCTTAACCCAATCTATATCCTGAGGTGAAATCTTCGACTTCAACCATGTAATCACCTGCTCATACTTTTTCATGACATCAGGTGATGGACCATTTGTAACCGCCTCTCTTTTCGGTTCCGAAGTCGGCCACTCAATAGCGACTTTACATGCCGTCCACAAATCTCCTGGTACCACTATGTCAAACAAAGTGTTCAAATCAATCCACAATACTTTTGAAATCTTCACAAACCGCTCAACCTGCTTGTACCACTCCACCGGTTTTTCCCTCAGCCGAGGAAAATCATTTGTAAATGCAGCCAAATCACCTCTATTCCACGGCACATGCATGTACCCTCCATTCTGTACTTCCCGTAAAGGAAAATTTCCAACACCCGTCGCCCCCCTCCTGGCGGCGGCGTTTCCCTTCTGCTCTCTTTACTGGTTTCTTTTTGGACCACCTTTCTTCCCATTTGTCCAACAAAATCCATATTCTCATTCCTATGATCAGGTCTCTGGTGTGCGTCTTTAATCCTGTGATTCTTTTCTCCTCCAACTCCTGATCACTGTAATGCAATCTATGTGGTCCCTGCAACGCTTTAGTTTTGTTCAGGTCCACCTCATATCTTTTGGCCAATTCCTTCAATCTATCATGTGCCATTCTAGCTTTTCGAGTCACATCTTTTGCTACAAACAGCAGCTCATCTGATCCATAAATTTCTATCCTTTCCAAAGGCAGACCCCCACTGATCATTTCGTCTACCTCTGCTTTCAGCCTCACTACATCTAACATTCTTGCCTGTACTGCACTCCTCAGTACGTCTCGACAACCCGAGCCATCACGTTCATCACAGTCACTATTCTGTCCTTGTGACCTATTCCCTTCCATATTCCTGGAACCTGATCTGTCTTCTGAAACATTTTGTGGCCTATCTCTTTGCATCCTATCCTCTTGGTTCGTTACTGTTGGTGTCCACTCCCTCAAAGCTGACTTAGATTCTCGTAAAGACCTCGGTCTTTCCGGTCTCTCCTCTTCTCGCCCACATGAAGAGTCCGCAGTAGCCGGTAACGGCGTACTTGTCTCCATTGGTCTTGGGAAATGAACCACCCTTACTCCAAACCCATTCCCACTCTCGCTGTTTCCTTCTTCCCTTCTCATCGGCACGGAGCGCCCTTCTCTCACTCGGTCTGGGTCATATACCGGTACTATAGGGCCAATGGTAACCGGTACTGTCAAGGAGTCCGGTAATCTTGTGTTCCCCGCAGGAGGCTGTGTTATCATAGACGCCGTAGCTCCCTCCGTTCCTGTGGAAATTCTTCCCACTACTCTCATGCTAGTCTGGTTCTGGCTCTCATCAACTATTGCCACTGCTGGGGTTGTCTTTCCCTCTTCTGAATCTGGGTTAAATGGTGGTGGCCTCTCTGCCAACATCCTATCCAACAAACTGTCATCTAGATCACTGTCGTCCTCATCAATTCTTGTAATCTTTCCATTTTGTATCAGCAGTGGGTATAACTTATCTCCTTCGATCGTGTCTGCTCTCCACCTTTTCTCCAAGGCATCCCACCTTGCATCTTGAAATGCCCTGACCGATTTCTTCACCCTTTCCTGGCATCTGTCCTTCTTCCTATCATACGCTGCCCTTATCCACGCATGTAGTGCCTCAAACTGTGTTGGTCTAGGTAGCGGTCGTAATGAAGCCATTACACTCTTGAGCTGGTACAGCACCTCTAACCTGAAAGTACCATATCGAGGGAACGACAATTCTCCTTCTGCTTCTGTCATTTTATGCCAATTCTCAAGCCAAATTATGGTATGCAATCCTACATTCTTTGCCATATAATGTGCTGGTGTATCCTCGGGAGGAGCTTCCTCTCCCTCCCGAACAACCACATGTCTATCACCTCTACAAAGTTCCCTTAAAGCTTTAAAACATTTCATGATGAATCAACTTTGTATTTGCACTCAAAATGTCTGCTTTTACTTCCTGATTCCAATCCACCAATCCCAGCGCGGTTCACACCAACCGGCCTATCGCAGCGCGGCTCTTGTCTGACGTCACTTTTCCTCCGCTCGCAGCAGTTCCCCTCCTTTCTAATTCACTTGTTCTCACTCGCATCCGACCCAATTATACTCTGAAATAATGTCCGTCCTACCGAACAATTACCTCTCTGACCGTCAGTCTTACCAATGACCGATCAGTCTCTTGAGCTTGTTGACCTCAATCTGGCAACCGTCTGTCCACGAACGACCGGACAATCGCCTCTAATACACTCGATAGGATTCAATCACTCGATGTTCTGCACACAATAACCTACGACCTGCGTTGATTATTCACACACTCACTCATGTGTTCCCTATCTTCAGTGGGTCTGTCAATGACGTCTCGTGACCCCCACAACTCTGGTCAACGTTCTCAACTCTGGGTGTATTCTACACCACAATAAATCTCCCGGTCCCGCGCGCGCTCACGGTCCGTTTCTCAATCACTCAACTTTCGTTCCAACTCCGCAAGACATCACACAACAATATAACACCGCAATCTACCAAACATCCCTCTTTTCATACTCACTCTACTACGAACTGCTACTTCCGCCGCACCGTCACTCTCCGTCAGTTTTCCACGACCTCCGACATCCTTTTCCCGCGGTCCTCTGGATCTGCGTCACTCGGGCTCTATGGGGCAACTTAGTCTCCTATCTTGCTCTAGATCTCCCCTTACCATCAAAGGTAACCATCCTACTCTGCTACCAACTGATAACGCCGATTCTTATCTAATTATCTATAAGAACCTTCTGGCCGCCAAGATCTTTTTACCTGTTGAATAGTGTGAAGGAGAGAATCTCATCAGGTTAGATATCAGCATTCAGTTTGTCTGAAAGGACCACTGACTCCGAATTCAAGTTTGAGAATTTATTATCGCCAAAAATAACTGAACGTGCAAGCACCTCAACACGAGGTTAAAGAAATAGATGGGTACTAATACAAATAATAATCTACGCAGAAATCTCATCCGACTCAGGATAAGGAGAATAGAAAGTTCTAGCAGGATCAACCAGACTATGATTGCTCCTATTTCTAAGTTACTCTTCATTGGCCTAAGCAAGCTTAAAATCAATTGCTGTCCCTACACTAATGCTAAGTGACATCCCTACATAACAATTTCCCAGGCAAGAAGGAATAAAAGGTGTCAGCTGTGAAGACTTCCTAAGAAGTGCAATCACCATATACCTAAGCTCAGCTCTGTCCTTCTCTCAGGTCTCCCCTACCGCTTCTCTGGCCTCCTCCCTCAGGGCACTAACCCTAATACAAAACCATACTACAAAGGTACACGCCTTGTTTACGCCCTCTTGGCCAGGTCTTCTTTCTTGTGCTTTTCCACTGAAACGGTGACTTCATCCTGGACGGTTGCGTTGACCTTGAGTCCCAGGCACCTTCTCCGCCGAAAGTATCATCCCTACATTCCTTTTCACTCCCCGTACCATGCCTCCCCTCTCTCTAGCTTTCGAAAACAAAGAGTTAGTCTTACTAACGAGACATGTGTCCTTGCACCTGCAACAAAAGATACTTTCAACAGAAACCTTCTACTGTGCAAATTAAATCTACCGTTTGTGCCCAGAGAGCCTTACCAAGAGAATCTTTTCACTGCCTACAAAAATAAGCTAACATAAGAATAAACCAGGCCTTCCCTAAGCATGTATGTAGTCAGGCCTTTACATATAACTCTTAAACACACATCTTATGTTTCCCTATAAGCATTTTCATTACACTTCATATGCAAACAATGAATTACATGTGCAACTTTAATATGGTGCACGTTTAAACTACTGCAATTACATTACATCCACGAACTAATTTCTCTATGCATTATGTTCACACAATTTAATAAGCATTACATTACATCATTATCCTAACACCATTATGCTACTGGGTTCACTTTGTCTCAGCGAACTATTCATTCTTTACTAAACATACATGAATATGAAACTGAATATACGAACATATGTCTGAATACATGTGGATGCGGCCTATCAATGATTATGATGCACCCCTACAATTCACAAGAACATTTCGCTCTATCACATGTTGCATGAAATAACTATAGAAACACAAAACCTTACAAAAAGCACATTTCTTAGGGAATGCAAGATGAAGTAAACCATGTGAAAGGTAAACAGGGATCGCATCACTAACATGAATTACCTTAAGGGCTTTTGCAGTCGTAGTTGAGAAATTGACTAAATTATCTCAAAAGGGGCCTGTTTCGAAGTTGATTTTTAAATACTGCTGGGTCTGAGACCCCAAAGGATCTGCCCCACTTAAAATCTCCCAGTTCTGAGGTCCACGGAGGCACATTATACGCAGAGGGGTTCTGGCAGTTAGACTCCTTAGTGAATGTGAAATCACCAAGTAGGACGTAGTCGTGGGAGTCTATGGCTAGGGGGCAATGAGTTTGGAGATGGAGTCGCAGAAAACTGGTTAGAGTCCCAGGGGTCTGTAGGTGAGGGTGCCTCTTATTGTGGTCTTAGCACCGGTCTGAAGTTGGAAGTTGAGGTGTTCCATGAGAGGCGTTGCATTGTCATTGGTGACGGTGCATCAAATGGTTTCCTTGAAGATGATAGCGATATCCCTGCCATGTTTGTGGGTGCGATCTCGATGTATCATCTTGTAGACGTCGGTAGTTGCAGTGGCAATGTCGGGGTTCAAGGAGGAGTTGAGCCATATTTTGGGGATGCAAGCCATGTCAGGGGATAGGGTGGTGATGGAGTCTCAGATTTCGAGGCATGTTTGCAGAGGGACCGGGCATTGAGCAGTTCAGGGTTGTTCGTAGTCCTCTGTGATGCGGCGGCGCGGGTACCAGTGTTGGCTGATGGTCTTGTGTAGCAGGGGAAGCAGCAGTGGCGGCAGGTGAAGGGTCCTTTGGTTGATCATGGAAAATATGTGAAGCAGCTGTTGTTGCAGTGTACGGGGTCCAGGGCAGGAGCTCCTTGGTGGTGTAGCAGCAGATGGTGGGAGGGCCAGGGGTCCTGGTGCTGGGCACAGTCCAGGCACGGATGGGTGCAGATGGACTTGCCTTTGGCATGCTGGCAGCGTGACTGTGCTGCGACCTCCATAAGTATTCCTGGGAGGTGGGAGCGGTGCAGTGACCAAGGGGCAAGGGCTACTACTGGAGCCGTGCAGCAGCCTCCATAAATAGTCCTGGTAGGTGGGATGAGCTGTCGGGGAGGCGAGGGAGAGGAAACATCGACGGGAGTGGGAAAAAAAAGCTGGAACGGGCGACGCAACACCAGCGGAGGACAGAAACTCAAAAAGCCAATCAAATAACCAGGGAGATTCAATTAACAGAGGAAAATAGATGAGAAATGAAGTCAAAAAAATTATGGACAAGAAAATAAGCTAATAAAATTAAATTAGAGCTAAAATTGAAGCCAGCAAAAATACCAAGCGGATCTGTGATCAGCGGGATCGAACTAGAGGCAGTGGTGACTGGGAGCGCAATCCCATATGCATGGAGCTATCAGCGGCAACGGAGAGCGGCACAGTAACCAAGGTCAAGGTCTACTCCAATTATCAATCTGTTCATCCTTTCTATGTGGTCATTGCTTTGGCGATGATACAAGCTACACCTTTTGTGCTTAATGCCAGCATCATTCAAACAATCTCATTGCGCGAGAAGTGAATTGCACCCCATAGTCTGACAGAATCTCAGATGGAAAATCTTCCCTGGGGAAAACGTCAGTAAATAATTTGATCAATCGTCTAGTATATGGTTATTTCAAAAACCTTACTTCCAACCACATACTACATCTCCCATGGATGGTGTCCTGCATTGCAATCCCTAATTATTAGCTCTATACACTGTACTTCTTTTTTTTTTTTTAACACTGTTTTTTAAACAGTCGCAGGAGACATCAATACAATTTGACACAGATACAGAGGTGTAGACGATTCTTGGTACTTATCTTTGAAAAATGAGGGGATTTCCTCTGCGGTCCTTCCTTCTCCCACCCTCATCCCACAACCCTACAGAGCGGTGCCAACGAACACCCATCCCCGGCTGTCATTTAGCCTTGTCTATACACCCCCCAGTGGGCCTAAATATTTTCCCATTTTTGGGGGCAGCCTCTACTTTCATAGACAGCCTTCTCTGCCAGCTGGCACCAGTCCATATCACTCTCCGAGTCACCCACCCCCAGTAGGGACGCTGCCTTCCATGCCCGAGCAATATTCCTTTTTGCCATTGCCGAAGCCAGCATGAGCCAGATGCCGAGATATTTGGGCCACCGCTCCTCCCCCGCTATACCGAGGATATGCCACCATGCCTCCAGTGGGACCCGGAGCCCCATGCCTATTTGACATCCAGGACACACTCACAACAAGACATTCAACGTCCTCATCATCCAACTAATGGGAACACAAAGAATCTGCATTACTAGGAAGGGGAGAAAAATTGTTTGCTTTCTTGTTCCTCCCTTCAGGTAGATGTTCTACTTGAAAATGATGTTCCAAAAGTTTCAAACTTAATCACCCCAATCTCGCATTAGCCTTAGTTGAATTAAAATTGATACTGTTGAGAATTGGCACTAAAGGCTTATGATTCATCCACAGAAGGAATTCTGTTTTTCAAACATATGGTCAAAACTTTTCAATAGCCCATAGGGCAGGCAATCCTTTAGTTTTCAATTACAGAATACTGGCATTCGTGGGTGTTGGAAAACGAGGCAGTATCTGTGAGGCCTGCACAAATAACATGACTACATTTGTCCTTCACTGGGAAAAAACACCCAATTGTAGCGCCTGACTCTCAGAGGGTAGTAGTACTCAAGGGAGGTGGTGTGGGCTAGTAATCGCCATTTGCAGGTGCGCAGAAATAACACTCAATAATTGATTGTCCAGTCTGTACTAGGTGGAGAGGTGTGGGGCAGCGGCCAGGGCAGCTGACTCCAGAGCACAGGGTTCACAGTTCAATCCCCGGCTGCGGCAGCTCAGCTCAGCACCATGTGACTCTGGGCAATAGCTCACTTAATTTCCACTCCAGCGCCTTGAGACCCGTAAGGGTGAGTAGCTGCGCTATATAAAAACGGACTTACATTTTTTTATTTACTTTGCTTTATAAAAGTAAGAGTACATTTATTAACCCCTTTACCGCGGCCGAAATTTCGCCGCGGTGCGGCGGCTTTGAAGAGTGGGCGGGGCCGCGTCGGCCAACGGACGTGCGCAGCACTACGGAGGTAGTGCTCGCGACGGCCGTTGGCCGACAGAAGCAGCGAAAGGGTTAAACGCCCACACTACTCAATACTATGCACCAATTTACAAATATACATAAGCTGTTGTAATTACTTTGTGACATTGCGTAACATCTCCACCCCTCCCGCAGGGGGGTGTGGGGTCTAGTACCACCACTCCCATGTATGCACATCATCTTGCCTCCCAATGCAGTTAGTTGAACATAACCTGGAGCGAGGGCCTTGCGCACTGGCACCATCCCAGTGGCGACCCACCCCATTACCTCAACACGCATTAAAAATAGGTTCACCTGCCCTAGTGACACATAACCCTGACTGAGCATCTTATATTGACCATACAGTATGCACCCCTACATCTTCAGGGCTACCAGTCTGAGTTGTTCCTCACTTAAGCGCAGCAGCAAGAATACATGTTTAAGCATTACTTTAGAATGACAGTACTCATCACTTTTGGGGATCATTATAATGCATTGCAATTCAAGCCCCTAAAGGCATCACAGATTAAATCACAGGGTTACGCATATACAGCCAGACACCCTAGCAGGAATGTCTGGCATCGTAACCCCACTTTGCTTATGACATCACCTTACACAGGTACTTCACATTGCACATGTGACCTTCAGTCCCTCTAAAAGAAATGACCTTAGTAAATGCACTACGGGTGCAATTACACCTCTTCACCTCCAGGGATGCCCTTCTCCAGACATCCCCAACTCAGCCCTTCACTCCTTGTCGCACTTCTCCATACACCCTCAGCTGTAGAACAAAAGTTCCAGCCCAGAAGGTGTTAAAATGCTGGCTGAGCCCTTGAGGGGTTGTTTCTGTTAAATCCCCAAGACACTTAGGGTGGGACTTTTCTCTTCGTGCTGGGGGGGAGACTGCGCTTCTTCAGCAGCTCCCCCAGCACCCTTTTTCACACTTGAGGGTGACCCCCTCCTCTGGGGGCCACCAAGCACCAAAAACGATCCTTTCCCCAAGCCTTGCAAGGCATTATAGGGGGCTTCGTGCTCCTTCGCGTGGATATTTGATGAGCGGCTCTCCCGCTGTGCCGGGGAGAGCCGCGATCGCGCTGGCGCTTCGCGCCTCATCCCTTCCTCGGTGGGGGGCCCGGTCCCACCCAGTCCCCCAGGTGAGGGTAACGGCTCGGGGAGCCCACCCCCGGCCGCTCGGCTTAGTTTGGCGGGGGCCCGGTCCCACCCGGGCCCCGCGATGCCCCAACTCTTCTTCGGCGGGTCCCGGTCCCACCCGGGACCCGCGATGGCCTCTCTGGTTGGAGGGCAGCCTGGGGAGCCCACCCCCGGCTGCCCCCGCGGCTCCCGGCGCGGCCAGCACCCTCGTGTGCTGCCGTGGGAGCCGGCCGAGCAGTTCTGGCCTGCCTGCTCGAGCGGGCAGACGCGTCTCCGTCCCCCGGCCTCCTCCCATTCTTCGGGGCCCGGGGATGGGGTCTTCGGGGGGGGCGCGACGGCGCCCCCCTCCATCCCGGTCTCTTCGGGGCCTGGGGATGGGGTCCCAGGCCCCCTCCTCCTCCTCGCGGGGGGGCGTGACGGCGCTCCCCCCGACTTCTTGTTCGGCGGGGGCCAGGGTGGGCTCCTGGCACCCTGTTTGGGGGCATCTTCACGGGGACTTTGCTTCGGGGCCCGGGGATGGGGTCCTGGGCCCCCTTTCGCACCTTCTCGCGGGGGGAGGGTGACGGCGCTCCCCCTCCTCTCCTCCCACATCACCGGGGGCCAGGGTGGGCTCCTGGCCCCCTTCCTGGGCAACTTCACGGGGGGAGCGTGACGGCCCCCCCCCGGCTTTACTTCTCTGTGGGGGGCAGCCCCCGGGACCTGACCCACCCCGGGGGCATCTCTGAGACCGGCGGCGGAGCCCCACGTGCTTCGTCGTCGGTCTTCTTAGGGGTCAAAGGTTGCCTACCTTCCGGGGGCCATATCTCAGCCCCTGGGGGTCCGATCTGCCCCATTTTCGCGTCTTCTTGCTCCCGGTGGCGCCCCCAGCCACTGGGAGCACTCTCCTTCACCCTCCGGGTCTCCAAGAGGGTGCATTCTGCAGGGAGCGGTCTTCACTGGCTCCCTGCACCAGCCTTTCGCCTGGCTCTCCTCCTGGGCCTCTCTTCTCCCTGCACAGAGGCCCCTGCTTCTGCGCACCGGTCCTGGGCTCGTCTGCTGGCACTGTTAGGGCCCTGGGGGGCAGTCAGGGGGTTCCTCCTTCCAACTGCCCATTGCCAGGTTCCAGCACCTTCCGCCTCAGCAGACCACACCCCAGAGAGAGCTTCTCTTCCTGTGCAAGCACTTTTTAAAACTTGAGTAGGGGCTGGCAGGAAGTCTCTGTTGGTCCTATCAAACAGCGACACATCACTTCCCTGCCCCTGCTCCCTCCTTCTTGTCCAGCCTCTGGGTTTGTTCAAAATGGCGTCGTCCAGGGTCTCTGGCCACATGGTCTCTGAAACAAGCGCCCTTCCCTCCTTGGTGCAGCCTGGTGCCTGGCACCCAGTGATAGCTGCTGATGGATGAGCCTGTAGCCCCACCCATCTTCTCCTCGTGGAGAGGAGGCCTTAGCTTGTGGAAGAAAAGTTATCAATCCATCCAGCTGAGGTCAGCCCTCAGCCTGGCCCTGGTTATGACTGATTCAGAGAAATGTGACATTTCTGGATGACCCAAAAGCAGTACAAATATGACTTTGGACTCTGCAGAATACTCCTTTTCATATCCGCTACAGTGGACTTTAGTGCGTGTCTGGAATCTGTAGGCCTTATGAAAGTTAATCTAGCACAGGGCTCCACACCCCCATAGGGGAATAATGAAGTGAAAAACAGTAAAACACACTGACTTTCCCTGGCATGTTCCTTCCCAGTGTATAAAGCCTATTCCATGTCACCACCCAATTCTGCATAAGTCCTGCCACTCCATTCACTTTGTAGCTGCTCCTGGACTGCGCACGCCAGGAATCTCCCCGGCGCAGCCCCTACACGTGTGCACACGCCTGTACACAGGTGTCTGCATGTAACCAGCCCGGTGCCCCTTACTCCAGCTGCTGCGCAGCGGCCTAGTCAAGGTAGGGGGACACCGGTAAAATCCACATGCAGTCTCTTTCATCATGAGTTCACTGTGGGTGAGTCCCAACTTATGAGGCTCCCCCACAGTAAAAGCTCAACAATTAGGTGCTCAAAAAGCGACAAAAATCCGGGCGGCCCATAGTGTCAGAACCACCTTCTAACAGTGGGTTTCAATGTGCGAGACGCAAAAGCAATGGTGTGGTCATGGCTGTGGCTACCCTGTGACAGAACAGCCCTTAACCCTACATTACTGACATCAATAATAACAGAGTTTGTTCTCAGGAATGGAGGGGCTCAAAAGAGGGGCATGCAGCAAAAAGGATTTGATCGAATCAAAAGCAAGTTGCTGCTCCTTGTCCCACACAACGTTGTTACTTTTTTAAAGTAACCTGTACATGGACCCCGCAACAGATGCAAAATTCTCAATGAACTTAGAGTAAACTCCACACATTTCCATGAATGCTAACAATTGATTACAATCAGTGGGAAAGGCACCTTCCCAATTGATTTCCAGAGACCAAATCTTGATTTAATCCCATTCCCCAGTAATCACATGACCAAGATTCTCAACAGCATTAAAAAAAAATGTAAATCCATATTTGTAAAGCGCGAACTACTCACCCTTACGGGTCTCAAGGCGCTGGGGGCCATCACTGAAATTAAGTGAGCTATTGCCCAGAGTCACTTGGTGCTGAGCTGAGCTGCCACCGGAGCCGGGGATTGAACTGTGAGCCCTGTGCTCCGAAGTCAGCTGCCCTGGCCGCTGCACCACACCTCTCTACATTGACTCCAAAAACACACATATCCTACCTGTGTCTGATACCTCTAACTTTGAAAGCATTCGGAACTTCACTTAATCTCTCCAGTCGCTCTTCCTCAACACTCAACCTCTCCCAAACATCATTGGGACACATCCCCCATGGGTCTTATCCTGTCTTGCAATACATTATAATTACACCTATGCACTTAAAATAGCTCTACACACCGTACTCTTTCAATCCAGCGATCGACATCTCTATCCATAGCATGCCACAAAACCATTTCTCTCAACCTCTTCTTACTAGCAGTCATTCCCAGATGCCTTTCATGAGATAACTCTACCAATCTACTCCTGATTTCGCAAGGAGGAAGAATTAGCTTGTTGTTGCAAAATAACAAACACTTTTCCAAAGAAATCTCACTCTGAACTTTACTGTAAGTTTTAAAGTGAATGGACAACGAATTTTCATGAGGCCAACCTTTCAACACATAGTCGATGACCTTGGTAAGTTCACAATCTTTGGACGCCTCATCTCTCCACTCATCTCAGTTACATGCCAATTTGACATCCAGGACACACTCAAAACAATACATTCAACGTCCTCATAATCTACCTCATGGGAAAACAAAGAATCTTCATTACTAGGAAGGTAACAAAAACAGGCTGCTTTCTTGTTCCTACCTCAAGGTAGATGCTCTACTTAAAAATGATGTTCCAAAAGTTTTAAACTTAGTCGCACCAATCTCTAGGTACCCTTTGTTGAATTAACATTGCCACTGTTGAGAATTGGCACTAATGGCTTATGATCCATCCGCAGAAGTAATTCTGTTCCCCAAACATATTGTCAAAACCTTTAAGCAGCCCATGGGACAGGCAAGCATTTTGTTTTCAATTACAGAATATTGGCATTCATGGGGTTTCAATGTGCGAGACGCAAAAGCAATGGTGTGGTCACGGGTGTCTCTACCCTGTGACGGAAAAGCCCCCAAACCCACATTACTGACATCAACATTGACACAGTTTTTCTCAGAAATGTAGAGGCTCAAAAGTGGGGCATGAAGCAAAAAGGATTTGATCGATGCAAAAGCAAGTTGCTGCTCCTTGTCCCACACAAACTGGACATGTCTTTAATAACCTGTACATGTGCTCAGCAACAGTTGGAAAATTCTCAATTAACTTAGGGTACAATGTGCACATTCCCATGAGTGTTAGCAATTGATTACGACCAGTGGGGACAGGCACCTTCTCCTTTGCTTCCAAGAGACCAAGTCTTGGTTTAATCCCATCCCCAGTGACCCAGAAACTTAATAGCATTGACTCCAAAATCACACTTATCCTTTCTGAGTCTAATGCCGCTAACTTTGAAAGACTTCAGAAATTCGCTTAATCTCTTCAAATGTTTTTACTCGTTCTTTCCATAAATCAAAACAACATCTTGAAATGCTAACACCCCACTTATCCCATGTAAAACTTGCCAAATCAATCGTTGGTAAACTGCTGCAGCTGAAGCGAGACAAAACACTTTCTGCAAAATTGAAATACATCATCTGGGGTAAAGAAAGCGGTGATTTGGTGAAAGTTTTCTGCGAGTACTACTTGGCGATGAGCAGAGCGCTAATCCAGCTTGGAAAAAATATTTGCTTCATCCAAAATGGTGCCATATCATCATGTTTGGGAAAATGAGGCACATCCGCCCAAATAGCTTTGTTGAGATAGCGTACGTCAATTCACTCGCTCAATTATTTATTCTTTTTCCGCATCACTCTGATAGGCAAAAACCATATAGAGGATTCAGTGGGCTCTATTGCACCCTCCTTGCATAACTTCTGCAAAAGTCCTGACAATTCGCCTGCCCCGTGCACCCAAAGAAACAGATCCCAGTCTATGTTTAACTAGTTCACATCCATCTTTCACTCAGATGACATATTCAAACCCTTGTTTCTCGCCTAACTCCTCTTGGAAAACTTCTGAAAAGAAGCCTAATAAATTAGAATGCTTGTTCTCAAAAGTAACATTCTTAACACACCCCAACCACAAAACTTGTTGTGAACATCCAGGTTTCAGAATGATACCCAAACACCTGTGGAGTTGCCAACCAAGAATGTTAGGCCCTTCCACTGACACATACACTTTCCCATACACAACCCTGCCTTTGAACTCAATCGTAGTTTAAACAAATCCCTCTAGCTCAATCTTACAACCATTGTATTCTCCGTGATTTTCATCAGGAGGGCAGGAATCACATCGCAGACTATGTTCCATCAAGAGTAGCACATGATATTATGGGAATCCTAGAACCTTAATCAGTCACCAGGGGAACTGTCCCCTCCCCCCCACACACAAAAACCTCCCATAGGATCCTTAGCTAAAGGTACATCTGCTTCATACACATTCCATTCCAACAAACTTTATTTCGGTCAATGCAGACCATAAAAAGTACAAAATACAAGAATGACAAAGAGAATACATAGCAAAGACCAATACATAAAAGTAGAATGGAACAAAACTTGATTATAAACAGCATTAAGATTCATCATAAGAACAAGACTTAATATGTTTAAAAGCTTCTTCTCAACAACCGACATTTACCCCATATCATGTTAGTTTAGTCGAGTTTCAATTCATCAATAATATTGTTTTTTGAAATGAGAAGAAGGTTAAAAAAAAAAAACAGATTAGAATAAGTTAAAAAGTTAAAATGTTAAGGATGATTGGAATATGACAAGGTCGGGACTGTGGAGGGTTTATGCTTGCAGTGATGAGTTTAACAACACCCTTCGATAATGCCACATGGAGTTCAAAAAACGGGAGACGGCGAAAACAATGGGTGGGTGGGTATCCGATCTTAATATTCTAAATGCCTCCTCAAACTGCCTGCACCCCAGGTTTCTGCAAAGTGGGAGAAGCCATCATCGTCTGGCTGTTTTATAGCCAGGACAAAAGAAAAAGACATGGATAGCAGTCTCATCTACACAGTTTCATGCAGGGCACCCAAGGGGGGGGGGCTTATAGCCATTTGTTAGTGAAGGCGTGACGTAGCAATGTCCCTATTCTAAACTGGATATATAATTTCCTAGCCAGGACAGGTTGAATGTCGTCCAGAAGGGGCTCGAGCTGATACTCGGCTTTAATGTTGAAAAAATCAGCTGTTAAATGACCAAGTTGGATATTTCCCTCAATGTCGGCTAATTTGAGGGATCTATATGCTCTTACTAGTTCTATACATGAAGTTGACAAGCACGCTATCTCCGGGTTGCTCCATAGGTTTGGGAGACCTATCTTATAACATACATCCCTTATATGTGAGAGCCCTGGCAGTTTACCCATACCCGGGAGACCCAAAATCTCCTTTAGTTGTGACTGATAGACTGCTAGTTCCGGGGTCACCCACAGTCTACGCCAGAAGGTCAAAGGTCTAAGACCAGTCTCCTCTGCAATAGGTCTGATTCCTAAGTCCATGCGTAGGGGGATAAGAGGGGTACTTAGAGGAAGGCCCAACAACTGTCTCATAAAATTACTCTCTGTTTTAGTCAGAGCGCCAGGGGGACATTGGCCCCATAGTTCCGCCCCATACATTGCAGCGCTCCTGGTTTGCACTTTATATATCTCAACCACCGGGCCTGCCGGTTTATAGGAGGAATTTGTATGTGTTTTTAAGCCCCCCCCCTTACTGTCTGGGCTAATTTGAGCCTTGCTTTGTCTATTTGTGGACCCCACTGAAAAGGTTCGGACAATGTGACGCCAAGATAGTCAAAAACGGTCACCCTCTCTAGCAAGGTACCATTTAAAGAGGGGTTTGGGTGGGAAGTATTGGCTGAGTTAAACACCATAAATTTGGTTTTTAATGTATTAATCTCCAGCCCCCTGTTATTGCAGAATGTTACAAAACTATTAAGAAAACTCAGGATGCCCATGGGCAACTTCGACAACAGGAGAGTGTCGTCCGCAAACATCATTGCTGGCACCTTTCTATGTACCAGCTTGGGGGCGTCGTTGTCCGCTACCTCATTAAGTTGGGCAACCAGAGCGTTGATGAAAAGACAAAACAGGGTAGGGGCGAGCACACACCCCTGCCTTACTCCTCTGTTAACTGGAAAGCGAGGTGTTAATTCCCCATATTTCCCGTACCTTATTTGCGCAAAATTGCTCTCATGTAGTCTGGTGATCAATGACAGGAGATAGGGGGGGATTCCCTGTTGTTTAAGAACCTCCCACAATTTTGCTCTGGGGGCCAAATCAAAGGCCGTTTTCAGGTCGACGAATATCAAATAGAGGCTGCCACCCTCTATTGATACCGACTTCCAGTATAGTAATTGAAGCTTGAAAATTTGTTCGATGGTGGAGATGTTTTTTCTAAAACCAGCTTGATAAGGACCCAGGATTTCACACTCCTCCATCCACACATGAAGGCGATCGAGGAGGATCCTCGCGAACAGTTTCTGGGTGACATCTATCAAACTGATCGGGCTATAATTGGTCGGCAAGAGAGGTGAACCCTTTTTGAAGACGGGGAAAATTTCAGCCCCCAACCATGTGTCCGGGATTGCCATACCGCTCAGGATGGCATTGAATAGTGCCCAGAGGTAGGGTCCCCATATTTCAGGTTCTGCCCGAAATAGGTCCCCTGAAACCTTATCTAGTCCTGGGGCTTTGCGAAGGGGAAGCTTCCTGATTGCATTTAGCACCTCTGTTAAAGTAATCCCTTGGCACTCTTCAAAGGCAATCCCTGGTATTAATGGGGGACTTTCGGCTTCTGTGTCTATGTGCTCTTCGGTAGAGTATAGAGCTTGAAAGTGAGACTTCCATGCTGCTGCAGAGATGTTAGGCTCTAGGGCAGACTTCCCTACGTTGCTATCTGAGCACACGAGTGACCAGAACAACCTCATATCCCTATTAGATAGAGCTGTTCTAATAGCATCCCATCTGTCTATTTCCCAGTTCTTCTTTGCTTGTTTGGTACAATATTGGTAAAGGGCCCTCATTTGTTTGATGAGGAGTCTGTCCTTACTTTTAATAGTCAATGAGGGCTCTCTTGGCCTTACGGCAGGTATCATTGAACCAAGTTTGATTGGCACCCTTTTTCGCTTTGAAGTGTGTTTGGGATTAAATATATTGGTCAAGCTAGTTGTTAGTTCTGCATGCAGCGCCTCTATTCTAACAATGGTTCGAGGAGAGTCCATTTCCCCAACGATCTCCCCCATTTCCTGTAAGGGCAAGATAGTTAGAGAAAATAGTGCGGCAACCTTATCGGGTGACTGCTCGACTATCCCCCATCTAATTCTCCTTCTGTTGTTGGCGAGTATTAGGTTGCTGTCTAGAGGGGTACCACTATCCACAGGGTTATGAAAATCGGGGAGGTGTAGCTCCAAGGTCAAGGCATTGTGGTCACTGTCCTGTCTTAGCAGGACGGCGAAGTCAGCAACCCACTGCCATAGTCTTGTTTCCACTAAAATATAATCCAGCAGAGAGGATTGTCCAGTTCTTTTAAAGGTTAGCTTCCCTGGTCTTTCTGACTTAGTACGACCATTGCACACTCTCAGAGAATGAGTTCGTGTTACTGCATTGATCTGGAGTGCCAACGGGGTCCAGGCCTTTATTGGTTGGATTTGAGGGTCAGGGATTAGCCAATGTCGGTCCTCATCGCTGGAAAGAGCATCAGTAGGGGCAGCAAGGTGCTCAAATTGACAGTCAAAATCTCCCCCTTTGACCAGCCTTATGTTCGGGGGGACAGTACCAATAAAAGTGTTCAGTTGTTCCAAGGTCTGTGATTCGTGGCAAATACTTACAGGACGGGAATAGATCTTAATAAAAGCAATTTTAAGGCTGGGTGAGAAAGTGAGTACGGTACACTGAATGTCGTTAGACAGGGTGTTCAGCCGGTCCACTGTACAATCCAGGTGCGTGGCAACCCAGGTACATAAGCCGCCTGAGGATCTGCCTCTCCCCCCCTTCATGGCCAGCACATTAAAGGTTGCATATCCCATCTTCACAATATCATCCCGTGCCCATGTTTCCTGGAACATACACACGTCAAATTTGCCTACGAATAACCCCCATTCTGGGCAAAATAGTTTACTTTTTATTCCGGCGAAGTTCCAGGATAAGACCCTCAGCTTATGATCAAAGTTAGAGTTTTCACCAGGGGCATTAAGGCTGTTAGAATCTGGGGTTTGGGTGTCCTTCTGCTGGGCCATTTGGGCTACTTCCACATCTCCTGCAGGGGGACCGCTCCTGGATGGACCAAAGATTAAGGAGTCGTGCGCTTTCGGCACTGTGTTTTTAGGCGAGTCTACACAGGTCCCATGGGAATCGATGGCTCCCGGTTGGTTTCCGGTTTGTGGAGCACCTAAATCATCCTCATGACCACAGGGGGTATTCTGGTTCAGCTGACCACTATTGGATTCCCTTAGTTCCCTACTTGACCCCCGGAACACATATCTCGGGGCAAGTCCACCTTCCCACACAAGTCAATCCACCTCCTCTAAAACCCCAAACCTATTCACCACTGGGATGTTAAAAAGGAGAGATCTGGGGGAGTAGACCCGCTATTGGTTGTTCTAAAGACCAGTTAGCCGGTGCACAGGTGTTAGTGGTCCTATTTTGGCTATGACTATGGAAATAAAAATAGTCCAATGTATGGGCCCTGATCCTTGTGTATGGTGCATAGGGACTGGAGATGTGGGCTGCTAGGGTGTGAACGGTCTGGGGATTGCTAAAATTAATAGCAATACAATTCCCTTGTGATGGCTTGGGTCTCTTGCCCACCCATCCAACTCTACGAACCATTAGGATCTCTCCTACTTGATCTTAGGAGAACTGCCTATGTCTGGCCAGCCAGAAAAGGCATTTGTTTCTTAGGTCCAACTGCGTTTCCTTCTGGTACTCCTGTCAATATGATGACATACGGAAGTGAGGCTGGGGGTAAATTTATAGTCGGGAGGGTCACTGCTCCATAGCCTTTCTCTATGGCCTCCACCACTTCCCTGTCTGCCCTGGGCTCTAATCGGGTAGGCCTTTTTGCGTTTGGGTCCTCCGTAGTGGAGTCACAGTGGTGGCTCCCTCTTGCTTTAATAAGGCTCCTGGGGCCAGTAACAGTCCTCGGGTCTTGGGCCTGTTGGGGGCCTTTCTAAATGGCACAAGGAGGTTTCCGCTACCTCAGTAGTATGAGAGTCTATTCTACTAGCTCCTTTTTGGGCATCTGGGAGTGCCACCCTCATGGGACCATGCTTGACTAAAATGGTTTGGTCCACACTGTCTGTCTGCGAACTACAATCCTTCTTCTTCCCTGGGGCTTGGGTAATGCAATCCGAAGTGTTAGTGTGCCTATTGTCCCCGAGTAAATGTCCTGTATCTGAGTGATTAAGTAAGTGAGCAAGCTCTTCCTTTACAATAGCTCTCAACTGGGTCGCCAGATCTTCTATCAAGTTCCTCACCCAGGGTGGACAATGAGATTCTGCCCGAGGGTTGGTGGAATTTTCTATTGCTCCCCCAGAGCTAGATAGTTCCTCTCCCCTAGATGATGAGTCAATGTTTTTTTTCCTCTTGGCGCCTACCCTGTTTCCAATTTTGCGCTTCGTGTTTTTAACTAAATAAGTGGTGGTTCCACCTTTGCGCATAACTGGCTTCACTGGTAGATCTTGGGGCAAGGGTAAGGGTAGAGGGGACTCTGTTTGCCTGGGTATAGCGTCTACTAGCCTAGAAGCAGATACAGGGGTTACGGCTTGGGAGGTAGATGCCTCGGGCACTAGGGAGATGATGTCTGGCGTTAGAGACAGGCGCCTCTCAGTGAACTCTATTTCGGATGTTACTACCCCAATAGCCCTCTGGAGCATCCTATTGATTGAGGTTGGGGGCAGTGGAGAGGAAATGGGCACTTGGAGATGTTTTGTTGCACATACGCGCTTCCCCATTTCTCAATTGAACAGAGTTAAATGGTAGCCTCACCTCTGAATTTGGCTAAGTGCGGTAGATTTAAAAAAGGGGAGATGAGCAGACAATCACTGTGAGAATGTCTCAGGCGCTGCCTAGGCTATTACAGTACATAGGTGGCTTTCAAGTGAGACAATAAGTTACTGATTCCAGGTTCCACCACCGGCTCCTGCTGGTGGGTCAGGGAAACTACTATACAATACAGTAAGATAGTATTGGAGGATAAAAAATGTCTGTTTAATAGTCCAGGAAAAGTCCAGGAAAAGTCTTACCAGAGTGGCTGTCCCAACCGAGCAACACCAAGGGGGGTAGCCCTGCCTTGCCTCTTCCTGGCAATGACGGGCAAGGACGGGCCCGCCCTTGGCCCGGGCTTTGTCCGGACGCGTCCCGCACTGCGGCAGAGGATGGCCCCTTTTGAGCAACCTCCAGGCGCGAACAGCGGGTCAGGGCAGAGATCGCGGTGGCGGCTCCTGCCGTAAAGGTCTGTGGACGTTGTAGTCCCCCTGAGCGTCCCGCGCTGCGGGATCGGATGGCCCCTTTTGAGCGTCTCCAGCGGGTCAGGACAGAGGTCGCGGTGGCGGCTCCTGAGATCGCAGTGGCGGCTCCTGCCGCAAAGGTCTGTGGGCTTTGTAGTCTCCCTGAGCGTCCCTTTACATTGAAGGTGGTGGGCAGGGGTCGAGATATGCTATTTAAAACCTCTGGCCCGTTCTGACCGATGCCAGCATATACCAGTAGTTACGAAGGGACGGCTTTTACGTATGGAACTCCCCCAGCGACCCTCAGCCAAGTAGTACCAGAAGCCCCATGCACAGACAGGCAGTAGAGCACATGCACTTACCCCCTTGGCGAGAAACGTGGTGGTCCCTGATGGCACGGCAAAGACGAGCCTCAAGAAACAGCGAGCCTGATCATACTCTGGGAGGTGGCGCTACCCAGGCTGAAGTTATTCTTGTCCTCGGTATTATTCCAGAGCAGCCCTGCTGGGAACAAGGGGCCAAGAACTTGCTTAGTTTTAAGGCTCCCACGGGCTGTACTGTGGCTGTAGTAACTCAGGCTATAGTCTATAAAGTGTGAAAGTGGTGGAGCGGTGCACTGCCAAAGAGTTTTTTTCAATAAATCCAAATGTTCAGTTGGTTAAATGGTGATCAATCCTTTATTTTCAATATCAAAACATACAGATTCCAGCCAACGCGTTTCGTTCATACATAAAATGAACTTCTTCAGGGCTGAAAGTTATAATACATAAAAGAAAACATAAGTATAAAAATATACATTTAAAAAAGAGAGGAACTATATACAAAGGCAAAGGTTGTTTCAATAAAAGGTGACTCTAAACACAAGAAGGGAAACGTGATGGGGGTGGGAAAAATACAAAACAAAAGTGGGAATTCATGGTCGACAGTATGTGACTCCAAGTGGGGAAAGAACAGAAAGACGGGGTAGAGTGAGGGGGGAGGAAAACATAAAGGGACGGGGGAGTAGGGGTGAAGACAAGGAATCATGGGATTTTAAATATGGAAATACAAAAAATACAATTTTTTTTTTTTTTTGTAAAGAAACGTAAGGAACAGAAGGGGGGGGACATGGAAATATAAAAATGGCAGACATTGACAATCTTATAAGCGTTTTGTAGTGTAATAACCAGTGAGCGTTTGGTCTGTGAGTAGGTATATAAATCAAAAAGGACCAATCTCTGAGGGATGTACTTATTCGAGCGTATGTCGGGAAAACAGAAAAAGGAAGTCATAAGTCAGTACCTTTGTAGTTAGTGGGAACAACTGGGTCAGGGGCTATTGTCGCTAGTGTATCTAAACGGTTCACCCTAAGCGTAGCTCACAGTGTCAAAGTAAGAAAATAGCAGTCGGTCCAGGGCCTAAATGACAGCGCATGATCAGAGATACCATTGAGTGATACAAATACGGGAAAAAGAGACCGGAGTAAAACTGAGAAAAAGCGCTACATGTACCTACCAAATGGTGATGTGAAGAAGACGCAGGAACAAAGAGGCATTGCAGATCCTTAGGTCTGGGATCATTGGAAGAGGCGTTCAGATGTGAGGGCATGCATTCGGCCCAATGATGTACGTCTGTGTTCCAAGTTCCTGCTGTCCACGCACAAGTTCTATGCTTTGAAGGCTACCATGATAAGTACCTGGTGGTTGTGTCTCTAAGGAAGTAAATGAAGGTATATATAAAGAAAAAAGGAGAAATATAGAGAAGAAGAAAAAAAAAAGGGGGAGAGGCATGGTGTGCAGACACAAGCGATTTACAGAGAATGAGCACAGGTACCAGGAGAATCACATGAATGTGTACAGGTACCTGGAAAGTGGCATGACATGAAGGTTGTAATAGCTAAAGAGAAGACTGCGTCCGAGTAAAGGACGGTTTGCTGACTCGAAGATAGAGGAGGGTGGCAGAGAAAGGCATGTAACAATAAACCTATGTAAGGAGAGCAGACGCACTTAGCAGGCTTCATGATCAGATACATGGAAGGATGGTACGGTGGAGAAATTTAAGCATTACAAAGCGGTCTCCTAAGTAATAAAGCAGTGATGCGCTGAGGTCACCTGTGTGAAGGCAATATGATCTAGAAAGAACGGAAGGATTAGGCTTGTAGTGATGTGCAATTCACATCACCGTAATCGCGTTGTTGCCAACCCAAAAGACGAGTTTCAATAAGCAGTGGATAAGTGAAGTGAGAAGGTTCTTAGAGTATAGACGAGCTGCTAAGAAGGGAGCTGAGTTCCAAATTAAGTAGTGTGAAAATCGCATCGCAGTGAGGGCGCTGTAATTAGATCCCAGACATAGTTGAAATGATAGAGTAGTGGAGTTATTATACTGGAAATGAGATAGAGATAAACTGTAAAGTTAAGGTACAAACACCATAGCCAAAGAATAGTGGTAGTGGCCAAGAAGTTATTACAAGTACAGGTGGAGATCTACATACCTGGAGACACCGTCCTATTAGTATTGTCTGGTCGGCAGTCAATGTTGAACTGGCCGGTCCCACTTCCTGGCTATTAAAGCACTGTAAGAATGGGCGGGAAAGTAATCGGTGAGAAGACACAGAAGAAAGACTATAAGGGAAGAGCGGTGGCCAGCGGAAAAGAAGATGAAACCGCTCTTCCACTAGGTGATAAGGCTGGGGGAAGTGTCAGCACAAGTGTGTGACATGTAAACTGGGGAGAGAGGTAGTGTCAGCACAAGAAGTAAATGGCAAGTGGGTTGCTCAAACCTTGATAATAAGAGAGAAGAGTCAGCACAAGTCACAATTGGAATAATGTAATTGGTGGCCAGTAGGGGGAAGAATAAATGAAGTATCAAGAAGAACACAGAAGAAAAGACCAACCGGTCGCGTCGGGAAGGTGGAGAGATATGTAGGATGATGATGCAGCAATTCCCTAGACCAAAAGATATACAGACAACCAAGAATACAAGCCAAATGATGAAATAGGCACCCATGTACTCAGATATAGAAGTGTTCATTCTCTCCAGCCACAAGACACAGATGCCCACATACACAGACCACCAGACATACAGTTGACACAGTTCCAACAGATATACAGACAACTCACACATCAAAGAGTCCACAGAGAGGCACACGTGCAAGTACACAGAGGCAAACCGAAAGAGTGGCACTGACAATGAAAAATAGTAAGAAGGGACAGATTCAATATGAGGCAATGCAGAACTGGCACTGGGGACGAGGCCGACCTAGTATTTAGACTACCTGCAAAGGAAGCAGGGTAAAGGAAGGAGTTGGGTGTCAATATTTATGATATCTTTGGCCTTTCCTTAATGAGGTCACTTCTTGGTGTCAAGAGACACATAATCACCCTTAAAGACAGAGTGATCTTACAAGTACTCGTGCGCCTGCAGGCAACCATGATCCTTCAGCTGACACTTGTACACACTCATATCCAGACAGACACATACATTAACCCAGCAGTCTTCGTGTACTAGAAGTCCAATGTATAATTTTCTATTCAAAAAACAACATTTAGGGCCTAACATGTTAACAATTTTACTTATTTTTGATTTCCTGCCTTATAAAGAGCCTCCGAAGCACTTTGCATTATCGAGTCAATACAATGAAAATACAAACACCACACACATTTACTAGAAGTTTCCATATCACAGGAACACAACTTTTTAGAAACCAGTTTCAATAGATGTGTTATTATAATACTCCAACAGAAGTAAACCAAGACCACAACTCCTAGCATCACAACTTTAAGTGAAAGCCCATGACCCTGGTGTTCTGGTGACTTCGATTAATCTGCTACATGTGTAAACTGATATGAAGCAGCAAACACCAGTATCCCAAATGGACCCTGGGAAGACGAAATATCTTTTTTAACAGTGACTCCAATGGAAACTATAGATGACACATTAGCAGGATGCAAACACCTAACACCGCTCATCATGGATATATGAATACCTCTCTTGCTGCTGCAATCAAAGCTTACATCTTCACAAAGAAACCCAAGTCCTGTATGTATATCTTCTTCTAGCTCTGAAAATATTTCTGAAAACTGCAAGTGGTATTAATTAAGACAAACCTAAAAATGTTTCCACAATCTCCATCTCAGGCGGAGAACTCTATCCCTACCACAGCACAATACCTTGGGCACATGTTAATTACAGTTCAATCAATCAATCAATCAGTTATTTGTAAAGCGCGCTACTCACCCGTGAGGGTCTCAAGGCGCTAGGGGTGGGGGGGAGCTGCTACTGATCGAACAGCCAGGTCTTGAGAAGTCTCCTGAAGGTCAGCAGGTCCTGGGTTTGTCGCAGGTGGGTGGGGAGGGTGTTCCATGTCTTGGCGGCGAGGTGGGAGAAGAGAATGATCTGCCGCCGGTGGTCGTTCGGCGGATGCGTGGGACGGTGGCGAGGGCGAGGTCAGCGGAGCGAAGCTGGCGGTTCGGGGTGTAGAAGGTGAGTCGTTCGTTGAGGTATGATGGTCCGGCGTTGTGGAGTGCTTTGTGAGCGTGGGTGAGGAGCTTGACGGTGATCCTCTTGTTGACCGGGAGCCAGTGCAGGTCTCTCAGGTGGGCGGTGATGTGTCTGTGGCGAGGGATTCCGAGGATGAGGCGAACGGAGGCGTTTTGTATGCGTTGAAGTCTTTTCTGGAGTTTGGTCGTGGTTCCCGCATAGAGGGCGTTGCCGTAGTCCAGCCTGCTGCTGACGAGGGCTTGGGTGACTGTCCTTCTGGTTTCGGTGAGGATCCATCTGTAGATCTTGCGGAGCATGCTGAGGGTGTTGAAGCAGGAGCAGGAGGAGGAGACCGCGTTGACTTGCTGGGTCATGGAGAGCGTTGAGTCCAGGATGAATCCCAGGTTTCGAGCGTGGTTGGTCAGTGTCGGGGCAGTTCCTAGAGTGGCCGGCCACCAGGAGTCGTCACATGCGGAGGGGGTGGAGCCGAGGATGAGAACCTCCGTCTTGTCAGAGTTCAGTTTCAGGCGGCTGGTCTTCATCCACTTGCCGACAGCCTTCATTCCCTTGTGGAGGTTGGATTTAGCGGTGGCCGGGTCCTTTGTGAGGGAGAGGATCAGCTGGGTGTCGTCGGCATATGAGATGATGTTGAGGTGGTGCGCTCGGACGATGTTGGCGAGAGGTGCCATGTAGATGTTGAAAAGGGTCGGGCTGAGGGATGATCCTTGGGGTACGCCGCAGGTGATCGTGGTGGCGTCGGCTTGGAATGGGGGGAGGTGGACTCTCTGAGTTCTGCCGGTGAGGAAGGAGGTGGTCCAGTCCAGGGCTTTGTCGCGGATCCCTGCGTTGTGGAGGCGTGTGCGCAGGGTGTAGTGGCAGACGGTGCCGAAGTCGGCCGAGAGGTCCAGGAGGATGAGGGCCGCAGTTTCGCCGGTGTCCAGCAGGGCCCTTATGTCGTCGGTGGCGGCGATGAGGGCGGTTTCGGTGCTCTGATTGCTAAGGAAGCCAGATTGGGAGGAGTCCAGGATGTTGTTCTCCTCAAGGAAGTGGGTCAGTTGTCTGTTGGCGGTCTTCTCAATGACTTTTGCCGGGAACGGTAGCAGGGAGATGGGTCAAAAGTTCTTGAGGTCCTTTGGGTCCGCCTTGGGTTTCTTGAGTAGGGCGTTGATCTCGGCGTGTTTCCAGCTCTCCGGGAAGGTAGCGGTCTCGAAGGAGCTGTTGATGATCTTCCGGAGTTGGGGTGCGATGATGGAGCTCGCTTTGTTGAAGATGTGGTGGGGGCAGGGGTCGGAAGGTGAGCCGGAGTGGATGGTGTTCATGATTTCGATGGTGTCTTCGTTGTTGACGTTGTTCCAGGAGAGCAGGAGGTCGGTGTGTTTGGTGGGCGTTGAGTCGGGGGTGTCGGTGTCTGTCGTCGGTGTCTGGGTGTCGAAGCTGTCGTGGATGTCTGCGATCTTGTGGTAGAAGAAGGGGGCCAGGGAGTCGCAGAGTTCTTGCGACGGCGGGATGTCATTGGAGCTGGAGCTGGGGGTGGCGAGTTTCACAATGTTGAAGAGCTCTTTGCTGTTGTGTGCGTTGTTGTCGATGCGCTCCTTGAAGGAGGTCCTTTTGGCGGATCGGATGAGTTAGTGGTGCTTGCGTCTGGCGTTCTTGAGGGCTGCGTGGTTGTCCGGTGTCTGGTCGTGGCGCCACTGCTTCTTGAGTCTTCGGCAGGTTTGCTTGGAAGTCTGGAGGTCGGCGTTGAACCAAATGGCTCTAGTGCCGGTGCGCCTGTTTGAGGGATTCCTGATTGGGGCGAGGGTGTTGGTGCAGTCGTCGATCCATTGTCTGAAGTTGTGGGCCGCTGCGTTGGTGTCTGAGGGCTCGGATGGAGGGCCTCGGGCGAGGGTGGTGATAAGCTGGTCTTCGGTGACTTTGTTCCATCTGCGGTGTAGGATACGTTGAGGTTGGTTGTGCACAGTGTGTTTCTCGAAGGAGAAGTGGATGCAGTGGTGGTCGGTCCAGTGGAGTTCGGTGGTGTGGCTGAAGGTGACGTGGTTGCTGGCGGAGAAGATGGGGTCGAGGGTGTGTCCGGCGGAGTGGGTGGGTGTTGTGACGAGCTGTTTGAGTCCGAGGTTGGCGAGGTTGTCGATCAAGGTTGTGGAGTTGCTGTCGTTTGCGTTCTCGAGGTGGAATTCAGGTCTCCGAGGAGAATGTAGTCTGTGGAGGCGAGGGCGTGCGTGCTGATGAGGTCGGTGATGTAGTCGCTGAACTGTGGTCGGCGTCCCGGGGGTCTGTAGATGAGGGTTCCTCTGACGGTGGTGTTGTGATCGACGTGGATCTGGAAGTGTAGGTGTTCAGCCGTGCTGAAGGAGTCTTCGGTGTTGGTCGAAATTCTGATGGTGTTCCTGTGGACGATGGCGATTCCTCCTCCTGGTTTGTTGCTTCTGTCCCTGCGGGTGATCTTGTAGCCGTCCGGGATGGCTATGGCTATGTCGGGCGCCGAGGAGGCATTCATCCAGGTCTCCGTCAGGAAGGCGATGTCCGGGGAGGATGAATCGAGCAGGTCCCAGATTTCGACGGCATGCTTGTGGACTGAGCGGGTGTTGAGTAGTATGCATCTGAGATGGTTGTGGTCCGCTTTGGTGGGGTGGGCAGGACGTGCAGGTGTGCGCTGGAAGGTGTAGCTGCAGTTTCGGCAGGTGAAAGGTTCGTGGGTGAGCGTCGGGGTGGCCTAGAAGCAGGTGGAGGATCGGCCGGTGTTGAGTGCGTGGAGGGTGTTGGCGTCGTAGCGGCATCGGGTGTTGTGGCGCTCACGGGGGCCAGGCGGTCTGGCGCTGGGCGCGGTCCAGGCACGGAGGGGTGCAGACAGACTTGCATTAGGCGCGGCCGCACAGCGGCCGCCATTAAGTAGGGGAGGGACGGCAACTGGGAGGCGGGGAGCGATCGGGTGTGGACGGGGGCGGGGCCGCAGGGCAGCAGCGGCGGGAAACTGCTTGAGGGTGCAACAAAGCTACAACGTAGCTTAGCAGCAAAGAAAACGGGCGTCACAGAAGGAAAAAGGAGATGCGGGGGAAAAAGAACACAGTAGACAGTATAGTACAGTACACACGGTGAAACAGTGACCGAGTTAACTAAAAAATACAGTAAAAATATTACGGGCGAAGCGAGGAGGCAGGGCGCAGAGCCCACAGGATGACAGGCTGGCGGGTCTCGAACCCTTCACGGAGGAGCAGGAGGGCTCAGCGGCAGTGCAGGTAACGCGGAGCTGTGGGGAGAGCGTAGGCCTGGGACCAGGGTCGCAGGTCTTACTGGCGCTCCCCCGCAGCGGCCGCCATTAAGTAGGGGAGGGACGGCAAATGTGAGGCGGGGAGCGATCGGGTGTGGACGGGGGTGGGGCTGCAGGGGCAGCAGCGGCAGGAAACTGCTTGAGGGTGCAACAAAGTTACAACGTAGCTTAGCGGCAAAGAAAACGGGTGTCACAGAAGGAAAAAGGAGATGCGGGGAAAAAAGAACACAGTATAGTACAGTACACACGGTGAAACAGTGACCGAGTTAACTAAAAAATACAGTAAAAAGATTACGGGCGCAGCGAGGAGGCAGGGCGCAGAGCCCACAGGATGACAGGCTGGCGGGTCTCGAACCCTTCACGGAGGGGCAGGAGTGCTCAGCGGCAGTGCAGGTAACGCGGAGCTGTGGGGAGAGCGTAGGCCTGGGACCAGGGTCGCAGGTCTTACTGGCGCTCCCCCGCAGCGGCCGCCATTAAGTAGGGGAGGGACGGCAGCTGGGAGGCTGGGAGCGATCGGGCGTGGACGGGGGGACCAGGGTCGCAGGACTTACTGCGTCTTACAGTTAGCAACCGAAACATATCATATGCTTCGACCCCTATCAGGGCACAGAGCCAGATCAGCGACACAGAGGACTGTCCAATACACAGACCCTTTGTTGAAAACAAATCACTGTCACTTTACTACAGAACCACAGATACCGGAGGATGCTATCCTAGATGCAGTCAAGCGCTATTCTATCTAGCGCCAAGAATTTTTTCGGTATGCAAGTGCCATAAAATAAATGCACATAGCATAACCTTGGTACGCCATCCTATTCTGACCCAGCCAATACCTACACACAGAGCACGGTTCTTGAGTCCTGGAAAAGGCCCACGTTGTTTGCAAAGATTCCCACTTCTGGATCACAGCACTTCCAGCGACAGAGACCCATCATCAGGTGTCGTGGGGCTCCATGGCGTCTATCTATGTCTACACCATGAGCCCGCACTCAGGTAAGACACCAAACCTAGGTCCTGTCACTAGTCTTCGTCCTTACCATAGGGTGGTATATTGGGCACCTTTGAACCCCATCTTTGGTCCATAGCCTTTCCCTCGCACAGAACCCCCTAGGCAGGGAACTCTATCCCTGGAGCACACTACCTTTGCCACAATGTCATATCCTAAGCATGGAACCCTATCCTTTGCACAGACCCCTCACATCTGCAGCAAGAAGCTGTATCCTTACAACAGGCATTGGTAGCTCCCCAGGCAGGGTCAGAGGTCACTCACTCAGAGTTGGGGTTTGAGGTCTCCGTGCTGCCCCCTCATCGGATCCCGATGGTGCTCTGGTGCCGTGGAATAGTAGCCTCTGCGCCCTCTGATCAGTACATACACCAGACAGACACCACCCCCCCTGAGCCAGACATACACAGCCACCAGCGTGGCGCCGCTCCGTGAGCTCAAATCTAAGCAGGGGAGCTGCCAGAGACTGCACCGCCTGTTGCAGAGTAGGAGCGAGCGCCCGTGAAAATAAACCTGACACAATCCCTGCTCAGAAACTATGCTGAATGGGTAAACTACTTAAAACAAGCATTTGCAATGCAATAGGAATCCAATTTTCGCAAGACCTATTGCTTTGCAAATGGTTCGCAACTTGGTATCACGGACAACGTGAGGGAGAGCGGGGAGGGGTAGAAGGCACGGACATCGGTAGGGAGGGAGGTAGGGCGGGGGAGAAGGCACAGACAAAGGAAGGGCGGGTGGGCAGGCGGGGGGGAGGACAGGAGAAGGCACCGACAATCGGAGGGAGGGCGGGGAGGGGAAAAGAAGGCACGGACAACGGGAGGGAGGGTGGAGGGGGGAAGAAGGCATGACAACGGGAGGGGGGTAGAAGTCACCAAAACACACATTTACCTGGTCCGTCTCCTGCGGCGGGCTCCGGCTCCAAAAGGAAATAGTACACGCCCCATGTAACAACCAAGAAAAGGGGCCAGTAGCCATTGAAGGATACAAATGACGACATGGCTGTACTAAGGAGGGACTAACAAGCCTCTTAATGAATCAGAAGACAGCATTTACAAAGGACAAACACACAAGCCAATGAAAAATAAGGGCGGAGGAGTGGGCGAAGCTTCTCTCCAAATTGAACTACCACAGCTCTTTGCAGAGCAGCGATTGCATGCTGGCTCATGCTCGACCTAAAAACAGAAGGGTAGATGTCCCATTTCATAAAAATACTTTCACCCTTAGCTGTTCAGTAAATATAAGAGATACCTGGGCTGTATTACCGACCGGGTACACTGCCCTGGAGCACAAAGGCACATCAGGGTGCTCTGAGCACAGACAGGCTCTGCGCACTAAATTACAGTCAATGCGCTGCCCCCACCGCAGTCGTGAATTCAGGCCTTTCCTGGGGCAAGAATATTAGTGAAAGGTGGACTGGCTTTTTGAAGTCATCGGACGTCCTTTCGCTGTGGAGGAGGCCACTGGCCTGCATTTGACAAGAGGGGGCACGGATCCCCTGCAGAGCGGTGCAGTGAACAACTGTGCCCACCTGCAGGGGCATGTCTGTGAGGTGCATTGTACCTTCTTTCCACCACCCAAGGGGTGTCCTAGGAGGCATGTACTGACTCCCTGTAATGCACAGTCAGTGTGTCTTCTGTTGGCCTTTTTGCCTCTGCACCAGTGTCTATAAAGCGGCACAGGTGCTGAGGTAAAGGCCCCTCATTTGCATGGAGTCAGACCTCAGTGTAAATGAGGACCTGCCCCAACTGAGTTTGAATCAGCGCTGCACGTGCACCGGCACAATCTGTAGTACAGAAAGGACCATACAAGTGATGGCGGCCCCTTGTGAATACCAAAGTGCCACAGTGAGTGAAAAAGCAAGCTCATGCACTTGTGCGCCCTGAGCACTTTCGATAACACGGCCCCTGATGTTCTTCCATCCTCATCTATCTTCAGCAGGATGTCTCAACCCCTTCTCGGTCCTTTCCAGGATTTCAGATGTCCTCTCCCCTCAGGTTTTCCCTTCCCCTCTCCTTCCCACATATTTAAAGACATCTGGTATCCCACCATCCCATGTCCATATGGGTTTCAATCCTTGTCCGTCACCAAACCTGCTGCAGACACAGTTCTTGGAATAGGCTCTTTCACAGCAGAAACGTGTCGATCATGGCAGAGCTCTTATGTGTCACTGTCTCACCAATCCCCTGCTTCCTCTGGGTCCGTTCATGGCTCCCTTCAGGTTTGGGGAGACCCCCAGGATGCAGGAATCATTGTCCCTTAGGTCTGTTGAGTCCATGGCAGGCGGTGGACCACCAGCTGCCATTCGTCCATTCCTCTGCTGCACCCAGCCCTGTATATTATACTGAGTGGGTGCTGTACAGCTTCACAGCGCAGTGACGTCACAGTCACAGCAGTGAATAACTGGAACACATTATCTATTCTCACTCATGGTGTCACATAGAAGCCCTGCACAACACACAAGGTCTGCTCGTCGCAGGCCACTCACAGCACTGCACGTATGGCTGATACACAATATCATTCCTTGTCCATCATAGTGTTTCATATGTTTGTGTCTTACTGCTGCTGATTACATTTTCTGCTTTTAGGACGCTGTTTATCGCAGGACGCTCCAGTGCCTTCTCGTATAGAGCCCTGCCCCATGGACTGGCTCTACAGTAGAAACAGGTGTTATTACTTCTCAACGATGTATAATAAGGAAGGGGACTGGGACGAGAGCCAGAGGTTCTGCTCCTCACACAACGGGTCCCTCGCGCTCTTCGACACCCAGGAGGAGCTGGTAAGCACACAATGTGTTTAGTATCACTTACCCATCATTCAGAGCCATGCAGGGATGTTTGACACCCCAGGCAGTAACAATGTGTTTCCCACCTACTCCCTCCTTGCTCCCCACCCTGCCCCTCTACTGGCAATTATTATTATTATTAATAAATTGAATTTACAGGGCGCACAGCTACCCCAAGAGGTTTCCCGGTGCCGTCCCGGTAGGAAACAGAAGGTAATGAACGAAAGAAAGGAATTAGAGTTTGAAAAACCAGGTCTTCAAAGTTTTGCGGAATATACCATACACGGTTTCCTCGCGTAGTGAGACAGGTAGAGAATTCCACAGGGTTGGTCCTAACTAAGAAAAGGCCCGACCACCAGGCAATTGAGTCCCATTTACTTCTTTTATGAACACTCGGTGTCCCCTCTGTGGCGCTTCCCTGGTCTTATCCCCAGTTCTTCAAGAGGAGGGTTTGAAGCCTGCTGACTATCTGGAAAAGTATTTAATGTGTTTATTTAATCTTTGTAAGCGCTCGATCAACAGGCATCTTGACTCTGTGGAAAAAGGCATATCAGAAAAAAATAAGAACAAATATATAAAAATCTTGATAACTTGTAGCAGCAAAAATGACCTGTAAATACCAAACAATCTGACAACAAAACTAGGGAGCAAGAAGTGATTTATAATGTATTTAAAAAAATGTCTTAAATAGGTTCCTACTATATGATCGCATGTGCAAGGACATATGTGTTTAATATTAATATTTATTGATTAGCTAATTCCGTTTAATACATTTTGAAAGCTGTAACAATACAACGCTGAACTGATTTTCTTTTCTGGTGCAGAATTTCTTGATGGTTGTTTCCTGTGAGCACCACGCGTGGGTCGGTCTACGGAAGACACGGGATGGAATCCACTGGGCAAACGGGACCGCCTGCAGCATCAGCCTGTGAGATTTTGGCACCTTTTAATAACATAATAATAGAAACGTTATGTGTTTGTGTCCCACCAGGATGTGTAATGAACACCTGGACAGGCTCTGAGTGTGGAAGTCACAAGCAGCGAGCGTGCACTAGACACGGGTCCGTGTCCAGGGACATCTTAAGGATTTTGGGGGCCCTGGGCCAAACATATTTTGGGGGCCCCTGTTCAGAACAGCTTTGAATTTATGATCCAATTTGAGCCCCTGTTTCCCACGCAGTTTCCGCTTCCTCATCTGCGTTAGCGATCCAGTTTGCATCATAGGCAATAGCCTATATATTCCCGATGTAAACGGACGCGCGCAGCTGACAGCGGCTGGATTTAGTGTTTCCTGCCCTACTACTAGGTTTTTAATACTTTTTAAATTGTATATGTGTGGCTGAATTAGTCTGTGCTTTTTAACAATTTCTCCTACCTACGCGCACTTGCACTTTACTTGATTCTGCTTGCCTACACCCCATTGGCTGCTCCGATTCGCATCTCGCTTTTCCTCCAGTCCTGGTCCGCTGCTGCTGATACGCCGATTGTGCAGAGGGCTGGGGCTACTATTGGGCTCCTCACTTCTGCCCACGCAGTTTCCGCTTCCTCAGCTGCGTTAGCGATCCAGTTTGCATCATAGGCATTAGCCTATATATTCCCGATGCAAACGGACGCGCGCAGCTGACAGCGGCTGGATTTAGTGTTTCCTGCCCTGCTACAAGGTTTTTAATACTTTTTAAATTGTATATGTGTGGCTGAATTACTCTGTGCTTTTTAACAATTTCTCCTACCAACGCGCACTTGCACTTTACTTGATTCTGCTTGCCTACACCTCCTTAGCTGCTTTGATTCGCATCTCGCTTTTCCTCCAGTCCTGGTCCGCCGCGGCTGATACGCCGATTGTGCGGAGGGCTGGGGCTACTATCGGGCTCCTCACTTCCGCCTACGCAGTTTCCGCTTCCTCAGCTACGTTAGCGATCCAGTTTGCATCATAGGCATTAGCCTATATATTCCCGATGCAAACGGACGCGCGCAGCTCCCCTCCGGTGAGTTTCTTCCACTATATTACAATAGGAAAAAACTGCTTAGCCTTAGGCGGCAACCATTATGTCAGTGTACAGCGGCTGATCTGAGCTTGGAGGTAGACTTTCGATGCAATAAGTGGAACTGGTCTCTCCTCCAGCCCAGGAAACTCTCACCCAAGATCCTCCCACGCAACAACAAGTGTAAAAACAATAAGAAAAAAGGGGAATTAAAGGCCACCCTTTTAAATTGTCGCTCTATGCAAAAGCATGAACCACACAAATATGGCCTACTTTTAGACGAACAGCCTGATCTTTTATTTCTCACTGAGACATAGCTATCTGAAGCCTCCAACCCTACTATCACCTCGGCCATCCCTACGGGTTATAAAATCCTTAGGAGGGACTGACTGAGTGGGAAGGGGGGTGGTGCCGCCATAATTTACAATCAAAAACTAGACTGCTCTCCCATCCCGATGTAAAACATCGAGGGCACAGAGTCCTTAGGCTTCCGCTGTACCTTATCCCCCCATCATAGCATAGCTGGTTTTCTGATTTACAGACCTCCCATTGCAATTGGAAATTTTATTACTGCGCTTAATACAGTCACCACCTCCCTGGCACAACTGCCTTATTCAGGGAGATTTCACTATACATATGGACACTGGAAAAGACCCTCAAACTATTTCCTTGTTGGAGACGCTGCAGGCCTGCAACATGTTTACATCTATTTCTTCGGCCATCCATGAGAAGGGCCATACCCTAGACCAAATCTTTCACAACTTTGACATATCAGTAAGCCTACCTCTTCCCATTACCTGGTCAGACCACCTCCTATTAAAATTCATCATTCCCAACTCTGCCACAGCCCCTCGGGCTAACGCAGGGCAGAGGGTCTCTAATTACAGTAATTACAGGACGTTCCATAAAATATCCATCCCGATGTTAGCAGACGCCCTGAGTCGTTTCTCACCGGAGCTGCCTGGTGACCCGACTCAGACGCCCTCTCAATAGATTCATGGCTCCGAACCAACATTGATGCAGCGGTATCGGTTGTTTCCCGCTCCTCAAAGAGGTCGGCCCCACAAGCTCCATGGTTTAACGATTCCCTCAGATCTAGCAAAAGAAATTGTAGAAAAATGGAACAGAAATGGCGTAAATCCTATCTACCTGAGCACAGGAAGGTGTATAAAGACACCTTAAAAGCTCATTACATTCTCGTGAAGGCAGCCAAGAAAAACGTCTTTCAAACCAAGATAGAAAATGCCCAAAATAAGAGTAAGGAAATCTTTAGCATAGTTAAATCCTTTACCATCCAGAAAGCCGGCACAAAGGAAGGGCCATGCATGGAAGAATGGTCTAAGCAAATAGCTCAATTCTTCCACAAAAAGATCTCTATGATCCAACAAGCCTTCACTAACATCTCAGAGGAAGAACTGACCTTCTACCTTAGTTCTAATAGCAAATTTCACCTCTTGGATCCTCCATCTTTACTAGCTTTCCCTGAGTTTCAGCTTGAAGAGTCACTGACCCTTCTCCAAAGCATTAAGTCTGGCTCTCCTACCGACCCATGTCCAGCGAATATCCTGAGCCTAGTAGCTCCCACCATAAACCCCACGATAAACCAGCTCTTTAATGCTTCCCTCTCCTCAGGCAACATGCCAAAATTGGGGAAAAATGCTAAGATTCTTCCACTGATAAAAAAGGCTAACGCCAAACCAACGGACCCTGCGAATTACAGGCCAATCTCCCTTCTTCCAGCGCTCTCCAAAGTATAAGAGAAGCATGTAAACAAGGCCCTCCAAAAACACATTGAAGATGGGAAGCTCCTTCATGAGTCCCAATCCGGTTTTAGGGCTAACTACAGTACGGAGTCCGCTCTGCTGGAAGTGACTGAATTTCTCAAGGGTAAGCTGGACCAGGGAGGCAAGGCTGTTCTGATACTGCTCGATCTGTCTGCGGCCTTCGATATGGTCCCACATGAGAGGCTCCTGGAGAGACTTGCTAACATCGGCCTGGGGGGGACTGCCCTAACATGGATGTCATCCTTCTTGGCAAATAGATCTCAGAACATCTGGCTCCCCCCTTTCTCATCCCCGGTTCCGGCCATGAATGTAGGTGTCCCTCAGGGCTCCATTCTCAGTCCTACCCTTTTTAATAGATATCTATCCCCCCTTGCATTTCTGGTAGAGGAAGAGGGCGCCAAAATTGTTTCCTATGCTGATGACACTGAGCTGAATTTTACGTGTGAAAAAGGAACCGACTTTGACGGGGCAATAATTAGGTCTTGCCTCACAAAAGGTTTTAACTGGCTTAATATCAATCAGCTGAAGTGCAATCCTGACAAAACTGAAGTTGTTTTCTTTGGTAATCCAGAAACGCCTGACTGGAGCTCTTGGTGGCCAAAGGATCTGCTGCCCCCGCCCGCGGAAAAGGAGAAAGTCAAAAACTTAGGCATTGTCATAGACAAGACACTCTCCATGCGCTTTCAAATCCAAAATCCAACTGGCACTTGCTTTGGCATACTCTGGATGCTAAAAAAATTCCTGCCACTGTTACCGCTTGAGAGCAGAAAGATCGTGGTGCAGGCTCTGGTGACATCAAAGCTTGACTATGTCAACAGCTTGTACCTCGGTCTTCCCAAATCCCTTATCCAGCACCTACAAGTGGTACAAAACGCGGTGGCCAGAGCCATCCTGAAACCTAAACCCAGATCTAGTATGACCCCTATTCATAAGTCTCTACACTGGCTCCGCATAAAAGAACGGGTTGACTTCAAAGCGATGACCATCTTCTTTAAAGCTTTCCATGGCTTAGAAACCGGCTATCTAAATAAGCACGTTAATCGCTACACAACATCTAGACCCCTAAGATCGTCCAATGCCAACCTGGCCATCGTGCCTAAAATATGCCGTACCCCCACTGGAGGCAGATCCCTCGGCTTTCTAGGCACAAAATTGTGGAATAGCCTCCATGAGTCTCTAAGACTAACCACAGACCTACTCTACTCTCTTTCAGGAAGAACTTAAAAACCTGGCTTTTTAATAACTGATGGGTCTTTTACGCACATTTTCCTCCCGCTGTCACGCGCCAGGACACTCTAGTCTGAGTAGCTGCGCACTTTATTAAATACACTATTTCATTTCATTAGGTCCCTGACAGTGCAAAGCAACACTCGTCCAAATTCTAAGGGCCTTATTTATGAGGCCTTGCTTCACTTTTATGCCGCCGGTGCATCACTTTTTATGATGCACCGGCAGCGTAAAAAATGTGCCATGTTGCGCCCTATTTACAAAGTGACGCATCTGGGCAGATGCGTCACTTTGTAAACCCCTGCGCCACATTATACCTGCGCCAGGCATAATGTATGCAGGGTGGGTGTTGCCCCGCAAAAAGCCTCGTAGAAGTGGTGCATTGAAATCTATGAGAACTCAGTGCACCACTTCTAGGACGCCATTGCGTCAATATCTTACATCTGCCTCACAGCAGGCATAAGACTGATGCAGGCCCTTTCACATGGGGCTTGCCCCATGTGAAAGGACACATTGCTGGAGTTGCGTCTATTTTCAGACACACCCCAGCAATGCATCACTAGCGCCTACAGATACGTCAGAAATACTGACGTATCTGTAACTCCTGCGACATGATGCATCATACAGTAAATATGACACATCCATCATGTCGCAAGGAGGGCGCACTAAGAAGTGACGCATCCCCGTTTTCACACAGCGATGCATCACTTCTCATAAATAAGGCCCTAAATGAGTTTACATCTAATATTCAGGGATAGTTATGTGTGTTTTCAATATTGTAACACAGCAGCAGCTCATCAATATTACTGCAAATAATCTCTGTGACGCCCTCCCATTTCTTATATGTTAGGCCTTGTTTTGACCTAAAAGAAACTTTTTTAATGTAAATTGCATGAAACATAAACACAACATTTCTCTGCAAAATGGCTGTACTAGACTCTCACACATCAGGTACATAAGCAATAAATTAAAGGGAAACAGTATTTAAAACAAACTGTTTAAGAAATATTCAAGGTCATTATGGCAAAACTCTGGAGAACGGAGCTGACTCTGTCAGGGGGCCCCCTGAAAGGCTGGGGCCCTGGGCCGGAGCCCACTTTGCCCATGCATTAAAACGTCTCTGTCCGTGTCACATAAAGTGAGCGCTGGAAGTGCTGTTTTAAGACATGTTCTCTACCACGCTTTTGGGCTCAGTTGTGTCTTAAATAGTCAAGGCGGTTTATCAGCAGCACTATACTACCTTACGCCTTTGTTACAAGCTATGCAGGATATAGAGGAATATTTACTATGACCGGTAGACACTATCTCCCGAGGTAAACTTGAAAATGAGGCAGAACATGTATAGTGTATATTTCCCATGATAAATGTTAGCAGGTTCCATTTTTGACAAAATCTGTTGAGGAAGTATTTTAATTCTAATTCTACAAATGCAAGGTTAAACAACATTCAATAGCAATACCACAGGCCCTTTGAAGTTGTCAGGCCATCCTCCTGGGATAGTAAGGGCCCATGTAATTGGTGTGTTGCGGTGTCCCACTCACATGCAGCAACATCCAGGGAATGTAAACTACTGGGCCCTGTTCACGGGGCTTCCCCCCTTGGACTCAGTCAATAAGGTATAGTCACTTAGGGCCAGATGTATCAAGCAAAATTGAGATCGCAAACAGTGAAATTCGCAGAATTGTAGTGTGTAATGTAGGGAAGAAAAAACCCACTTGCAAAATAAAGAATCGTAAAATTTGCAAAGCAACACTTCTCAGTGCGCCCTCCTTGCAACATGATGGATGCATCATATTTACTGCATGACGCATCATGTCACAAGGAATGACAGATAAGTCAGTATTACTGATGTATCTGTCGGCGCAAAGCTGACGCATTGCTGGAGTTGTGTCGGAAGCGTGACAAAATTCCAGCAATGTTCCTTTCACACGGGGCAAGCCCCATGTGAAAGGGCCTGCGTCAGACTTACGCCTGCCATGAGGCAGGCATAAGGTTTTCACAAAATGGTGTCCTAGAAGTGGTGCACTGAAATCTTATAGATTTCAATGCGCCACTTCTACGAGGCTTTGATGCGGAAGAACGCCCACCCTGCATAAATTATACCTGACGCAGGTATAATGTGGATCAGGGGTTTAGAAAGTGACGCATCTGCCTAGATGCGTCACTTTGTAAATAGGGCGCAACATGGCGCATATTTTACGCCACCGGTGCGTCACAAAAAGTGACGTAACAGCGAAGCAAAAGTGACGCAACGGCGGCACAAAAGTGATGCAGGGGCTCATAAATAATCCCCCTAGTGGCTGAATTGCACAATGTGAAACCAGAAAGCCTGAGATTAATCCCAGCTTCCCTACTTCACCTAAATGTGTGGAATGATATACACTTTTTTAATTCTGAAGAGACGTTCTCATATGTTTACACTTTTGCTGCAAGATAGCTTTGAAAATGAAGATGTTTCTAAAGTTAAATGGAGCAGGACAACCTAGTTACTTTTTTAAACTTCAATTAATCTTTAGATAAAGGCTTGCCTGTATATTTAAAGTGTTTTAATGTTAGTGCTAAGTTCAGTGAACAGCAGCCCTGTGCTGCTGTTGATCGGAGGGCCACATGTAATGGTCAGGAGGGCTGCATGTGGCCCCTGGGCTGTACTTTGAATATCACTGCTCTGCGGTCTAGTAGGCCCAGTTCTCTGCTTACCTGCTTTGGCAGTACAAACCCTGGCAGTGGTACAGTGCGGTCCTGGCCCAGATTGGCAATGTCGGGCTGCATGCATTTACTCACTCAGCTCCATGCAGGCGCCGGCTCTCTCTCCTCCGAGTCGCGCTTACTAAGGTCCTATCGGAGTCGCACTGGTTTCAGCCACACGTCTTATTCTTCCTTCTTTGGGGATTTGAGCAGTCTTCTTGTTCTAGGGGGGGGCTCCGACGGCATATCTTCAGTCCTTGGGACTCCTGGGACACAAAGCCACCCTCGTCTTGGTCATAGAAGCAATTTGGGTCACGGGCAATGACCCAGACCTCTGGCCTCAGCATTTTGAGTGGCCCCCTTGGCAGAAGCGGTCACTCTAACGAGCCTCACTGTCCGGTCATGCTGGCCTCAGGCTGCCTCCTCCAGGGTCCCTCCTGGCACCTGGGGTCGCTGCAACTTCCACACACGGGCGCCAGACCGATCCGTGCACTAGAGCTTTTTGTCGCTAAGCGGCCCATCTTGGCATTTGGGGTCGCCATTTCAACAACACTGCAAACGGATGATGGCCTGATCAATGCAGCACTGTCCTTACACGCCCGGTGGTCGCTCCTGGTATACGGGGTTGCCACAGTTCACAGCGCACGGACGACAGCCTGATCTGTGCGGCACCGTTACCAATGCACAGCTGCCCCTCTTGGCATGCGGGACCGCCAATGCTTACAAAGCGGCACACGGGCAGCGGCCCAATCATTGAAGCACAGTTCCTCACACCTCACTCAGGAGTCCCACATGTCTGAGCTCCTCTCTGGATCTTGCTCCCTCCAGCACACTCCTCTCCCTCATGAGTACACCGGTCTTGGCAAGTGTTAGACCTGGTATCATTGGCGTGAGTCTCCCTTCCATTTTTTACTGATTGCCTCCTCTGTTTTTGATCTGTTTTGCTGGTTGGATGCTTTGGGCACCATGCCACTGCTAGTCAGTGCCACAGTGCAAGTGCTCCCTATGTTAAATTGATGTATTGATTAGTTACTCCATAATTGGGTTATTTGATTTACTTGTCAGACCCTAGTACAGTGCACCATGGGTGCCTAGGGCTTATAAATCAAATACTGCTGGTGGGCTTGCAGCACTGGTTGTGCCACCCACAGAAGCAGCTTGTAAAGTGTGTCTCAGGCCTGCCATTGCAGAGCCTGTGTGCAGTCTAGTACGGCCATATCGACTTAGTAAGTGCACCCACTTGCCAGTCCCTAAACCTTCCCTTTTCTTCATATCAGACACCCCTAAGGTAGGCCCAAGGGCAGGGTGCATTGTAAGTATAAGGTAGGACATGCCCTGGTGTGTGTGGCATGTCCTAATAGTGAATTACAGCCATTTTCGTTTTTCACTATTGCAAGGCTACCTGTTCCCCATAGGCCAGAATGGGAGTTTGATTATAACATCTTATAATCCTAACTGACCCAGGGAACATGGTAGAAATTCGAATTTAGTATGCCTGAACTCAGAATGATAAAATACATCTTTAGTGAAGTTTGTTTTAACATTCTGTGTTTGAAAATACCACTTTTAGAAAGTAGGTATTCTCTTGCCTAACCATCCAGCCTGCCTCTGCTAGCTTGTGTATTGTGTGTCTGGTTTTTTGAGTGACAGGGGCTGGGGGATTCCAGGAGACAGGGTGAGTCAGCACAGGGCTGAATAGATCGATCTGCATGTGGAGTGGTGGGAGGAGTTGCACCTGTGCCTGAATAGGACTGTGCCTGCCTTCCACAATGCTGGCTCCACCTCCTGTGGTGTGTCTGATGACCCTGGCCCACCCTGCCAAAGGAAAGAAGGAGTCATGTAAACAAAGTGCTCTAGGACTGCACAGAACTGGTTTGGTCTGGGTACAGGACCCTCTGCCTTCAGAGGACAAAGGATTTGCTAGTATAAATATTGGGGCCCAGTCCCCAGGACTTTAGATCACTTCTAGAACAACAAGACAAACCTCTGCCAAGGAGAAGAACCAAGGAAGCTGTAGGAGTTGCACTGCCCCCCTGCCAGTGTGCTGTGTTGCTGGGTTGGCCTACAGTGGTGTCTTCAGTGCCAAGGAGAGGAGAAGGAACTTTTAAAGAACTTTCATCATCTTGCAGAATATTACTCCAAGGGCTTGAACTTGTGCTTGCCTCCTGCTGAAGTCTCAGGGACAAAAGACTTCACCACCAGCTCCCCTCTGAATTTCCTTGCTGGGAATTCTGTCTGCATAAGCCTGCGTGTCGCTGGGAGCTGGAAGCACGACTCAACGAGAAGAAGCGTGTCGCTGTCGCAGCTGTTGCCGTCGCATCGCCTGAGAAGCGCGTTGCCGCCGCAGAGGTCGCCGCCGCATCACCAGAGAAACGTGCCTTCGTCAAAGCTGTTACCCGACGCATCACCGGAGAAGCATGTCACCACCGCAAGGGTCGCCGTCGCAATCACCGGAGAAGCGTGTCGCAGGGCCTGTTGTGGCTCCAAAGTTACAGAGTTTGCCGCAAGGCCGTCGGGCGTGCACGCATCGTCTTCACATCGTCGCATCAAGGGCGCCATCTTATTGCATCGCACCGGATTGTCGCATCGCATCGAGGCGCCATCTTGCTGCATCGTAACCGGGCCGCAGTACGAGAATCTACGCACCACCTCCTCTCCGGTAAGGACCAAGACACATCCCCTACTCTGCGCAAGCATTGAGGCGCAACGCATCGTCTTCCCCCGAAGCAAGGAACCAACGCATCTCCAACTCTGCGAGCCTTTTGTTTGTTTTGCGTTACGCATCCAGGTACTTTTGTGAGAACTGTGTCGCACTTACCATCAACTTGAACAAAGTGACTTCTACCATCTTTAAGTCTATTTGAAGTACAGTATTGTGGATTTTTGTCGTTTGTGGTCTTGTGTTTAGTCTATATAAAGAATACTTATTTTTATAAAACCTGTGTTGTGTCCATCTGTAGTGTTTTCAGTATATTACTGTATGTGTTCACAAATGCTTAACACACTGCCTCTGAGATAAGCCTGTCTGCTCATGCCAAGCTACCAAGGGGGTGAGCAGGGGTTATTTTAGTAGTGTATCCCCCTTACCCTGACTAGAAGCAAGGGTCCCTATTTGGTCAAAGGTGTATACCATTGCCAACTAGAGACCCCCAGTTCTAACATTGGTGGTCAGCGGTGAGGATCCTGGACTTGCATTTGTGACTCATATACAGTGATTGGTGTACACTTCTAGTGAGTGCAGACCAAACGTGACCACATACATTTTTCGTAGAATTTTTTTCCTTGGACTGTTATTTTTCCTGAGAACTGCCAATTCTTACTGCCATGAGTAGACCAGCATCTGTTGCATCTATGGATCTAGATTTTGAGGAAGAGAGGTTGGAAACCTACAATTTGAAACAGCTCAAGCATCTCTGCAGAAAATTGAAAGTTGCTACTCCAGGCATTTCCAAAAAGGATGACTACCAAAAGGCGCTAAGGGCCTGGGTAGAAGCAAGAAATGCCCCTGAGCTGGTGGTGGAGATAGCTGGGGATGCAGATGGGCAACTAGATAGGCCAGTGTTTCCAGCCAGTGATGGGGTACCGTCCCCACCTGGCAGTAGCGTCTCACCCAAAGGCATGTCCCCCAGAGAGCTGGAAGAAAGGGACAGAAACAGGGTGCACAAGCTGGAAATGGCTAAGCTTAAGATGGAGAGTCAGAGGGAATTGGAGAATAACAGGTTGTCCTTGGAGAGAGAGAGAATGAGAATGGAGCATGAGAGGATGTTGAAGGAGTTAGAGATCAAGGCAAAGGGCTTAGAGATCAATCCCTCTGGTGGCAGTGCACCATCTCTGCCTTCAGAAGGCAGGGTACATATACCCAAAGATGTCATCTAAGATTTCCATAAACATGAGGATATTGGGTAGGGGTGGGCGGAATTTGCGTAGTCGCGCTACGCAAAGCTCCGCGAAATGGTAAAAAATCTCCGCGAGCACGCAAAAGTTCCGCGAACACGCGGAATTGCTTTTTCCGCCCGTTTGCGATGCTTTTTTCCTGTTCGCGAACGCTGTTTGCGTGCTCGGGGAGAAATATCTCGCGAACACGCATTTTGAAAGCGCAAACAAGCAAAAAATTCCGCGAAGTCGCGGATCGCGGAATTTTCGGCAATTTCGCGTTCTCCGCGGAACGCGAAATTACCCAAATTCCGCGAGCGGAACGGAATTTACTGCCCAGGCCTAATATTGGGCAGTGGTTTGCAGCCTATGAGATAGCATTGTTGGCCCACCGGGTCCCTGAGAAGGATTGGGGAGCGGGGTTGTGGGGCCGCTTTGTGAGTGAAGGGAGGGATACCTTGTTAGACCTACCCATTGAAAATAGGATGTCTTATGCCCACATGAAGGAAGCCCTGATGACAAGGTATGGTTTGCCCCCAGAACTCTATAGACAGAGATTCAGGAATTGTAAGAAGATGGAGGGAACCACATGGGTAGAATATGTATCCTTCTTTTGCAGAGCTATGGATGGTTGGGTGACGGGTAGCAAAGTGGATACTTTTGAAGCGCTATATGATTTGTTTGCATGGGAGCACTTGTTTGCTAATTGTTTTCCAGAGCTACGCCAGCACCTTATTGATAGCAAGTTGACTAACCCTAGGAAGCTTGCTGAGGAGGCGGACTGCTGGGTCAGTACCAGGGTCCACAAGGGTCATGTGGGAGACTCCGCCAAAGGTGGGCAGGGTCCCGAGCAGAAGAGTGGGGGGGACAGGGTAAACAGAGGGAGTTCCAGAAAGGGCCCCAAAGTAATTCCCAAGGGAACCAAGGGAAGGGTTCCCAGCCTCCCCCTGAGAAGAAGCAGGAGGCCCGACAGGTAAACCTGTTTAGAGGGGCCCCTACAAGTGCTTTACGTGTGGTCAAGTGGGCCACCGTTGGTATGATGCACAATGTCCCCTGAAGGATTCCAAAGCACCACCACGTGCACCACCCCGTCAGATGGCAAGTGTAGCCCTGGGGGGGCAGGAAATGGGTGCCCAAGGTGGGTGGGGTCCCGCAGAAATGTCCCTTGTCTCTTTAGGAGACTTTGAGATGGTCCCTAAAGCTCAACTGCCTGATAACACTAAAAAATACAGGTAGTGGGTGACCATCAATGGCCATAGAGTGGAGGCTCTTAGAGACACCGGAGCCAGTGTGACAGCTGTCAGGTGACACTTGGTGTCTGAAGAGCAGGTGGTCCCCAATGCATTCTTCCCAGTTGTTGCCGCTGACAACACAGAGAGCCACTGCAAGGTGGCTGTCACGGAATCCCTTGGGAGTGGACCCCACAAGTCACGCCCAATATTGACGTTTTAACCCTCCTCCGTGCACAGGAATGGGCTGGCCCCTTTAAGACCACTTGGGACCTGCGGGAGGACGTGTCTGGAAGCGGGACGTTGGACCCTCTCCTCCTAACAGGAGGCATCGCCGAGGTGAAAGAGGAGGAGCGAGAACCAGGAAGTGCGCAAGCCGGAGAACGGAGTGAGGAAGACGACCGAGAGAGAAAACCGGAGGAGCAGTTGCTGTATCCCAAGTCAACCGGCGGTCCTGAGGTCCAGGAGAAGGAGCAGGAGAAGGTTCCGATGCCAGGAGGCCAACGACCCCACGCGTCGCCCCGCCACTCTCCAGGAGGAGTGTGGCTGGAGCATGTACGACGTCGTCTGCGGGGGCTTTCTTTTCACGGGGGAACGGGTAGGTTGTGAGGGTGGGCTCCGTTTTTCCTCTAGGTTTATTACACGTGGTGGTGGTCCGCGGTGAACCCTCGCACACCCCCTTCCCTTGCTAAATGCGACTCCGTCGTACATTCCACTGACCTGTGGCTCTTTTTCTTTTATTTTACATAACGCCCGGAGTTTCCCCTGCCGGAGCTGAAAGCAATTGGAGTTATCCCTGAAGCCTTCCAGCCACCAAAATTACCCTGGATAACAGAGACAGTTTTGTTTTCTCCTTCCTCCTCGCCCCTGACAGTACTTTGTGGCCACTACTTCTTTTTGAGTAATGTTTATCCCTGTATAATAAACCTCCATACAACCGAACCTTCCAGGTCTCCTCCTCTTGTTGGGTCCTCCTCTCCTTTGTGCCTACAACCATTCACGGGCCCATGACAACTTGGTGTCAGAAGTGGGATCACACCGTCTGATACAGGATGGAAAACCTCATCGCCCAAATGAGAGAGGGACAAAGCAAACTCGAGTGGGCCATGGAAAAATCCGCCGGCCAAGCTGAGATGGACAGAGCTGTCTTTACTTCAGCGATACAGACTCAGGCTGACAACCTTACTAAATTGGCTGAGGGACAGTCACAGCTGATGACAGCCTTGGGGCAAGGGAGAGCGACCGCTCTGCCTGGTACCTTGGTCCCCTTACAAAAATATGTACCAGGAGACAATCCAGTTTCCTTCTTTCTAAATTTCGAAAGAGCTGCTAGGGCCAGCGCTTGGCCCGGAGACCGGTGGCCGTTCTATCTGGCTCCTTTACTCACCGGGGAGGCACAGGCGGCCTACCAGATGGCCAATAGGGATGGTACAGCCGCCTACGGCCATGTGAAACAATTCATTTTGGACAGACTGGGCGTCGACGAGGAGGCCCATCGCCTGAAGTTTAGACAAGAACGGGGTATACCAGATGACACCCCGAAGACTTTATTTTATAAATTGAAGGACGCCGCCGACCGCTGTTTAAAACCGCTAGAGTCCACCCGCGAGGAAATTATGGACAAAATTTACCTCGAGCAATATCTTGAGGCGCTACCCTATGGTACGCAACGGTGGTTGCGCCAACACGCGGGTCTGACCTTGGCACATGCCATAGAGATGGCTACATCATATTCCAGGGCACAAAACCGAACATCAATGAGGGAACCCAAGAAAAAACCCAAAATCCCACAAGTTGGAAGGGTTGAGAAAAAAACGGTAAAACCACCATACGAACCCCCAAAGCCAAGATACGGGAAGCCAGCTGTCCTCCCTACCTCAGTGTTTTGAGTGTGGGGAGTGGGGGCATATCGCAAGGTACTGCAGAAGGAAAAGGGAGAAAACAGAGGACGAACCCATGGATGTGAGCTATCTCCCTCGGTCCATCCTTTATGCCCAAGAAATGGGTCCTGTCTTCTATGTGAGTGTGTATCTGAACAACCAACCCGTAACTGCTCTGTTAGATTCAGGCTGCAAACATTCAGTGGTTAGAAAGGAACTCTTGTCCCCTTCCTCCCTACTTCCCAACAAGATAGTTAGAATAAGGTGTGTGCATGGTGATACAAAAGATTATCCGTTGGCCCGGGTGAACCTTAAAACCAAGCTGGGGGTTGGGTTTCAGATAGACGTAGGGGTTTTGCCTTATCTCCCTGAGCCTCTGATTATAGAAATAGACACCCCCTGTTTCCCTACCCTCATGCTAGAAGCCCTGTCCAAAACACCGAAGACTGATAGACCCGTGTTAGACTTGGCATCTTTTGGCGTGTTTCCCCTGACTTTTTGCTTTCTGACCTCCCGGTTTTGACTCTGTTTTTGCTGGTGTAATGATTCTGCGCACTTTCCTCACTGCTGTCCAGTGGGAAAGTGCAAGTGCTCCTGTATAAAATGTGTTATGGATGGGTGTTTCCATGATTGGCCTATTTGATTTATGTGTCAGTCCCTAGTAAAGTGCACTGCGAGTGCCAGGGCCTATAAATCAAATGCTGTTGGTGGGCTGCAGCACTGGATTGTGCCACCCACGCAAACAGCCCGTCAAGTGTAACTCTGGCCTGCCATTGCAGAGCCTGTGCGCAGCCTGGGGCTGCCATGTCGACTTGGCAAGTGCACACACTTGCAAGTCCCTAAACCTTCCCTTTTCTACATGTTAGTCACCCCTAAGGTAGGCCCAAGGTACCCCTGTGGGCAGGGGTGCATTGTATGTGAAAGGTAGGACATGCCCTGGTGTGTGTGGCATGTCCTGATAGTGAATTACAGCCTATTTCGTTTTCACTATTGCAAGGCTACCTGTTCTCCATAGGCCAGAATGGGCAGTTTTGATTATTACAGCTTATAATCCTAACTGACCCAGAGAACATGGTAGAAAAACGAATTTAGTATGCCTGGACTCAGAATGATAAAATACATATTTTAGTGAAGTTGATTTTAACATTCTGTGTTTGAAAATACCACTTTTAGAAAGTGGGTATTTTCTTGTCTAACCATCCAAGCCTGCCTCTGCTAGGTTGTGTATTCCTTGTCTGGAGTGTGAGTGACAGGGGCTGGGGGATGCCAGGAAGACAGGGTGAGTCAGCACAGGGCTGAATAGCAAGATCTACATGTAGATGGGTGGGAGGAGATGCACCTGGGACCTGAATAGGGCTGGGCCTTCCCTCCACAATGCTGGCTCCACCTCCTGTGGTGCGTCTGATGTCCCTGGCCTGCACTGTGAAAGGAAAGAAGGAGACTTGTCAACAAAGTGCTCCAGGACTGACCAGAACTGGTTTGGACTAGGCAAAGGCCTCTCTGCCTTCAGAGGACAAAGAGAAATTGAGGATAAAAGGGGACCCAAACCCCAGAAAATTAGAACTCTTATGGATCAAGAAGACTGCCAAGAAGAAGAGCTGGAGAAGCTGTGAGGAGGAACTACCACTTTGCTGTGTGCTTTGCTGTGTTGGCCTGCAGTGGCTTCTTCTGTCTTGGGCAGTGAAAGGACTGGAACTGAACTTTCTGCAATCTACTTTATGAGTGTCTCCAAGGGCTTGAGGTAGAGCTTGCCCCCTGTTCAAGAAGTCTCAGGAACAGCAAAGACTTCAACCCCGACGACGTCGACGACGCCGCTGCCGACTCCGTGTCCTGACGGCACCGCAGAGGGCACCGCCGCAACGCCGCACCGCGACCCTGGTCTCACCGACGACGCCTGCTGACGCCGCCACCGAGCCGCTGCTCGCCACCGCGACCTGTGGGCACCGCACTCCGCACCGCCTCGCTTCACGACGACGCCGTGGCTTTCCCGATGACACCGCTCCACGCCGGACTCGGCGCCGCTGCTTGCACCGTGGTTCGGGGCACCGCTCGTAAGTTACACGGCGCACCGCCCTCATCCCGCACCGCAGCCTTGGCCCACCGGCGCCGGTGCCATCGACTCCAGTTCGTCAGCCGACGACAGCGCTTCAGCAACGACGACGCCGCTGCTGCCCCGTGACCTGCCAGCACCGTGGCGAGCACCGCCTTCATCTCACACCGCGACCCTGGTCTCACCGACGACGCCATCCGATGCCGCCACCGACCCGCTGCTCACATCGCGACCTGAGGGCACCGCACGCCACACCGCTGCACTTCGCACCGCAGCACCCGACGCCAGCCGACGCCAGCGCTCCTGACTTCAACCGAGAGGAGATCGATCTGCAACGCGTGTGACTTCGAGGGCCCAACGACGCCCGCACCGACCTCCGGAACCGACGCCTGCGGACGCCGTGCTTTCGGAAGCTCACCGCGAGGTCATCGATGCCCTGCATTTCTGAAAGGTACTGTTTGCGGGTCTTCCCGACACCGTAGCTGACCCGCGACGCCGCGGTCAGCCAGAACTGTTTGGATTTGTTTGTTCACGACGCCGTGATAGCACCGGACGGAGCTATTGACATCAAGGAACTGTTTTTAAAGACATTTTGAGAAGTAACTATTTTTGAAGTACTGCATAGTGGATTTTTATCGTATTTGGTCTTGTTTAAAGTATATAAAAATATTGGATATTTTTCTAAACTGGTGTGGTGTCCGTTTGTAGTGCTTACACTGTATTACTGTTGGTTTTGTGCAAATGCTTTACACACTGCCTCTAAGATTAGCCTGACTGCTCGTGCCAAGCTACCAAGGGGTGAGCAGGGGTTATTTTAGGAGTGTAACTCCCTTACCCTGACTAGGAAGAAGGATCCCTACTTGGACAAAGGTGCAAGCCCTTGCCAACTAGAGATCCCATTTCTAACATTGGTTGTCAGCGGTGAGGATAGGACTTGTGTTTGCAATTGACTTACAGTGATTGGTGTGCACTACTACCATATCGCAGACCATTACGTACCACTTACAGGTTCTTTTTCTTTTTGGCCTATTTTTGATCTTGCCAGTTTGAACTTCCTACTTCAACATGCCTGAATCAATAGCATCATCAATTGCATCAGTAGAAATTGCCTTTGAGGAGGATCGATTGGAAACCTACAATGTGAAGGATTTAAAATCGATTTGCAAAAACCTGAAAGTCCAGGTCAGAGGCCTCACCAGGAAGGAGGAGCTACAGAAGGCGCTGAGGGCCTGGGTAGCAGCCAGAGATGCCAGTGGGTAATCTGGTGATCTCAATGGAGAGGTGGAGGAGCCTGTTCCTAGGGTGGATGTGCTTTTGGGAGGGGGGGAACCCTCCAGGCCAGGCAGCAGTAGTTTGTCCCCAGAGGAGCTGGAGGACAGGCGGGAAGTAAGGAGGTTTGAATTGGAGAAACTCAGAATAGAAAGTGAGAGGGAAGAGAAAAGAATAGCCATGGAGGAAAAGAAAATGATGTTAGATCATGAGAAAGTGATTAAGGAGCTGGAGCTAAAGAGTAGATCCGGTTCAGATGGTGGCAGCAATTCTTCAGCACACACAGATAGGATCGTGCACATCCCCAAGAATGTAGGGAAAGAGTACAAAAAGGGTGATGACATACAAAGGTGGTTTCAAGGGTACGAGTCGTCTATTCATATGAATGGGGTCCCTGAGAGGAACTGGGGAGCGGGGTTGTGGCCTCTCTTTCCAGAGGAAGCTAGGGATACTCTGATAGCTTTGGGTAAGGGGCAGGACCTCACCTATGCTGACATGAAAGACGCTCTCCTCACCAGGTATGGGCTCACTCCTGAGAAGTACAGGGAGGGATCAGTTTAGGTCCAGTAAAAAGTCTGAGGCCAACACTTGGTTGGAATGTGTGGATATGTTCTGTAGGTCTCTGGATGGTTGGGTGAAGGGCAGTAATGTAACAGATTTTCAGGGGCTCTACAATTTGATTGCATGGGAGCACTTGTCTAGTCTATGTTTTGCAGATCTGCGCCAGCAACTAGTTGATAGTAAGCTAACTGACCCCAGGAAGCTTGCTATGGAGGCGGACCGCTGGGTGAGTACCAGGGTCCACAAGAAAGCGTTTGGGGGAGACTCAGCCAAAGGTGGGCAGGGTCCCCAGCAGAAAAGTGGGGGGACAAGGGTAAAGCACAGGAGTTCTCTAAAGGGCCCCAAACTAGTACCCAGGGTAAAGGTTCCCAGCCCCCCGGTGATAAGAAGAAAGGGGTCTCTACAGGAAAGCCTGCTGAGACCGGCCCCCATAAGTGTTATGCATGTGACCAGGTAGGTCACTTTAAGGAGGACCCCAAGTGCCCAAAGGGACACAGCCACCCACCGGTGGACAGTCCAAAGTGTTGGCCAGTGTAGCGCTTGGGGAGGAGGGGTGCCCACAGGAGGGTGGGGATCCGCAGAAATGACCCTTGTCTCACTAGGGGACTGTGAGATGGTCCCAGGAAACCAGGTGCCCCCTAACACAAAGAAATATAGCACCTGGGTGACCATTAATGGGAACAGGGTAGAGGCTCTCAGAGATACTGGAGCCAGTGTGACCTCAGTCCGGTGTCACCTGGTCTCTGAGAAGCAAGTAGTCCCAGGGGCATTCCACCAAGTAGTTGCTGTAGATAACTCTGAGCGCCAGTGTATGGTGGCTAACCCTGGGCGTAGTTCGCGAAGTAGCGCTTCGCGAAGCTACGCAAAGTGCAGTTCGCACTACGCGAGCTACGCGTAGCACTACGCGAACTGCGTAGTGCGTGTTCGCAATGATTGCACAGTGCCGGATGCTTGTCCGCACTGTGCAATCATTGAAAACGGCATCTTGCACAGTGCGAGCTGTCTTTTACTGCCTCTCGAGTAGATTTTTACTCGAGCGGCAGCTTTCTCAACGCGGACTGGTAGTTTCTCATCGCGAGCGGTCGCGAGCATACGCGACCACTCGCAATGAGAAACCTGACCTCCCGCGTTGAGAATCTCGCCGGGAGGTTTATTTTCCACGCTCGCGATCGGCAACTTGATGTTGCTGATCGCGAACGAGAAAAAAGTATCGCCGGGATGTCATTTTGCTTGCTCGCGGTCGCCAACTTGGCGTTGAGGACCGCAAGCAAGCAAAAAATGACCGCTGCACTACGCTACGCTACGCGTGTTTGCACTGTGCTACGTGCAATTTGCGTAGTGCGAAGTAGCGCAAACTTCGCAAACTACGCGAGCGTAGCGTAGTTCTCCGCCCAGGCCTAATGGTGGCACAAGTTCCCTTTGAATGGGGGGGGGTCTCAGGTCCCTTGAGGGTGGTTGTGAGCCCCACCATGCCTGTAGATTGTCTGCTAGGTAACGACCTGGAGCAGTCCTTATGGAAGGATGTTGAGCTCAGGTCTCACTTGGAGATGCTTGGGTTGCCAGAGTGGGCATGCGTGTCTCCTCGGTCAATGGCAGCCAGGAAGGGTGATCAAGAGGACTTGGAGCCTGAAACAGTGGCCCAAGTCCCTGCCAAGAGAAAGGGCAGGGGGCGTGGGAAACCGGCCCCCGAAGTTCCCACGGACCGGGAGGAGGCGGACCTCGAGGGGACGCCCGGTGCCTACAGGGGAGCAGGTAGCCGAACTGGGAGACATCTCTGAGCTGACCCATTGGCAGCAAGAAGGGGGTCCCACCAGGAGGAGTTCTGCAGGGAGCAGAACGAGTGCCCTACTCTGGAGGGTCTGCGGCGGCAGGCTGCAGACCAGGCAGCTGGTAATCAGTCCGGGTCACATCTGATCTACTAGGAGAATGGTCTCCTCTACAGTGAGCCTAAGGTTGCTGAGCCTGGGTCAGCCCGTGTGCTGGTGGTACCCCAGCGCTTCAGGACCTTCCTACTGGGTCTGGCTCATGACGTGCCTTTGGCAGGACATTTGGGGCAGGACAAGACCTTTGACAGGCTTGTCACCCACTTCTTTTGGCCCCAAATGCGAAGGCAGTCAGATGCACACTGTAGGTCTTGCCAAACTTGCCAGGCAAGTGGTAAGAGTGGGAGGAAGGTCAAAGCTCCTCTCCAACCTTTTCCTGTTGTTGGAACACCCTTTGAAAGGGTAGGGATGGATATTGTGGGGCCACTGGATCCCAAGACAGCCATGGGCAACAGGTACATCCTGGTCTTGGTGGACCATGCCACCCGGTACCCGGAGGCAATCCCTCTCAGGACAACAACGGCGCCAGTGGTGGGCCGGGCGTTGATGGGGATCTTTTCCCGTGTGGGATTCCCCAGAGAGGTGGTTTCTGACAGGGGGACCAATTTCATATCCAAGTATATGACATCCCTGTGGAAGGAGTGTGGTGTAACCTACAAGTTCACCACTCCTTACCACCCCCAAGGAAATGGTCTGGTGGAGAGATTCAACCAGACCTTGAAAGGCATGATCAAGGGTCTAACAGAACCCATGAGGCGTAAGTGGGACGTCCTCTTACCATGCCTACTCTTTGCATACAGGGAGGTGCCTCAGAAGTCTCTTGGGTACAGCCCCTTTGAGCTCCGGTATGGCCACCCTGTCAGAGGACCTCTGAGTTTGGTAAAGGAAGGCTGGGAGGCAGCTCCCAGGAAAACTCCCCAGGATGTGTTTAGTTACATGCTGGCCTTTAGAAACCAAACTGCCCGCTTCAGGAAACTCGCTCAGGCGAACCTAGAAGCAAGCCAGGAAGAAATGAAAAGGTGGTATGACCAGAATGCCACTCTGGTCGAATTTCAACCTGGGCAAAAAGTGTGGGTCATGGCCCCAGTGGAACCTTGTGCCTTGCAGGACAAGTGGACTGGGCCATATGAGGTGGTGGAGCGCAAAAGTGACGTCACCTACCTGGTGGATTTGCAGGCTCCAAGGAACCCTTTGAGGGTCCTTCACGTGAACCGCCTCAAGCCCCACTTCGAGAGGTCCGAAGTAAGTATGCTCTTGGCGACAGATGATGGGGTGGAAGAGGAGAGCGAGCCTCTCCCTGACCTCCTGTCTACCAAGGAGCATGATGGGTCAGTGGAAGGTGTGATCCTCTCCCCTACACTGACTCCAGGAGCAGCAGGGGGACTGTCACCAGTTGTTGGGACGGTTCGCCCCACTGTTCTCTCTGACCCCCGGTGTTACTCACTGGTGTACCCATGACGTGGACACTGGTGACAGCCCTCCTGTGAAGCACAAGATTTACAGGTTGACTGACCGGGTCAGGGCCAGCATCAAGGAGGAGGTCTCCAAGATGTTGGTGTTAGGGGTGATTGAGCCCTCCAACAGTCCTTGGGCCAGCCCAGTGGTCTTGGTCCCAAAGGCTGCTGCACCCGGTGCCACTCCAGAACTCTGGTTTTGTGTGGACTACCGTGGGCTCAATGCCGTCACCAGGACTGACGCGCACCCCATCCCCAGAGCTGATGAGCTCATTGATCGGTTGGGAGCTGCCCGGTTCCTCAGCACGTTTGATTTAAAGTCTGGGTACTGGCAGATTGCCTTAACCGATGGGGCCAAGGAGAGGTCAGCATTCTCAACCCCAGAAGGTCATTACCAATTTCGGGTGATGCCCTTTGGGTTGAGGAATGCCCCTGCCACCTTTCAGAGGTTGGTCAATCGGGTGTTGGCTGGACTGGAGGATTTCAGTGCCGCCTACCTGGATGACATTGCTGTGTTCAGTTCCAGCTGGGAAGAACATTTACAGCACCTTGAGAAAGTGTTGAGGGCTCTGCAAGGTGCAGGCCTCACGATCAAGGCCAGTAAGTGCCAGATCGGGCAGGGTTCTGTGGTGTACTTGGGACACCAGGTAGGAAGCGGCCAGGTGGCGCCCCTACAACCCAAGATTGACACCATTCTGGCTTGGGAGCCCCCAAGACCCAGACAGAGGTGAGAGCCTTCTTAGGTCTCACCGGCTACTATAGGAGATTTGTTAAGGGCTATGGCACCATCGTTGCCCCCTTAACAGAGCTGACTTCTAAGAAGCAGCCCAGGAAAGTGATCTGGACTGAGTCCTGCCAGAAAGCTTTTGATGCCCTGAAGGCAGCCATGTGCACGGCGCCCGTGCTCAAGGCACCTGACTTCTCCAAGGAATTCGTCGTGCAGACTGACGCTTCAGAGCATGGTGTGGGAGCGGTGCTCTCACAACTGAACGAAGAGGGCCTGGATCAGCCTGTAGTCTTCCTTAGCAGGAGACTACTCCCAGGGAACAGAGGTGGAGTGCCATAGAAAGGGAAGCTTTTGCTGTGGTCTGGGCGCTGAAGAAGTTGAGACCATACCTGTTTGGGACTCACTTCCGGGTTCAGACAGACCACAGGCCCCTCAGATGGTTGATGCAAATGAGGGGTGAGAATCCAAAACTGCTGAGGTGGTCCATCTCCCTACAGGGAATGGACTTTACGGTGGAACACCGTCCTGGTACAGAACACGCCAACGCAGATGGTCTGTCCAGGTTCTTCCGCCTTAGTGAAGAGAACTCCAATGGGGTTGGGTAGTTCTCCCTACTTTCAGCTGGAGGGGACATGTGTTAGACTTGGCATCTTTTGGCGTGTTTCCCCTGACTTTTTGCTTTCTGACCTCCCGGTTTTGACTCTGTTTTTGCTGGTGTAATGATTCTGCGCACTTTCCTCACTGCTGTCCAGTGGGAAAGTGCAAGTGCTCCTGTATAAAATGTGTTATGGATGGGTGTTTCCATGATTGGCCTATTTGATTTATGTGCCAGTCCCTAGTAAAGTGCACTGCGAGTGCCAAGGCCTATAAATCAAATGCTGTTGGTGGGCTGCAGCACTGGATTGTGCCACCCACGCAAACAGCCCGTCAAGTGTAACTCTGGCCTGCCATTGCAGAGCCTGTGCGCAGCCTGGGGCTGCCATGTCGACTTGGCAAGTGCACACACTTGCAAGTCCCTAAACCTTCCCTTTTCTACATGTTAGTCACCCCTAAGGTAGGCCCAAGGTACCCCTGTGGGCAGGGTGCATTGTATGTGAAAGGTAGGACATGCCCTGGTGTGTGTGGCATGTCCTGATAGTGAATTACAGCCTATTTCGTTTTCACTATTGCAAGGCTACCTGTTCTCCATAGGCCAGAATGGGCAGTTTTGATTATTACAGCTTATAATCCTAACTGACCCAGAGAACATGGTAGAAAAACGAATTTAGTATGCCTGGACTCAGAATGATAAAATACATCCTTTAGTGAAGTTGATTTTAACATTCTGTGTTTGAAAATACCACTTTTAGAAAGTGGGTATTTTCTTGTCTAACCATCCAAGCCTGCCTCTGCTAGGTTGTGTATTCCTTGTCTGGAGTGTGAGTGACAGGGGCTGGGGGATGCCAGGAGACAGGGTGAGTCAGCACAGGGCTGAATAGCAAGATCTACATGTAGATGGGTGGGAGGAGATGCACCTGGGACCTGAATAGGGCTGGGCCTTCCCTCCACAATGCTGGCTCCACCTCCTGTGGTGCGTCTGATGTCCCTGGCCTGCACTGTGAAAGGAAAGAAGGAGACTTGTCAACAAAGTGCTCCAGGACTGACCAGAACTGGTTTGGACTAGGCAAAGGCCTCTCTGCCTTCAGAGGACAAAGAGAAATTGAGGATAAAAAGGGGGACCCAAACCCCAGAAAATTAGAACTCTTATGGATCAAGAAGACTGCCAAGAAGAAGAGCTGGAGAAGCTGTGAGGAGGAACTACCACTTTGCTGTGTGCTTTGCTGTGTTGGCCTGCAGTGGCTGCTTCTGTCTTGGGCAGTGAAAGGACTGGAACTGAACTTTCTGTAATCTACTTTATGAGTGTCTCCAAGGGCTTGAGATAGAGCTTGCCCCCTGTTCAAGAAGTCTCAGGAACAGCAAAGACTTCAACCCCGACGACGTCGACGACGCCGCTGCCGACTCCGTGTCCTGACGGCACCGCAGAGGGCACCGCCGCAACGCCGCACCACGACCCTGGTCTCACCGACGACGCCTGCTGATGCCGCCACCGAGCCGCTGCTCGCACCGCGACCTGTGGGCACCGCACTCCGCACCGCCTCGCGACGACGCCGTGGCCTTCCCGACGACGCCGCTCCACGCCGGACTCGACGCCGCTGCTTGCACCGTGGTTCGGGGCACCGCTCGTAAGTTACACGACGCACCGCCCTCATCCCGCACCGCAGCCTTGGCCCACCGACGCCGGTGCCATCGACTCCAGTTCGTCAGCCAACGACAGCGCTTCAGCAACGACGACGCCGCTGCTGCCCCGTGACCTGCCAGCACCGTGACGAGCACCGCCTTCATCTCACACCGCGACCCTGGTCTCACCGACGATGCCATCCGACGCCGCCACCGAGCCGCTGCTCGCACCGCGACCTGAGGGCACCGCACGCCGCACCGCTGCACTTCGCACCGCAGCTCCCGACGCCAGCCGACGCCAGCGCTCCTGACTTCAACCGAGAGGAGATCGATCTGCAACGCGTGTGACTTCGAGGGCCCAACGACACCCGCACCGACCTCCGGAACCGACGCCTGCGGACGCCGTGCTTTCGGAAGCTCACCGCGAGGTCATCGACGCCCTGCATTTCTGAAAGGTACTGTTTGCGGGTCTTCCCGACACCGTAGCTGACCCGCGACGCCGCGGTCAGCCAGAACTGTTTGGATTTGTTTGTTCACGACGCCGTGATAGCCCCGGACGGAGCTATTGACATCAAGGAATTGTTTTTAAAGACATTTTGAGAAGTAACTATTTTTGAAGTACTGCATAGTGGATTTTTATCGTATTTGGTCTTGTTTAAAGTATATAAAAATATTGGATATTTTTCTAAACTGGTGTGGTGTCCGTTTGTAGTGCTTACACTGGATTACTGTTGGTTTTGTGCAAATGCTTTACACACTGCCTCTAAGATTAGCCTGACTGCTCTCGCCAAGCTACCAAGGGGGTGAGCAGGGGTTATTTTAGGAGTGTAACTCCCTTACCCTGACTAGGAAGAAGGATCCCTACTTGGACAAAGGTGCAAGCCCTTGCCAACTAGAGATCCCATTTCTAACAACCCCATAATAACCTATTGACCTCTGAGCCCTGGGCCATCGACACGCATTTTAGTACGGCCCAACTCAATGACGCTACTCTTAGTAACGCGTGGCAGAGCGCCAGAGAAACACAGCAGTCCCCACAATGGGTGTATCCCTGTTTCATTGAACAGAACAGGCTTCTTTATAGGGTGGCAAAGGACGGTGAAGAGCCCCAGCTATTAGTACCAACCGGGTTCAGGGATCAGGTCCTTTTTTTGGCTCATGCACATCTCCTTGCAGGGCATTGTGGGGCCGAAAAAACAGCACAGTCTATACTCCGAAGTTTTTTCTGGCCAGGGGTCCATACGCAACTACGAAAATACTGTCAGGAATGCCAGATATGCCAGAAGAAAAACCCTTATGTCCCACCAACCGTCCCATTGAATCCACTTCCCATTATTGGCAGGCCATTCGACAGAATCGGTATGGACCTTATAGGTCCCCTTCCCAAGTCCATCCGGGGTTACCAGTATGTCCTTGTTATAGTGGATTACGCCACAAGATATCCTGAAGCTCTTCCCTTAAGGTCGGCCACGTCCACCACGATAGCTCAGAGACTGATAGAAGTCTTCTCGAGAATGGGGTTTCCCCGTGATATAGTCACTGACCAAGGGACTCCCTTTGTGTCGAGGCTAATGAGGCAGGTTTGTAAGGAATTGAATATTCGACACATAAAGACGTCAGTCTACCATCCCCAGACGGACGGGCTTGTAGAGCGCTACAATGGCAGTCTCAAGCTCACCCTTAAGAAGATGCTCACTGGGGATGGAAAAAACTGGGACCAGCTACTGCCCTTAGCATTGTTCGTACTCAGAAGCCAGACCCAGAGTAGTCTTGGTATATCCCCTTTTGAGCTACTCTTTGGTCGGAAGCCTCGAACACTCTTAGAGATCACAAAAGAGAGTTGGGAAAAGGAGGGGGTTCAGGAAGCCCAATCCCTGTTGGATTATGCAAACCAAATTAAGTCCCGTTTGCACAAACTGAGAACCCTAGCTCATGAGTCACTGGAAGAGGCCCAACGAAAACAAAAAAACTTTTATGACAAAGGGAGGAAGTGGCGGGAGCTAGACGTAGGAGACTGGGCTCTAGTCCTTCTTCCATCCTCCTCTCACAAGTTGAGGAAGGAATGGCAAGGACCTTTTCAAGTTATAAGAAAAATAGGAAAAACGACATACATCCTAAGCCTCTCTCCGAGAAAAACACAAATGTACCATATAAACCTCTTAAAAAAATGGCTGGGCCCTCCACCTAACCAGACCCATAGTGTATCCACCGTGGAAACCCCGGTCCACACTGTACAGGATACCATAATCAACACAGATTTGACAGACAAGGAGGGGAAGAAATCCGGGCCCTCCTCCTTACTCATAAAGAGATCTTCTCCGATCTACCTGGCCGGACCCATTTGGTTGAGCATTCGATCCCGACTCAAGAAGGAGTCGTGATTAGACAGAAACCCTATAGGGTCCCTGAGGCCCGGCGAGTTGCTCTCCAGAATGAGGCATCTCAAATGCTCAAAACAGGGGTCATAGTACCCTCCCAGAGCAATTGGTCTTCGCCAGTGGTGCTTGTCCCAAAACCGGATGGCAGCATTCGGTTTTGTATTGACTTTCGAGCAATAAACCGCATCTCAAAACAGGACGGTTATCCCCTTCCCAGGGTTGATGAACTGATAGAGCGCCTTGGTGAGGCTCGGTACATTTCCACGATCGATCTCACCAAGGGCTACTGGCAAATACCCCTAAAACCTGCTGATCAAGAAAAGACGGCTTTTGCTACCCCCAATGGCCTATACCACTTTACGGTCCTCCCGTTTGGGTTGCATGGGGCCCCGGCTAGTTTCCAGAGGCTGATGGATGCGGTGTTGGCACCTCACCTGTCCTACGCCTATCTGGACGATATTGTGGTATACAGCAAGTCGTGGCAAGAACACCTGCAACATCTCCAGGCCGTCCTTACCGAGCTTGGGCTTGCTCGTTTACACATCAATGCGAAAAAGTCCAGGTACGCTTTCCAGAAAGTCAAATATTTGGGATACGTCCTAGGGAAGGGTCAAATAGAACCCCAGACGGAGAAGGTAAAAGCCATCCAAAACACACCATTCCCTACTACCAAACGTGACCTTAGGGCTTTCCTGGGATTAGTGGGGTACTACAGACGCTTCATCCCCCAGTTTTCCGAGGTCGCTGCCCCCCTCACGGATCTTCTAAAGAAGTCAGTCTCTGCCTCGCGGTTACGTACCCCCTCGGGCCCTGAAGACCAGGCCTTTCTGTCCCTTAAAGGCGCCCTGACGACCTCCCCTGTGCTAATGACACTGAACTTCCAAAAACCCTCTATCCTCCAGACGGACACCTCAGGGGTGGGTATCGGTGCGTTATTGTCCCAGGTCGATAGCGAGGGGGCTGAGAGGCCTGTCATCTATATCAGCAGGAAGTTGTTCCCGAGAGAGAGGATCTATCCCACGATAGAGAAGGAGTGCCTGGCTGTGAGGTGGGGGATTGAGAAGCTGCGCTACTATCTCGAGGGTAGACCCTTTATTCTGTATACTGACCATGCCCCCTTGACTTGGCTCCAGCGGAATAAAGGTTGCAACGACCGTGTGCTCCGGTGGTTCCTGACCCTACAACCTTTCCAGTTTGTCGTTCATCACCGTAAGGGCACGGAGCAGGAGAACGCTGACTTTCTCTCCCGCTATCCCCTTTCCCCGGATCGGGGAAACCTAGGGGGGAGGATGTGTCACGGAATCCCTAGGGAGTGGGCCCCACAAGTCATGCCCGATTATTGACGTTTTAACCCTCCTCCGTGCACAGGAATGGGCTGGCCCCTTTAAGACTGCTTGGGACCTGCGGGAGGACGTGTCTGGAAGCGGGACATTGGACCCTCTCCTCCTATTAGGAGGCATCGCCGAGGTGAAAGAGAAGGTTGCTGTATCCCGAGTCAACCGGCGGTCCTGAGGTCCAGGAGAAGGAGCAGGAGAAGGATCCGACGCCAGGAGGCCAACGACCCCACGCGTTGCCCCGCCACTCTCCAGGAGGAGTGTGGCTGGAGCAGGTATGGTGTCGTCTGCAGGGGCTTTCTTTTTCACGGGGGGAACAGGTAGGTTGTGAGAGTGGGCACCGTTTTTTCCTCTAGGTTGATTACACGTGGTGGTGGTCCGCGGTGAACCCTCGCACACCCCCTTCCCTTGCTAAATGCGACTCCGTTGTACATTCCACTGACCTGTGGCTCTTTTTCTTTTGTTTTACATAACGCCCGGATGTTCCCCTGCCGGAGCTGAAAGCAAGTGGAATTATCCCTGAAGCCTTCCAGCCACCAAAATTACCCTGGATAACAGAGACAGTTTTGTTTTCTCCTTCCTCCTCGCCCCTGACAGTACTTGGTGGCCACTACTTCTTTTTGAGTTATGTTTATCCCTGTATAATAAACCTCCATACAACCGAACCTTCCAGGTCTCCTCCTCCTCTTGTTGGGTCCTCCTCTCCTTTGTGCCTACAACCATTCACGGGCCCGCGACAGTGGCTCAGGTTCCCTTTGAGTGGGGGGGGATCTCTGGTACTCTTCAAGTAGCTGTGAGGCCAGCCATGCCTGTGGATTGTCTGTTGGGCAATGATTTAGAGAGCTCCCCTTGGCCTAAGGTGGAGAAGAAGGCTCATTTGGAGATGTTGGGTCTGCCTGAGTGGGCGTGTGTGACCACTCGGTCTATGGCAGCCAGTAGGGGTGATCAAGAGATCCTGAAGCCTGAAAGTATGGCCCAGGTACCTGCCTTAAAGAGAAGAGGTAGGGGGCGCGGGAAACCCGCTCCCATTTTTCCCACGGTCCAGGAGGAGGCAGACCTTGAGGGGGATGCCCTGGAACCTACAGTGGAGCAAGTTGCTGAACTGGGGTCCTGCCTGAGCTGACCCATTGGAAGCAAGAAGGAGGACCCTCCAGGGAGGAATTTTGGGCAAAGCAGAAGAAGTGCCCTTCTCTTGTGGGTTTGCGGCAACAGGCCACAAACCAGGCAGCAGGTGATCAGTCTGGATCACATTGGATCTACTGGGAGAACGACCTCCTGTATAGCGAGCCTAAGGTTGCTGAGCCTGGGTCAGCCCGTGTGCTGGCAGTACCCCAGCGCTTCAGAGCATTCCTACTGGGGTTGGCTCATGGTATGCCTTTAGCTGGACATCTGGGGCAGGACAAGACCTTTGAAAGGCTTGTTATCCACTTTTATTGGCCCCAGATGCGGACAAGTTCAGACACTCATTGTAGGACATGTCAAACTTGCCAGGCAAGTGGGAAAAGTGGAAGGAAGCAAAAGGCTTCTCTCCAACCATTCCATGTAGTCAGTACCCCCTTTGAATGGGTGGGCATTGACGTTGTGGGGCCAGTGGACCCCAAGACAGCCATGGGCAACAGGTTTATCCTGGTCTTGGTGAACCATGCTACCCGGTACCCGGAAGCCATCCCGCTCAGGACAGTGACGGCCCCCGTGGTGGGACGTGCACTGATGGGGATTTTCTCCCATGTGGGGTTCCCCAGAGAGGTGGTGTCAGACCGTGGTACCAACTTCATATCTAATTACATGAAGTCCCTGTGGCAGGAGTGCGGTGTAACATACAAGTTCACCACTCCTTACCACCCCCAAGGTAATGGGCTGGTTGAGAGATTCAATTGGACCCTTAAAGGCATGATTATGGGTCTTGAGGAACCTATGAGGCGTAAGTGGGACGTCCTCTTGCCATGCATTCTTTTTGCTTTCCGTGAGGTGCCACAGAAGTCCCTAGGGTTCAGCCCCTTTGAACTGCTGTATGGACACCCGATAAGAGGATCTTTGAGTCTGGTCAAGGAAGGCTGGGAGCAATCTCCCAGGAAACCTCCCCAGGATGTATACAGTTACAGGCTGGCCTTTAGGAACCAGACTCGGCGATTCAGACAACTCGCTCAGGTGAATCTGGAAGCCAGCCAGGAGGAAATGAAGCTGTGGTGTGATCAGAATGACACTCTGATTGAGCTTCAACCTGGACAGAAAGTTTAGGTCATGGCCCCTGTAGAGCCTTGTGCGCTCCAGGACAGGTGGACCGGACCATTTGAGGTGGTGGAGCGCAAGAGTGATGTCACCTATTTGGTGAACTTGCGGTCTCCTAGGAACCCTTTGCAGGTCCTGCATGTTAATTGCCTGAAGCCCCACTTGGAAAGGTCCGAAGTGGGCATGCTCCTAGCTACAGATGATGGAATGGAGGAGGAGACTGAGCCTCTTCCTGACCTCCTGTCTGCAACAGAGCAAGATGGGTCAGTGGATGGTGTCAACCTCTCTGCCACACTGACCCCTGAACAGCAGCAAGATTGTCGCCAACTGTTGGGGCAATTCTCTGATTTGTTTTCCCTGGTTCCTGGTGTCACTGAGTGGTGCGTCCATGATGTGGACACTGGGGACAGTCCTTCTGTTAAGCACAAGGCTTACAGAGTGACTGACAGGGTCAGAGCTTACATCAAGGAGGAGGTCTCCAAGATGTTTGCCTTAGGGGTGGTTGAGTCCTCTAACAGTCCTTGGGCCAGCCCAGTGGTCTTGGTCCCAAAGGCTGCCGCGCCTGGTGCCACACCCGAACTCCGGTTGTGTGTGGACTACCGAGGACTCAATTCAGTCACCAGGACTGACGCGCACCCCATCCCCAGAGCTGATAAGCTCATTGATCGGTTAGGGGCTGCATGGTACCTCAGCACGTTTTCTTTGATGTCTGGGTACTGGCAGATCGCCATGACTGATGGGGCCAAAGAGAGGTCAGCATTCTCCACACCAGATGGGCACTACCAATTCCGGGTTATGCCCTTTGGGATGAAGAATGCCCCTGCCACCTTTCAGAGGTTGGTCAACCAGGTGTTGGCTGGACTGGAGGATTTCAGTGCAGCCTACCTGGATGACATTGCAGTGTTCAGCACCAGTTGGGAAGAACATCTGCACCGCCTCTGGGAAGTGTTGATGGCACTGCGCAATGCAGGCCTCACGATCAAGGCGAGTAAGTGCCAGATCGGGCAGGGTTCCGTGGTGTACTTGGGGCCCCGGGTGGGGAGCGGCCAGGTGGTGCCCCTACAACCCAAGATTGATACCATCCTGGCATGGAAACCCCCAAAGACTGAGACGCAGGTGAGAGCCTTTTTAGGACTCACAGGGTACTACAGGAGATTTGTCAAGGGGTATGGCAACATTGATGCACCCTTGACTGAGCTGACTTCCAGGAAGCAGCCCAAGAAAGTGAACTGGACTGACACCTGTCAGAAGGCTTTTGACGCCCTGAAGACTGCCATGTGCACAGCACCCGTGCTTCAGGCGCCCAACTTCTCAAAGGAATTTGTTGTCCAAACAGACGCTTCAGAGCATGGTGTGGGGGCTGTTCTATCACAGATTAATGAGGAGGGCCTAGACCAACCTGTTGCCTTCATCAGTAGGAGGTTACTTCCAAGGGAACAGAGGTGGAGTGCAATTGAGCGTGAGGCATTTGCTGTGGTCTGGGCACTGAAGAAGTTGAGACCATACCTGTTTGGGACTCACTTCCGGGTTCAGACAGACCACAGGCCCCTCAGATGGTTGATGCAGATGAGGGATGAGAACCCAAAGTTGTTGAGGTGGTCCATTTCCCTACAGGGGATGAACTTTACGGTGGAACAGCGCCCTGGTACAGAACACGCCAATGCTGATGGTCTGTCCAGATTTTTCTGCCTTTGTAAAGAGAACTCCCAAGGGGAAGGGTAGTTCTCCCCACATTTCAGCCGGAGGGGACACGTGTTAGACCTGGTATCATTGGCGTGAGTCTCCCTTCCATTTTTTACTGATTGCCTCCTCTGTTTTTGATCTGTTTTGCTGGTTAGATGCTTTGGGCACCGTGCCACTGCTATTCAGTGCCACAGTGCAAGCGCTCCCTATGTTAAATTGGTGTATTGATTAGTGACTCCATAATTGGGTTATTTTATTTACTTGTCAGACTCTAGTACAGTGCACCATGGGTGCCCAGGGCTTATAAATCAAATACTGTTGGTGGGCTTGCAGCACTGGTTGTGCCACCCACAGAAGCAGCTTGTAAAGTGTGTCTCAGGCCTGCCATTGCAGAGCCTGTGTGCAGTCTAGTACTGCCATGTCGACTTGGTAAGTGCACCCACTAGCCAGTCCCTAAACCTTCCCTTTTCTTCATATCAGACACCCCTAAAGTGGGCCCAAGGGCAGGATGCATTATAAGTATAAGGTAGGACATGCCCTGGTGTGTGTGGCATCTCCTAATAGTGAATTACAGCCATTTTCGTTTTTCACTATTGCAAGGCTACCTGTTCCCCATAGGCCAGATTGGGCAGTTTAATTATAACATCTTATAATCCTAACTGACCCAGGGAACATGGTCGAAATTCGAATTTAGTATGCCTGAACTCAGAATGATAAAATACATCTTTTAGTGAAGTTGGTTTTAACATTCTGTGTTTGAAAATACCACTTTTAGAAAGTAGGTATTTTCTTGCCTAACCATCCAGCCTGCCTCTGCTAGCTTGTGTATTGTGTATCTGGTTTTGTGAGTGACAGGGGCTGGGGGATTCCAGGAGACAGGGTGAGTCAGCACAGGGCTGAATAGATCCATCTGCATGTAGAGTGGTGGAAGGAGTTTCACCTGGGCCTGAATAGGACTGTGCCTGCCTTCCACAATGCTGGCTCCACCTCCTGTGGTGTGTCTGATGAACCTACCCCACCCTGCCAAAGGAAAGAAGGAGTCATGTAAACAAAGTGCTCTAGGACTGCACAGAACTGGTTTGGACTGGGTACAGGACCCTCTGCCTTCAGAGGACAAAGGATTTGCTAGTATAAATATTGGGGCCTAGACCCCAGGACTTTAGATCACTTCTGGAACAACAAGACAAACCTCTGCCAAGGAGAAGAACCAAGGAAGCTGTAGGAGTTGTACTGCCCCCCTGCCAGTGTGCTGTGCTGCTGGGTTGGCCTATAGTGGTGTCTTCAGTGCCAAGGAGAGTAGAAGGAACTTTTAAAGAACTTTCATCATCTTGCAGAATATTACTCCAAGGGCTTGAACTTGTGCTTGCCTCCTGCTGAAGTCTCAGGGACAAAAGACTTCACCATCAGCTCCCCTCTGAATTTCCTTGCTGGGAATTCTGTCTGCAGAAGCCTGCGTGTCGTTGGGAGCTGGAAGCGCGACTCAACGAGAAGAAGCGTGTCGCAGTCGCACTGTTGCCGTCGCATCACTGGAGAAGCGTGTCACCGCCGCAGAGGTCGCCGCCGCATCACCAGAGAAGCGTGCCTTCGTCAAAGCTGTTACCCGACGCATCACCAGAGAAGCGTGTCGCCACCGCAAGCGTCGCCGTTGCATCACCGGAGAAGCGTGTCGCAGGGCCTGTCGCTGCTCCAAAGTTACAGAGTTCGCCGCACAGCCGCCGGGCGTGCACGCATCATTTTCACGTCGTCGCATCAAGGGCGCCATCTTATCGCATTGCACCGGATTGTCGCATCGCATTGAGGCGCCATCTTGCCACATCGTAACTGGGCCGCAGTACGAGACTCTACGCATCACCTCCTCTCCGGTAAAGACCAAGACGCATCCCCTACTCTGCGCAAGCATTGAGGCGCGATGCACCGTCTTCCCCCGAAGCAAGGAACCAATGCAGCAATATACAACTCTGTCTGGGGGAGATTCCTTTACTCCTCACTTTTCTATTTGGCAGGCCTAAAATGGGACCCAAGTTCCTCCTTGTAATGTATTAGTGCAGGCATTTCTGCACTCAGCTTACATCCACAGCACACTCCACTGTCTAGTATTGATGGGATCAAGTACCATGCTACCACCGGCATTTCCACATGCAGCACATGCACTCAGTATGTGCACACTGTCCAATACTACAGTCTCTCTGAACCACACCAGAGTGTCACCTTAAACACCCTCAGTCAGCGCACACACATTTACCATGTGCACACTGTTCCACACTGCACCGTCTGTGTAGTTCACGTCTTGCGCACTCACATGCACTCAGCACATGTTTTCGCTAGCCACGCACTTCTACATCAACCTGATGTAGGCCAAGGTTGACCTAAACACACAGAAGCAAACATTTAAAATGGTGAGTGAGCTTGTAGGCCTCACTCTAGTGATACAGGATAAAAAAGACCTGGTCACTACTACTGATCACTACAGGGCATGCTGCCACCACTGCACTTGTGCTGTTTAACTCTTGGTGAATGCGGTAGTCTTCCACCATTATGAGGGTAGCTCTTTGGGCGCCCCTCCCGGTGCAACAAGACTGCTGCCCATGAGAGAGGCCTATGTCATGGTGCAGATGCATGATCCGTGTTCGCCTATGACAAAAATTGCCTTTATGGGTCCAGACAACAATAGAGTTCGGCACTCAGGGCAGGGGCACACGTCTTTACCCTGCAGAGGACTGTCTTATCCCAACACCAAGTTTCCCTCGTCTTACGATTATAGTCAGAGTGATTGAATCTGCATCTGAACTAAGTTCATGCGAGCCCTGTAATGCCCATAGAAAGAGGTGAGACCCCCCAAAACTGGGCACAGGGGTAGACAGTGAGGGAGTGGGAGTGCACAGTGCCTGCCCAGATAGCCCCTAGAGGCACTAAATTGATTCCATTAGTATAATTGGGCACTATTGAGTTCCATTGAGTTATAAAAAGGTTTCTTTCTTCAAACATAAACAATCTGCTGGGCATTTGCTTACAGAATTGTTGATTGTTTGTATAGCTCTGAGCTCAAACACCCCTACACTACCTCCCTGAGACGCCTGTGACTGATCGTTCTTGCCCCCACTGAGATACAAGTGAGGAAAGGGTTGTACTTGGCCCAGTTTGTACAGCAATAGTAGGTGAACCGTGGGCATCAGTGGCAAACAACGTCAACCTCTACCGTTGAGGCCATGTAGCCCTTCTTGGCCGGGGGCATCCCGAACAGGGTCTGATAAAAATTAAGGGATTTGTCACTAGCGCATTAAAGGAATGTGCGTCTTTCGATTTTACAACTCTAAATTATTTACAGAGCACACAAGAACACCACACAATAATATTGAACTATATAGCACAAAGCAACAAACAGAGTGCAAGACAATAACCACGGTACTGACACAATAAAACAATGAAATAAAAAAAAAACATAACAAAACCCAACACAAAACTTCCACCTCTACAACAAATATGCACAAATATTCTTCTCCCACATTCCCACATCCACAAATCTGCTTTAATAATAGGGCAGTAAAACTTGTTTGCACCAAGCTCTACCTTAGTTAACACCAAGGGCATGTAAGAGCGTCAGCAAAAACATTTTGTGATCTGGACCAAGGGGTCTGACTCACAAAGCACCCTGTACCAGTTAAAGCATTGTATTATTCCTTGTATTATTTGCATCTCAAGCATGAGGCCGGACCTCACAGCATGAAGATCTCCTGATACATAGAGAGAGCCCCTGTGCTGTGATAGGACTGGTGGGTGAGTGCGAGTGCTGCCCTCGTAACCCAACACTCAGTTAGTCACTAGTTGCCACCACCTACATGGGTGCAGAGAGAGGGACTTACTTACTCCAGTATTTCCCTTACTCCCCAGCCATGTGGATGCAGGGACAGAAGCCTCTTTACACCAGGAGTCCCCACCCACATGGTTTATGTAAGCACTGCACACAGGACAAACTTTAAAGGACATGTTCTGTGAAATGCATTTATTCAGTTATCACCTCGAGTAAAAGGTGGTAATGAAAAAAACTGCATCTGTGCACAAGTAGTGCATATTAGGCTATGTTTAGTGCCACAACGTGGTAGGGGTCAACGATGACCCTGGTCTGCCTTGCACATACTCCTGCATTTGTAATAGTCCGGTGAGTTGCCGGTCTGGCTCAAACTTCAGTATAACATGGACTTTGGTGCTCACCACATCAAAATACATATGCGCTTGTATTTACCAGGTAATCAGCTCTTGGTAAATTTTGGCAGGTTTGTCAATCCAAATTTTACCCGGGAAACAGTGGGGTGTGGTTTGTGCCTCACAACAAAAAATTCCAGTGTATGCCGCAGGAGTTACCACTCATACTAAAAGCTCAAGAGAGGGCATCAGAGGGCGTGTTGGTCTTCTCCATTAAGCACATGTCTTTTTTGGGATAGCTTCTGTTAGCCATTGGCTTGAGAATTTGTCATGTGTGTATTGGCTCAGCTCAGAGGAACACTGCTCTCTCAGATGATGCTATTGGCTGGTGTCATTTATGATATATTTCTTCCATGTCAAGTGACGTCTGAATGGCTTTATTAACAGAAGAAAAATGAATAGTCTGTGAACCACAGAATCTACCCGCCTGAGTTCCTGTTGGCATGGTTGAACGGAGAAACTTCTTGTGCCTCGGCCAAGCACAAATGTGTTCGCAAATGCACATAGGTTTTAAGTAGGGTCATTTGATTTCTCCCAAAACCTTCTACCTTTCATCCCTTCCTTTTTACCTCTGTGTCACTCATCTTTCCTTCCACCCGCCCTTACGCCTCGTGGTGGCTTTTCATTAGTGCCCTTGGGATGGGGTACCTATTTTACTTGCTACAAATTGAAGATTGTCCATATTAAACACTCCGTGCATTGAATGCAGTCCTCTTTCTGTTTCTTTTACAAATGAAGGTCGGGTGGCACGAGAGTCTTCATAATACAACAACCTTCCTTTGTATCTCATGGAAACTAGAAGGATTATAATGAAGGTCGGTGGCATGAGAGTCTTAATAATACAACAACTGTCCTTTATACTTCATGGAAACTATAAGGATTATAATGAAGGTCGGTGGCATGAGAGTCTTCATAATACAACAACTGTCCTTTGTATCTCATGGAAACTAGAAGGATTATAATGAAGGTCGGTGGCATGAGAGTCTTAATAATACAACAACTGACCTTTATACTTCATGGAAACTAGAAGGATTATAATGAAAGTCGGTGGCATGAGAGTCTCCATAGTAAACCAACCTTCCTTTGTATCTCATGGAAACTATAAGGATTATAATGAAGGTTGGTGGCATGAGAGTCTCCATAGTAAACCAACCTTCCTTTGTATCTCATGGAAACTATAAGGATTATAATGAAGGTTGGTGGCATGAGAGTCTCCATAGTAAACCAACCTTCCTTTGTATCTCATGGAAACTAGAAGGATATTAATGAAGGTCGATGGCATGAGAGTCTCCATAGTAAACCAACCTTCCTTTGTATCTCATGGAAACTATAAGGATTATAATGAAGGTTGGTGGCATGAGAGTCTCCATAGTAAACCAACCTTCCTTTGTATCTCATGGAAACTAGAAGGATTATAATGAAGGTCGGGTGGCATGAGAGTCTTCATAATACAACAACTGTCCTTTATACTTCATGGAAACTATAAGGATTATAATGAAGGTCGGTGGCATGAGAGTCTCCATAGTAAACCAACCTTCCTTTATATTCCATGGAAACTAGAAGGATTATAATGAAGGTCGGGTGGCATGAGAGTCTTCATAATACAACAACTGTCCTTTATACTTCACGGAAACTAGAAGGATTATAATGAAGGTCGATGGCATGAGAGTCTTCATAATACAACAACTGTCCTTTATACTTCATGGAAACCAGAAGGATTATAATGAAGGTCGGTGGCATGAGAGTCTTCATAATACAACAACCTTCTATTGTATCTCATGGAAACTAGAAGGATTATAATGAAGGTCGATGGCATGAGAGTCTTAATAATACAACAACTGTCCTTTATACTTCATGGCAACTATAAGGATTATAATGAAGGTCGGTGGCATGAGAGTCTTCATAATACAACAACTGTCCTTTGTATCTCATGGAAACTAGAAGGATTATAATGAAGGTCGGTGGCATGAGAGTCTTAATAATACAACAACTGACCTTTATACTTCATGGAAACTAGAAGGATTATAATGAAGGTCGGTGGCATGAGAGTCTCCATAGTAAACCAACCTTCCTTTGTATCTCATGGAAACTATAAGGATTATAATGAAGGTTGGTGGCATGAGAGTCTCCATAGTAAACCAACCTTCCTTTGTATCTCATGGAAACTAGAAGGATATTAATGAAGGTCGATGGCATGAGAGTCTCCATAGTAAACCAACCTTCCTTTGTATCTCATGGAAACTATAAGGATTATAATGAAGGTTGGTGGCATGAGAGTCTCCATAGTAAACCAACCTTCCTTTGTATCTCATGGAAACTAGAAGGATTATAATGAAGGTCGGGTGGCATGAGAGTCTTCATAATACAACAACTGTCCTTTATACTTCATGGAAACTATAAGGATTATAATGAAGGTCGGTGGCATGAGAGTCTCCATAGTAAACCAACCTTCCTTTATATTCCATGGAAACTAGAAGGATTATAATGAAGGTCGGGTGGCATGAGAGTCTTCATAATACAACAACTGTCCTTTATACTTCACGGAAACTAGAAGGATTATAATGAAGGTCGATGGCATGAGAGTCTTCATAATACAACAACTGTCCTTTATACTTCATGGAAACCAGAAGGATTATAATGAAGGTCGGTGGCATGAGAGTCTTCATAATACAACAACCTTCTATTGTATCTCATGGAAACTAGAAGGATTATAATGAAGGTCGATGGCATGAGAGTCTTCATAATACAACAACTGTCCTTTATACTTCCTTCTAGTTTCTATGAAGTATAAAGGACAGTTGTTGTATTATGAAGACTCTCATGCCATCGACCTTCATTATAATCCTTCTAGTTTCTATGATTATAATGAAGGTCGGGTGGCATGAGAGTCTTAATAATACAACAACTGTCCTTTATACTTCATGGAAACTATAAGGATTATAATGAAGGTCGGTGGCATGAGAGTCTCCATAGTAAACCAACCTTCCTTTATATTCCATGGAAACTAGAAGGATTATAATGAAGGTCGATGGCATGAGAGTCTTAATAATACAACAACTGTCCTTTATACTTCGTGGAAACTAGAAGGATTATAATGAAGGTCGGTGGCATGAGAGTCTCCATAGTAAACCAACCTTCCTTTGTATTCCATGGAAACTAGAAGGATTATAATGAAGGTCGGTGGCATGAGAGTCTTAATAATACAACAACTGTCCTTTATACTTCATGGAAACTAGAAGGATTATAATGAAGGTCGGTGGCATGAGAGTCTCCATAGTAAACCAACCTTCCTTTATATTCCATGGAAACTAGAAGGATTATAATGAAGGTCGGGTGGCATGAGAGTCTTAATAATACAACAACTGTCCTTTATACTTCATGGAAACTATAAGGATTATAATGAAGGTCGGGTGGCATGAGAGTCTTAATAATACAACAACTGTCCTTTATACTTCATGGAAACTAGAAGGATTATAATGAAGGTCGGTGGCATGAGAGTCTCCATAGTAAACCAACCTTCCTTTGTATTCCATGGAAACTAGAAGGATTATAATGAAGGTCGGTGGCATGAGAGTCTTAATAATACAACAACTGTCCTTTATACTTCATGGAAACTAGAAGGATTATAATGAAGGTCGGTGGCATGAGAGTCTCCATAGTAAACCAACCTTCCTTTATATTCCATGGAAACTAGAAGGATTATAATGAAGGTCGGGTGGCATGAGAGTCTTAATAATACAACAACTGTCCTTTATACTTCATGGAAACCAGAAGGATTATAATGAAGGTCGGGTGGCATGAGAGTCTTAATAATACAACAACTGTCCTTTATACTTCATGGAAACTAGAAGGATTATAATGAAGGTCGGTGGCATTTGAGTCTCTATAATACACCAACCTTCCTTTGTATCTCATGGAAACTAGAAGGATTATAATGAAGGTCGGGTGGCATGAGAGTCTTAATAATACAACAACTGTCCTTTATACTTCATGGAAACCAGAAGGATTATAATGAAGGTCGGGTGGCATGAGAGTCTTAATAATACAACAACTGTCCTTTATACTTCATGGAAACTAGAAGGATTATAATGAAGGTCGGTGGCATTTGAGTCTCTATAATACACCAACCTTCCTTTGTATCTCATGGAAACTAGAAGGATTATAATGAAGGTCGGGTGGCATGAGAGTCTTAATAATACAACAACTGTCCTTTATACTTCATGGAAACCAGAAGGATTATAATGAAGGTCGGGTGGCATGAGAGTCTTCATAATACAACAACTGTCCTTTATACTTCATGGAAACTAGAAGGATTATAATGAAGGTCGGTGGCATGAGAGTCTCCATAGTAAACCAACCTTCCTTTATATTCCATGGAAACTAGAAGGATTATAATGAAGGTCGGGTGGCATGAGAGTCTTAATAATACAACAACTGTCCTTTATACTTCATGGAAACTAGAAGGATTATAATGAAGGTCGGTGGCATTTGAGTCTCTATAATACACCAACCTTCCTTTGTATCTCATGGAAACTAGAAGGTTATTAATGGAGGTCGATGGCATGAGAGTCTTCATAATACAACAACTGTCCTTTATACTTCATGGAAACTATAAGGATTATAATGAAGGTCGGTGGCATGAGAGTCTTCATAATACAACAACTGTCCTTTATACTTCATGGAAACTATAAGGATTATAATGAAGGTCGATGGCATGAGAGTCTTCATAATACAACAACTGTCCTTTATACTTCATGGAAACCAGAAGGATTATAATGAAGGTCGGTGGCATGAGAGTCTTCATAATACAACAACCTTCTATTGTATCTCATGGAAACTAGAAGGATTATAATGAAGGTCGATGGCATGAGAGTCTTCATAATACAACAACTGTCCTTTATACTTCATAGAAACTAGAAGGATTATAATGAAGGTCGGGTGGCATGAGAGTCTTAATAATACAACAACTGTCCTTTATACTTCATGGAAACTATAAGGATTATAATGAAAGTCGGTGGCATGAGAGTCTCTATAATACACCAACCTTCCTTTGTATCTCATGGAAACTATAAGGATTATAATGAAGGTTGGTGGCATGAGAGTCTCCATAGTAAACCAACCTTCCTTTGTATCTCATGGAAACTAGAAGCATTATAATAAAAGTCGGCAGCATGAGAGTCTCCATAGTAAACCAACCTTCCTTTATATTCCATGGAAACTAGAAGGATTATAATGAAGGTCGGGTGGCATGAGAGTCTTAATAATACAACAACTGTCCTTTATACTTCATGGAAACTAGAAGGATTATAATGAAGGTCGGTGGCATTTGAGTCTCTATAATACACCAACCTTCCTTTGTATCTCATGGAAACTAGAAGGATATTAATGAAGGTCGATGGCATGAGAGTCTTCATAATACAACAACTGTCCTTTATACTTCATGGAAACTATAAGGATTATAATGAAGGTCGATGGCATGAGAGTCTTCATAATACAACAACTGTCCTTTATACTTCATAGAAACTAGAAGGATTATAATGAAGGTCGGGTGGCATGAGAGTCTTCATAATACAACAACTGTCCTTTATACTTCATAGAAACTAGAAGGATTATAATGAAGGTCGGGTGGCATGAGAGTCTTAATAATACAACAACTGTCCTTTATACTTCATGGAAACTATAAGGATTATAATGAAGGTCGGTGGCATGAGAGTCTCCATAGTAAACCAACCTTTCCTTTATATTCCATGGAAACTAGAAGGATTATAATGAAGGTCGATGGCATGAGAGTCTTAATAATACAACAACTGTCCTTTATACTTCATGGAAACTAGAAGGATTATAATGAAGGTCGGTGGCATGAGAGTCTCCATAGTAAACCAACCTTCCTTTGTATTCCATGGAAACTAGAAGGATTATAATGAAGGTCGGTGGCATGAGAGTCTTAATAATACAACAACTGTCCTTTATACTTCATGGAAACTAGAAGGATTATAATGAAGGTCGGTGGCATGAGAGTCTCCATAGTAAACCAACCTTCCTTTATATTCCATGGAAACTAGAAGGATTATAATGAAGGTCGGGTGGCATGAGAGTCTTAATAATACAACAACTGTCCTTTATACTTCATGGAAACTATAAGGATTATAATGAAGGTCGGGTGGCATGAGAGTCTTAATAATACAACAACTGTCCTTTATACTTCATGGAAACTAGAAGGATTATAATGAAGGTCGGTGGCATGAGAGTCTCCATAGTAAACCAACCTTCCTTTGTATTCCATGGAAACTAGAAGGATTATAATGAAGGTCGGTGGCATGAGAGTCTTAATAATACAACAACTGTCCTTTATACTTCATGGAAACTAGAAGGATTATAATGAAGGTCGGTGGCATGAGAGTCTCCATAGTAAACCAACCTTCCTTTATATTCCATGGAAACTAGAAGGATTATAATGAAGGTCGGGTGGCATGAGAGTCTTAATAATACAACAACTGTCCTTTATACTTCATGGAAACCAGAAGGATTATAATGAAGGTCGGGTGGCATGAGAGTCTTAATAATACAACAACTGTCCTTTATACTTCATGGAAACTAGAAGGATTATAATGAAGGTCGGTGGCATTTGAGTCTCTATAATACACCAACCTTCCTTTGTATCTCATGGAAACTAGAAGGATTATAATGAAGGTCGGGTGGCATGAGAGTCTTAATAATACAACAACTGTCCTTTATACTTCATGGAAACCAGAAGGATTATAATGAAGGTCGGGTGGCATGAGAGTCTTAATAATACAACAACTGTCCTTTATACTTCATGGAAACTAGAAGGATTATAATGAAGGTCGGTGGCATTTGAGTCTCTATAATACACCAACCTTCCTTTGTATCTCATGGAAACTAGAAGGATTATAATGAAGGTCGGGTGGCATGAGAGTCTTAATAATACAACAACTGTCCTTTATACTTCATGGAAACCAGAAGGATTATAATGAAGGTCGGGTGGCATGAGAGTCTTCATAATACAACAACTGTCCTTTATACTTCATGGAAACTAGAAGGATTATAATGAAGGTCGGTGGCATGAGAGTCTCCATAGTAAACCAACCTTCCTTTATATTCCATGGAAACTAGAAGGATTATAATGAAGGTCGGGTGGCATGAGAGTCTTAATAATACAACAACTGTCCTTTATACTTCATGGAAACTAGAAGGATTATAATGAAGGTCGGTGGCATTTGAGTCTCTATAATACACCAACCTTCCTTTGTATCTCATGGAAACTAGAAGGTTATTAATGGAGGTCGATGGCATGAGAGTCTTCATAATACAACAACTGTCCTTTATACTTCATGGAAACTATAAGGATTATAATGAAGGTCGGTGGCATGAGAGTCTTCATAATACAACAACTGTCCTTTATACTTCATGGAAACTATAAGGATTATAATGAAGGTCGATGGCATGAGAGTCTTCATAATACAACAACTGTCCTTTATACTTCATGGAAACCAGAAGGATTATAATGAAGGTCGGTGGCATGAGAGTCTTCATAATACAACAACCTTCTATTGTATCTCATGGAAACTAGAAGGATTATAATGAAGGTCGATGGCATGAGAGTCTTCATAATACAACAACTGTCCTTTATACTTCATAGAAACTAGAAGGATTATAATGAAGGTCGGGTGGCATGAGAGTCTTAATAATACAACAACTGTCCTTTATACTTCATGGAAACTATAAGGATTATAATGAAAGTCGGTGGCATGAGAGTCTCTATAATACACCAACCTTCCTTTGTATCTCATGGAAACTATAAGGATTATAATGAAGGTTGGTGGCATGAGAGTCTCCATAGTAAACCAACCTTCCTTTGTATCTCATGGAAACTAGAAGCATTATAATAAAAGTCGGCAGCATGAGAGTCTCCATAGTAAACCAACCTTCCTTTATATTCCATGGAAACTAGAAGGATTATAATGAAGGTCGGGTGGCATGAGAGTCTTAATAATACAACAACTGTCCTTTATACTTCATGGAAACTAGAAGGATTATAATGAAGGTCGGTGGCATTTGAGTCTCTATAATACACCAACCTTCCTTTGTATCTCATGGAAACTAGAAGGATATTAATGAAGGTCGATGGCATGAGAGTCTTCATAATACAACAACTGTCCTTTATACTTCATGGAAACTATAAGGATTATAATGAAGGTCGATGGCATGAGAGTCTTCATAATACAACAACTGTCCTTTATACTTCATAGAAACTAGAAGGATTATAATGAAGGTCGGGTGGCATGAGAGTCTTCATAATACAACAACTGTCCTTTATACTTCATAGAAACGAGAAGGATTATAATGAAGGTCGGTGGCATGAGAGTCTCCATAGTAAACCAACCTTCCTTTATATTCCATGGAAACCAGAAAGATTATAATGAAGGTTGATGGCACGAGAGTCTTCATAATACAACAACTGTCCTTTATACTTCATGGAAACTATAAGGATTATAATGAAGGTCGGGTGGCACGAGAGTCTTCATAATACAACAACTGTCCTTTATACTTCATGGAAACCAGAAGGATTATAATGAAGGTCGATGGCATGAGAGTCTTCATAATACAACAACTGTCCTTTATACTTCATGGAAACCAGAAGGATTATAATGAAGGTCGGGTGGCATGAGAGTCTTCATAATACAACAACTGTCCTTTATACTTCATGGAAACCAGAAGGATTATAATGAAGGTCGGTGGCATGAGAGTCTTCATAATACAACAACTGTCCTTTATACTTCATGGAAACTATAAGGATTATAATGAAGGTCGGTGGCATGAGAGTCTCCATAGTAAACCAACCTTCCTTTATATTCCATGGAAACCAGAAGGATTATAATGAAGGTCGGGTGGCATGAGATTCTTCATAATACAACAACTGTCCTTTATACTTCATGGAAACTATAAGGATTATAATGAAGGTCGGTGGCATGAGAGTCTTCATAATATAACAACTGTCCTTTATACTTCATGGAAACTATAAGGATTATAATGAAGGTCGATGGCATGAGAGTCTTCATAATACAACAACTGTCCTTTATACTTCATGGAAACCAGAAGGATTATAATGAAGGTCGGTGGCATGAGAGTCTTCATAATACAACAACCTTCTATTGTATCTCATGGAAACTAGAAGGATTATAATGAAGGTAGATGGCATGAGAGTCTTCATAATACAACAACTGTCCTTTATACTTCATAGAAACTAGAAGGATTATAATGAAGGTCGGGTGGCATGTGAGTCTTAATAATACAACAACTGTCCTTTATACTTCATGGAAACTATAAGGATTATAATGAAAGTCGGTGGCATGAGAGTCTCTATAATACACCAACCTTCCTTTGTATCTCATGGAAACTATAAGGATTAGAATGAAGGTTGGTGGCATGACAGTCTCCATAGTAAACCAACCTTCCTTTGTATCTCATGGAAACTAGAAGCATTATAATAAAAGTCGGCAGCATGAGAGTCTCCATAGTAAACCAACCTTCCTTTATATTCCATGGAAACTAGAAGGATTATAATGAAGGTCGGGTGGCATGAGAGTCTTAATAATACAACAACTGTCCTTTATACTTCATGGAAACTAGAAGGATTATAATGAAGGTCGGTGGCATTTGAGTCTCTATAATACACCAACCTTCCTTTGTATCTCATGGAAACTAGAAGGATATTAATGAAGGTCGATGGCATGAGAGTCTTCATAATACAACAACTGTCCTTTATACTTCATGGAAACTATAAGGATTATAATGAAGGTCGATGGCACGAGAGTCTTCATAATACAACAACTGTCCTTTATACTTCATGGAAACTATAAGGATTATAATGAAGGTCGGGTGGCACGAGAGTCTTCATAATACAACAACTGTCCTTTATACTTCATGGAAACCAGAAGGATTATAATGAAGGTCGATGGCATGAGAGTCTTCATAATACAACAACTGTCCTTTATACTTCATGGAAACCAGAAGGATTATAATGAAGGTCGGGTGGCATGAGAGTCTTCATAATACAACAACTGTCCTTTATACTTCATGGAAACCAGAAGGATTATAATGAAGGTCGGTGGCATGAGAGTCTTCATAATACAACAACTGTCCTTTATACTTCATGGAAACTATAAGGATTATAATGAAGGTCGGTGGCATGAGAGTCTCCATAGTAAACCAACCTTCCTTTATATTCCATGGAAACCAGAAGGATTATAATGAAGGTCGATGGCATGAGAGTCTTCATAATACAACAACTGTCCTTTATACTTCATGGAAACTATAAGGATTATAATGAAGGTCGGTGGCATGAGAGTCTTCATAATACAACAACTGTCCTTTATACTTCATGGAAACTATAAGGATTATAATGAAGGTCGATGGCATGAGAGTCTTCATAATACAACAACTGTCCTTTATACTTCATGGAAACCAGAAGGATTATAATGAAGGTCGGTGGCATGAGAGTCTTCATAATACAACAACCTTCTATTGTATCTCATGGAAACTAGAAAGATTATAATGAAGGTCGATGGCATGAGAGTCTTCATAATACACCAACCTTCCTTTATACTTCATGGAAACTAGAAGGATTATAATGAAAGTCGGCAGCATGAGAGTCTCCATAGTTCACCAACCTTCCTTTATATTCCATGGAAACTAGAAGGATTATAATGAAGGTCGGTGGCATGAGAGTCTTCATAATACACCAACCTTCCTTTATACTTCATGGAAACTATAAGGATTATAATGAAGGTTGGTGGCATGAGTGTCTCTATAATACACCAACCTTCCTTTGTATCTCATGGAAACCAGAAGGATTATAATGAAGGTCGATGGCATGAGAGTCTCCATAATACACCAACCTTCCTTTATACTTCATAGAAACAAGAAGGATTACAATGAAGGTCCCCAAATGACATTTATTTGGGTATAGACAAAAAACAAGTCCGTATGAATAGTAATAGTGACTTTAATTTATTTTTATGTTTTATATAGCGCTAGCTAGACCTGAAGGTATCAGAGCGTTTTACATGATTGTGAAGAACACAGTATAATCAGATCGCTTACCATATGATGCGAGACACATTGGATTCTAGTACACACATAACAATATACAAAGAAAATCATTAGGCAATGAGCGTGGAGTACCGTATGTGGGCAATAAGAACAGTATGTGTTAAGGGAGAGAAAGACCTAATAGACAGCAGAAGCAAACAGACAATTGACTGTAACAGAGGGTCTAGTCCTGTAAAGAGAGATAATTAACAAAGTTCAGTATGCTTAAGTGTTGAAGTATTTTTTGAGGAGGAGGAGTTTCGGGTCTCTTTTGAAGCAAGAGAAGGAGGGGTTGCATAGTAGATCTCTAGGTAGAGAGTTCCATATGCTGGGTGCATTTCCAGAAAAAGAGCGAGTATGCGCCGATTTTCTTTTTAGTTTGGAAGGTATGAGAAGAATTAAGTTGGAGCTTCTCAAAGTTCTGGTTCTTCCAGCTTTCGTGAGCTTGTTGTCTAAATAGTTGGGGTATGTGAATGAAGGGCTTTGTGGGTGATGCAGGCAGTATTGTACGGTCATCTTCCTTCGATGGGAAGCCAATTGAGGATCTTCTGGGCTGGTGTGATGTGTTCAAACCGTTTAACACCTGTTATGAGCCGGGCTGCCATGTTTAGAACTGATCTAAGGGTGGGCGAGGTGAGTTTTCAGCGTACCTGTGAGGATGGCATTTCATAATCCAGTTTGGAAAGGACAAGAGATTGAACTACCATCTTGAAACCATCAGAGGGAATGAATGGTTTAGATTTCTTGAGGTCTTTTACTGTGTAAAGCGCTCCTTGGGCTGAGTTTTTGATGTGATCCTCCACTGACATGTTATTGTCCAGGATGAACCTTAAGGACTTTGAAGAGTTGGACAGAGTGAGAGAACAATTTAATGCATTCAGGTCACTGAGCCATTCGTGGATTGGTAGGTGGTTACTTTTAGGGGAGAACATAATTATGTCTGTTTTGTTGGGGTTTAGCTTTAAGTGGTTAGAGTTAAACCAAGATTGTATCTTGCTCAGTGTGGCATTGAGATGTAGGATGTCACTGGGTGATTTGATTTTGTAGTAGAGTTGAGTAGCGTCAGTATATAGGTGATCTTTGATCCCTGCTTGCTTCAGGATGATTGTAAGGGGTTCCATGAAGAGACTATAAAGGTAAGGGGAGAGAATTGAGCCCTGGGGAACACCAAGTGTGACATGTGTGTTTAGAGAGACAGGAGTTGATTATTTTGATTTGTTGCGATCTGTGTTGTAGGTATGATGTGAACCATTTTAAGACTGTACCATTGCCAGAGCGGATCTTCAGTGGTTCAAGTAAGGATGGGTGATTTATGGTATCAAAAGCTGCTGATAATTTAAGTAGGATAAGTAGGCATGCGTCTCCATCGTCTAAGGATCTGTGGACGTCATTTGAGATATTGAGCATGGCAGGTTCAGTACTACAGCCTTTCCTGAACCCTGATTGGAAGGTGTCATGGAGGTTAAATTCCCCTATATGATGGTTAGGTTGCTGTAAGGCACATTTTTCCATAGTTTTGGCTAGGAACGGGAGGTTGGAGATAGGTCTGAGGTCGTTGAGATCATTAAGGTTAGCCCTAGGGTTTTTGAGTATGGGTGTGATTTGTCCTAGTTGTAGGGAGTCAGGGACACAGCCTGAGACGAGAGATGTGTTGATGATTTTTGTCCAGAACGGGGCAATGAGATTTTTTTACAATCGTGAATGGGAGGGCATCCTCAGTGTGTGCAGTCAGCTTTAATTTTGTGATTATATTGAAGACTTCAATTTCTGTCATGGGTTTGAAGTCAGACCAGTTGGCATTGTTTTTCAGATGGGAGTGATTATGGTTGCTGTTAGTTCCTTTTGGGGCCATTTGGTCACTGATGAGTTCTGGAGGTGGAGCTGCTGTGGAGGGAGGTGGGTCGGTGAGGATGGTTAGGAGGGTGGGTAGATTTGTGACTTGTAAGAAGGATTGCTCAATTTTGGCGACTTTGTCAGTGAAGAAGCTGCCTATTTCTTCACAGCGTTCATTAGTGGTGATTATTTCATGTGGGAGTGAAGACGTGATTTGTCCTTTGTCAATGTTAAAGAGCTCCCTGGGTCTATTCTTTTCATGGTCCAGTTGGTTGCGGAAGAAAGAGGCCTTTTCTCTAAAAATGTGCTTCTTATATGACAGCCTTGTTGTTCTAAGTAGTGCTAGGTGGATTGTCGAGGGTTTTTGTCTCCTTGTCCTTTCTGCTTGTCCGAGTTGTCTTCTTTCATTATTAAGATCTGAATTAACCCAAGATTTTGATTTGATTGATCTCAGGTGATTTAGTTTAAGTGGTGCCACTTGGTCGAGAACTTCGGACACCGGCGTGTTATAGTCTGCGGTGAGATCATCATCAGTATACGTGAGGGGGTGACACTGTAGTTGTTCACAAATCTTGGATTCCAGTTTAGTTATTGGGACGTGTTTGAGATTTCTGGTCAACTGTTTAGGTTTCTTTGTCAAGTGTAGGTGGGGTCTGACCAGGGTATTGATATTGAAAAGTCTAAATGCAGTCCAAACTCAAGCAGTATGATCCTAGAGAGATTATGATATTTTTACCAGGTGTGATTAGGTCTTAAACAACTATTTATAGCTGAATATCATAATCCCCTATTACTTGCTGTTTCTCTGTGATGTCACTAATAGATTAAGGGCTGTATTTAGATTTGTTTTTTAACAGAACGTGAGAAAATAATCTAAGCAAGGACATAGAAACTCGGTTAATGTTTTCCCCTTCTACCCCACTATGTGTAAATATTTTAGTATCGACTGATATATGTTTTTACCATTGTATGTCCATTATTGTAATGATTTTTATTAATCAAACAATAAAGCAATTCATTCATTCATTGAAAAGTATGAGATGGTGGTCTGACCAGTCAAAAGGTGAGATGGAGCTGAGAGAGACCAGTTCATTTTTAGTGATAATCACATCTAGGGTGGAGCCTTTGACGTGTGTGGGTTCATTGCAGAGTTGTTTAAGGTCATTTATTTCAAGAAGGTTAGTGAGGAGCCGGACTGTGGTGTCTTCTGAGTTGTTCAAGTGAACGTTGAAGTCACCCAATAACACATCCTTTGTGTCAGTTAAGGAGAACCAAGTTATTAGGTCAAATAACTCTTCTGCGAAGAGGGTGCAATAACCAGAAGGGGGGTAGATGGTGTGAAGTTTGATAAAAGGGGAGCCTTTGCTTTTGAGTTCAACACCAAAGTATTCGAAAGTCGAGTATTCTGCTTTATTTAAAGTGGAAACATGTATTCCTACTTTGTGAATTATGGCTATGCCTCCAGCAGTTCTTTTAGGTCTGCCATTTCTAATGATGGTGCACCCAGGTGGAGTCAGCAGATCAAGTATGGGGGTAGAGTGGTCATTAAGCCAGGATTCAGTGAGGAGATTGATATCAATTTCTTCACTGATTATAGCTCCCGCGATATCTGACGCGTGTTGGGCTGCTGATCTACAGTTGAGGAGCATGCATCAGAGACGGCAGGGATTATCCTTAGTGGAATGCAGTGTTTGAATGGTGGTGAATTAAGCGGGAGGTCTGGGCTCATTGATAATTATAGGAATTCTATTTGTGCTCATAATTACTGGGGTTGTGGAGGGGGATTTGGAACCCTAGTCTGGTTCTTAGTGAGGTAAGATTGGCTGAGAGCATCAGCTTCTAGTTCGGATAAGGGTCAGAGCGCATGGTGGGGTCTGTGGGACAGACCACACAAGGGAGTAGAGGGCCAGGGGATGTGTTTTAAGGCCGTAGGAGAACCTGTGTCTGGAGGCAACTTATAAATCTCAGGAGTGTGATAGCGGGATAACTTAGCCTTACTTGAGAGATCTTGTCTTAGGTGCGCTATGTCATTTGCAAGAGAATCAAGTTTTTGCTCCATTCGGTTCATGATCTGTGAGAGTGTGTTATTGATGCTTCCAGCATTTAGAGTGGGAGGATGCATGGCAAGTCCTGCTATGGAGATGCTCCTTGTCGTTGGGACTAGGATTGTAGACATTCTGTGTGGGCTGAATAGGAACTGCATTAGTAGGGAGGAGTGCGTCAGCTGAAGGTTCAAAAGATTATGGTCTAAAGTTAGGGCCCACATCACTATGCTTGAGGTGAGCATCATTGAGATTTGTTACAGTGTGTCGGCTGGTTAGGGTGGGAACAAGTGAAGTCCTTCTAGTGGGCATTTGTGGGCGGTGTGTGTTGATGGGTGTGGCAAGGTTGCTTGTAGCATCAGGGGGTGTCTCAGAGTTGGATGGTGAATTTTTGGGGGGAAGCAGGCAGGGCGGTTCTGGGTTGATTGTCAGAGGTAAGGGGGGAGGAAGGCATTTGGGGCAGATGGCTCTGTTGTGTGAATGGGCTGAAAAATGACATTAAGTGTCGATCAAAAATGGCGAGGTGAGGGTCGGTCGCTTGTATAAGTATGTTTCCTGTCTTGAAAATGGATATATCAATTTTCCATCTAAAGGATGGGGAGGGGGACGTCGTCAGTTTTGTTCCAAAGGGTATCTTGATTGCCTTAGTAACTTGTAGGAGGAGCAGGAAGATTTATTTCCATTTTGCCGGGCATTTGGAACAGAAGACAAAGTCGGTTTTCTTGGTGCCATTGGTCACGCTATGGTAGGTATCAGCTATTAGTGTTTCCAGTGCTGTTTCAGTAGTTTGTGTTTGAGATTCGTTTTTGCGTTATTGGAGACATTTTTAGGATACGTGATGGTCCATGAGTTAGGGCCATATCTCACATGTGCAATGTTGAGGGGTTTGTGGGGGACATTGTAAGAGACATTTAGTGTCTGGTTAACAGCTGAGGTGTAAGATTGTGCGAAGTCAGGGAGTGCATAAAAGGCTTGACCGGGTGTGGTGAAGGAGTGACGATGAGCAGTGCGCAATTTGTGTGGATATGGCTAGGTTGAATGGAAGGCTGGACAGAACATTGTGAAGGTGTGGCAATATAATATTGATCAAAACGATTGGCAAGATTGAGGCGCATGTGAGCTTCTATTGAGAAAGTCACAAATATGTCAGTCGACTGAGAGTAGAGTAGGTAAATAATAGGCACTTCTAAGTCATAAACAAAGATAACTACAAGTAAGGGTAGTGCACAGAACTAACAGATCAATGAGGTTCGAAAGCTAATATGCACAGCTAAGAACCAAACACAAGACAATCCGATCAATAGGGATATTGAACAAACAATATGTGCAATAGTAAAAAGCATTTAAAAAGCTGTAGTACGCTGCTCATCATTACGGCCAAACAGTGGAGCGCCAGTCTAAAACAAAAATTAACCATAGTAAAAAGCATACAGAATACGAGGGTACGTTGATTACTGTTGCGGCCCCCAAGGTGGAGCTCCAGGCTTAGACAGGAATCAAGATCACATGTCTAGGTTGGTGAAGGCATAGAGTTGTGAGGTTGCAGGGAGGAAGGAAAAATGGCTGCCACTGAGGGGCAGTCCAAACAAAATGGAGGCGAAGACGATGAAGGGGCCACAGATCCTAACTAGGATGTAGCTATTCATTCAGGAGGGAGGGAGAGGGGGGAGCCTCACCTTAGGCTAGGGATCTCCGCGGCCATGCTCGAGTCCCAAGAAGGCCATCGCGTCCCCTCTCACCTGCCCTCTATGCCACCACACTCGCCACTCCAGTGGAGGTTCCGCATCTTGAGGCAGCAGCCAGCCGTCAAACCACACCCAGCCGAGAAATGTCAAACCGCACCCGGCGTGCCTCGCTGAACGGCACCACCACCAGTGCAGAGACAGAGAGAGAGCGCTCGGCACCCAGCACCCTACACAGTACAATGGCCGGCAGCCCCCACCCCTGCAGGCAGCATCATCATCAGGGCAGAGGCACAGGGGCCTCGACCGTGTCCGGAGCCCCTGATAGGCTGCAGCAGCGCAAATAGCGGGTCCAGCACCAATGCAGTTGGCTGTACACACGCCAAGCCACAGGTCCCATGCCCAGTCGACACTCCGGCAGCCCACTCAGCTCTGTGGCCACGGGTCAACACTCAACTGGGCAGCGGCCCGGGGGCCTTGGCTGTGTCTGGAGCTCCCGATGGGTGGTAGCATCGGAAAAAGTGGGCCCTACACCAGCTCAGATGGCTGTCTACATCCACCGAGGTCCATGCCCAGGTACCTCGACGGTGCCTGGAGTCCACTCGGCTCAGCGGTCGCGGGACAAAGACCTCCAGTCTGGCCATCAGCAAAACACTCGGGCAGCAGCATCGCCATGCAGCAGCCATCATCCCGGTAGGTTATAACATTCATTGTTCAGTTCTCCTCATGTATTCAATGACAAGGGGAAGGATGGCTAGGCTAAGTTGTGGATGTAAAACACATTGTTTATCCCAAGCCTGGAGCATCCTAGGTGAGCTCCTGTCTTGAAGGGACGAGTCAATGTAAACAAACTTTTGTTTCTTAAATCCGTTCATCTTTTATGGGCTTACACTGCAAGATATAGCACACTAAACCCAGACCTCAGTATTTGCTAATTCTTGTTTTATTTGCTTGTGTCAGGTTTAGAATATATATAAGGAAACCCCAAGGCTAAAGCTGACAATACCAGTCCTCCACCTGTTCCTGATGTTCTGATAATGTTGCAGGGATCTGCGCACACAGAACTATGCTTAGGATTATGGGACCCTGGTGTATAGGGACTGAGTCATCCTACCACCTTAGTACCCATGAGCCCAGGACCGACTAGCTATAGTGTCTCACTTGCTCTCCTACTCACTCACAGAGAGACAAATGATTAGACACCCCTGAACACAACAGTCCCGACTCTTTTAGGAATCGCGGTTGCAAGACACACCCTTTCGCTCGCACTCTTGTACTTGTGCACAATAAGATCTGACAGAGACACGGACACGTTTTTTAAATAATGTGCTCTAATATACAGTATACGTGCCACAACAAGCAGGAAATTGCATAACACCAATATGGTAAGGATAGTAATTAGTCCATATATCATGAAAGGAGCTGTCATTATAAGAAGACAGTGTAGCCTATTCTTCGTCCCCTTGTATAGAAGCAGAATGATTATATAGCAGAAGATCTCTGGGCGTTATCTGCAGACCCCGTACCTCAGTCTATAGATGGTAGATCTACATCATAGGTGCTGTCTTGCTCTTCTTCCTGGAAAGGTCCCTCTCCAAGTGTGTGCTACCTATTTGTGTATTCCAATGAGACCAAAGTACGTATTCTCAAACAGCTGCATCTGTATTTTTTTGTCTAGGTGTAGGGCTTGACCAGAATAGAATAACAAGGGGCATTGTTGTTCGACCTTGCTCACAATGTTCAGACTAAATCCCAGGAACATGCAGAATGTGAACACAGCTACAGGTTCTCATGTGAACATGGCAGAAGAGACATTTGCAAAATAAACTTGTGTAGTAACGAGTGCAAAGCAGCGAACTATCTGCAGCGTGCTCATGCTAACTTAGAGAAAACAACAATGTCCCCATGGGCCATGTGACAATAAAATCTCAATTAAAAACCCAGGGAAAAATTAGGGAATGGTAAGTCATCAGAGACACTTGTTGAAAATTGTATTAACTTCGACTCCAAAACTTCACAGAACCACTGCTCATTAATTTTTTGAAGAAAAGAGAAATACACAATGCTTTTAGAATAGAGTTCTCTACTAATCTGCTATACAACAGAGGGCACCTATATGAATGCAGCTTACCCTTCTTGAGGCTGGTGCTAGGCATAACGAGTCCCGGTCCCACCAGGATTCTGAAGCGGGACCCAAGGAAACCTATGTATGAGTGAGGATGGATGGCAGCCGTGCAGGTGGATTCTCAGAGGCAGATGGATTTCCAGGTAGGATGATGCAGAGATGCTGCTGAAGGATTCCGAGATGAGACATGAGAGCAGCGATGTCGAAACATATACTCACTGATAGCAAGTACAGGGCCGAGGAATGAATGAGTCCTGTAAGGAAGGAAGGGAAAGGGGAAGAGGAGAAAGGGTACCAGGGAGGAGGAAACAAACAATGTGTAGTGACTGCAAGGCCAGTGTATCATAACAGAAGATATAAGCAAGCTGGGAGCTGTTCTTACTCAGAAGTCGAGTGTTGATAAAGCAACTATCAAATTGCCAAATTTTCCAAATGTAACTTTATTATGATACTGAACACCTACGAAGGTCCACATAATCTACAGCGGGTAATAAAACAGAAAGACATTTAAACATCTATAAGTCCACAATTTAAAAAAAGTAAAAACATCCAATCAATTGCATCCAACATGCGAGGATGACAATAACTATACTATTTAAAGTGACAGCGTGCATAGCGCCTTAGAACATCATGTTTCAGTTCACAACACATTATGCTCACTTATTCCCAGACACTAGAGAAGCAGATAAGGCCAGTTATAACTTATTCAACAGCTACTTTTTCAAACCTTTGTAAAGTGTGACGTGCATGCTGCAATATGCAAAGTGCAAATAATGCAGAAACTGTCTCATTAATACACCTTGTACAATAGCATCATACGATAATAGCTATCCTTTATAAAATAAGGATGTTACATATCACCATATAGCAACATTTTTAATTCACATCACATCAAAAACAATTACTGCTCACTTATTTACAAACACTAGGAGAGAGATAAGGCAGACAAAGTGCTTATTCAATAACTTCATATTCAAACCTTTTGTAAAAAACAACGTGCAAGGTGTAATATGATACATAACACAATCTTATAAATACAACCTTAAAAAATTACAGCATACATACAAAGGTTTTGAAATGCAACAGTGCTACAAATCAAAGAATAGAGACTGAAGTCATAATAGATATCCAAAAAAGGATTACAAAAATTGGTAAATCTTATTACAGATCATTTCATTTGGGAAGGACAGAACAAATTTACGGGTCTCCAAAGCAGAATGGATCTTAAATTTAATAAACAAAATAAAGGCCTTAAAAAATAACGTTGGGCATTCTGCAACACAGGGCACACCAACAGTACATGGTTAAGGTCCTGGATAAATAGCTGGCATAGCTCACATCTTTTGTCCTTTTTCTGAGTTTTTTTCCCAGATAACCGTAATCACACGTAACAGGAGCAAATCCCACCTTCTGATCCCATGGACAAATTCCATACTTGATAAGCCTGAGATTTACCCCCCAAATTGGTCCCACACACAACCCGATTATGTGGATTTGACTGGCCAAGAACAATATCTCAGGCCCAACCCATTTTGGACACTGAGCGCTTCAACATAGGCTTCAGAGTGGACTTGGGCTTAAAAGAATCAATTTTCAAGTTGAACCCAAATGTTTCATTAGCCCGCTCAAAAGACCTAAAGAACACAGACCGTTCTATCGAGGAATTATCCAAGGACCCACACAAGACTACTTTTCTAACGACCACCAAAATTGGATGTTAATTACAATGTCCCATTACTAACTTGAAAATGCACAGACTCATAGCTGATACCATGATGGTGGAATGTAATGACTAGCCTTGAGAAAGCCGTGGCTCTATCAGCCACATAGGGCGAAACACGTGTCGGCTGTTCACTTTCCTTAACAATTTACTTTGCGAAAAACTAAAAACGAGTGAAATGGACATAATAATGTGGTGAATAAAAAGAACTATTCTCACTCAAATTAACCTGGATTAATGTGTGCTATTTGAACAAGGAATTACCCTTTGACCAGAATATACCTTTGGAAAGGAGGAACACCTACTCACAACCCTTCCCCACAGACCGTTCTTTCAACAGGGAGAAAAACTAAACCCTCAAAGCTGCTCTTAGTGTTCCCTCCTCTCCATCTCGGGGAGAGTTTCCCACCTCAATACAGATGCCAAAGAGAAGGCTTATGTGGTAACTAAACCAAACTCCAGGCGCAAGCTATGGGGGGCTGCCAGAGTATTCAAAATACAGATTTGGCAAAAGATTCAACCTTGTGTCCCTTCAAATAAGTGCCAGTAACTCATATCCAGTACCTCGTGTGCATAGCTCAAGGAGGAGCCGATTTTAGCTCTATAGACAGATAAAATATGTCCAAATGGCATCTCCCACGACTTTTATAAAATCTGTACTGAGTGTTAGACTGGTAGAGTGCCCTGCTCACACAAAATCTTCATGTGATCAACATCCCACACATTCTTAGAGAAAACCTTTCCAAGATAGAGATACAAATCCACTATTTCTTTCGGTGCCCAAGAGCCATTGAAAGCTACTCCTTAGTCTTGACCCATTCTTGCAAAAGATCAAAACCTTGCTTTTAGAAATATTGATCTTCAAAAATGGACTTCAGCATACTTAGACAAAGCTTCAAGATTGTGTTGCAGACTAATAGGAGTTAGGTCTACAATTGCTACATCGTCGGCATATAATTGGGATCCAATAGACATCATGCCAATTCTGGGGGAGTCACCCTTCACTTAGTTTAAGGTGCCTGGAAGGTCAAAAATAAATAAGGAAAGCAAAAGGGGAGCCAGCAAACAGCCTTGCTTGAGACTATTATGAGTTTTCACCTTGCAGAATAGATCCCAGTGTCCCTCCCATCAGGACTTGGCACCAGGTATCCAAATGTAACTCCATAATAAGGCACAAAAGGTGGTGTGGAACACCCAAAAGGAGAAGCTTCCTCCACAGCGTTTGACGGTCCGCTCTATCAAACGCTTTGGAAAAGTCAATGAACGCCGTATATACTGGAATACCTCGAGAAAATACATGTTTTTACAACAGTTTGGAGGACCACGATATTATCCAGTGTGCTGTGATTGCTCCTAAAACCTTGTTCCATAGGAATGATGTTCTGATCTTGAGCACACTGCTGTAAACGACAGGGTAAGCTCTCTGCAATTAATAATTTGCAAGTAGCATCGAACAAGGCTATCTGTCTAAAACTTGCCGGGGATGATTTAGGGCCCTTGTATACAGCGGAACAATAATACTCCCCTTTCAGTACTGGGAGATTTTCCATGTTCGGTAGCCATAATTAAAAAACGGGGTGAGAAAAGATCCCTAAGCCGCAGCCTCCTTTTTAATAACTGCAATGAGAACCTCATCAGGCCCCAATGTGCCAGACGCTCTTGCATTCTTTATAAACACCACTATCTCCTCCACTGAAGGGGCACCATACATCAAAAGTGAAGCCTAGTCCACACAAAGCGTCATGGGGAGGTCTAACTTGGCATGATTTGCATACAGCCTTCATTTTTGCTTCCAGAGCACTGTGAGATGCTGAATGTGAGAAACTGGGTGGTAGACTTGTCAGCCTTGGGGTTGTCCTCCCCCAAACTTTTGCCTTCTTGCCTCCAATTGTGCTGTGTTTTTGGTTTGCTGGCCTTTGAACTATGTGCACATTACCACTGCTAACCAGTGCTAAAGTGCTAACTCCTGTGAACATAGTTTGATTGGCATATACCGAATTGGCATATTTAATTTACTTGTAAGTTCCTAGTAGAGTGGTATAATCTATACCCAGATCTGTAAATTAAATGCTTCCAGTGGGCCTGTAGCACTTATTGTGCCACCCACTTACGTAGCACTCTAAAACTTGTCCCAGGCCTACCATAGCAGCCTGAATGCAGTGTTACACTGCCATGTCGCCTTGGCATTTAAAACTCCTTGCCAGACCTTGAACTCCTCTTTTATTACATATAAGTCTCTCCTAAAGTAGACCCTAGGTAGCCTTAGGGCAGGGTGCTGTGTAACTTAAAAGTAGGACATGTATTTTTAAGATTTACATGTCCTGGTGGCGAAAAACTCCCAAATTTATTTTATCACCACTGTGAGGCCTTCCCCGCTCTTAGGATAACATTGGGGATTCCTTATTACATTTAATAAGCTAAAAAAACTAATTGAGAGGAGGTGAATCTGTCACGTTTGGTACCTATGGAATTGTAATGATAATTCCTATTTAATGGGACAGTCAGATTTTTCATTACAATTTTGAAAATGCCACTTTTAAAAAGTTTTCATTTTCCTGCTCTTAGCATTGTGTAACTGAAGCCTGTCTCTGATTACATGTTTGGGTTGGGTGACAGCTGGGCTTTCTGTATTCCCTTAAGGGAGCCACACACAATGAAAGCTTAGGTGTGACTTGATGGGCCTTCCTGGGATGATGGGAGGGAGGAGCTGGGCACAGCCTCACACTTAAACCTAAATAGGCTGTGTCCTGTCCATACACAAATAACTGCCTAACCCCTTGTAGTAAGGCTAGAGCTAGGGCAGGAAAGTAGGGCCTCTGTGCACTTCAAAAGCTTGTCTTTGAGGTCTTCCCCCCTTCAAAGGCACCACTGGGTATAAGAACTTGACCTCAGACCCCACTAATTCTGGACCTGTGGATACTCTGCCAGGAAAAGTACTGTGGACTCTGCTGGCCTGCTGCTCTGGTTGAACTGCTGCTTTGCTGTGCTGCCCTGCTGCCTGCTGCCCTCATTGGTTGAGTGAGAAGGACTGGACCTGCATCACTTTACCCCAGAACTCAAAGTGACTCTAAGGACTAGTTGACTTGCCTCCTGATCTGAAATCTCTGGGACAGAACCTGCTTCCAACCACCCTGCTTCTGCACCCGGATTTTGCCATCTAAGAGTCTGCCCTGACTAGTGGTGTCACCCCAGTTCTGGACTCCTGGAAGTGGGCCTAACGTGCTTGCTACAGCAGAACCAATGCATCACCACCACTCTTCAAATCTGAACTGGTGCATCGCTACCACTGTGTGGGTCAGCACCGACGCATTGCTGTTGCTAAGTGGATCGGAACCGGTGCATCGACCCTGTTGCATGGATCAGAACCGGCGTATCGCTGCTGCTGTGTGGCTAATAATCGACGCATTGCCTTCAGAACCACCACTGTGCAACGCTCTACGGAGCGCAAGGTCCTCACATCCCCGTTGACAACTGCCTTGACAACAACGCTGAAACTCTGCATCTCAACAACACTCTCATTGGAGCCGATGTATCGCTGCTGCTGCGCGACCAGAACCAGCGCATCGCTGCTGCTGCGTGAATCTACGCCTGCGCATTGCCTTGTCTGCACTCCGGATCCTCGCCATTGACAGGATCTTTGATGTTGACGCAACCCGGACTAAGATACTTTCGCTCAGCAGGCCAAGCCTGGTCCATGTTGCCAGTCCACGCTCCATCGCGGTCAGCCTGAACTTTTGACTTTGTCCCGGTTCAGCACAACCAGATATCCCTTGCTGGCTCTTTGTGATTTTGGGCACTATTTTCACTTAGATCTTTAAAAATCAAAATCTCCAGTTTTACTCATTGGACTTTTGTCATTTTGGTGTCAAATAATTTATTACAATAAAATCAGTTTTTCTAAATTGCTTTGGGATTTTTCTTGCAATGTGTTTTCACTTTATTTTACTGCTGCACATTGCATAAATACTTTACAAATTGCCTCTAAGTTAAGCCTGTCTGCTTCCTGGGCCAACCTACTCATGGTTAAGCACAGTGACTTTTAGTGACATTTTGTGGTTCACCCTGCAAGGGATTGTGGCTGTTGCTTGACCAGGGATCACACCCCAGTCAACCAACAACCCAATTTCTCACATTAGGTTTCTGGTTGAGGGGGATGAAACTGTTCTCAAGCAACAGCTACAGTCCTTATCAGGGAGGACAACCAAAGTCATTAAAGTGTGCTTAACCCTCTGGTAGCTTGGGACAAAAACAGTCAGAGTTAACTTAGAGGCAAGGTGTAACATGTTTATGCAGTAAACAAACAGTAGCAAAGTGAAAACACAATACAAGAAAAATCCCACAGCAATTTAGAAAAAATAGAGAAAAAATGTAATAACTGAAATAAGACCAAAACAACAAAAAAACTAACAGATATGACATTTCAAAGATTTAGGTAAGTATAGCCCTCGCAGTCATCTGGTCGTGCTAGAACGGTGAGAAAGTAACACAACATAACCACGATGGAGCATGAGCTGAAATAGAGGGACCAGGTTAGCTTCACTGAAAATGTTACCCTCTCAAAGACTGGTGCAAAGAGTTCAGTTTGTGGTTGAGGAGGCCGCAAGGAGCAGGGAGAGGGTTGTGGCTGGTCCTCGCTGTAGTGTAAAGAACCTGTCAGGAATTGCGGACGATCATTGCTGGAGCTTTGCGTTGGCAGTCACGATGGTCTGCAGATGCTGTAGCTCAAAGTGCAGATCTCACGTTGCCAGTTGACGCTGGCAGTCACTGTAGCGCGAAGAGTCGGTTACAGAGGAGCTTTGCATTGGCAGTTGTTGCAGACGGCAAGATATCGGCACAAATGAACCTATTCCCAGTCACAAGGAGCCCAAAACCTCAGAATTCCTCCTTTTTTCAGAGGAGTGCATTCTGATGCCAACCAATGGCCTAGGGCCTTGGGACGCACGTCTTGGGGATCAGGGACTCTATCTTTCCAAGGCCAACAGGTCTCCGACAGGTCTTGTTGCAGGTCTGGGTAGTTCCCATTGCAGCAGGTCAGATTTGATAGGAGTCCTCTGTGTCCCTGTAGCTCAGAACAGCAGGTCAGTCAGCTGATCCTTGGAGTAACTCAGGTAGCCTGGGATGACGGGAGAAGGCCAGTCTTCCTTCTCAGAGAGCAGGGCAGTCCTCTGTCAGCAGGGCAGTCCTTCTTCTGTAGGGTCCACAGAACCTGTGGACCCTACAGAAGAAGGACTGAGTTGGTCTGCCAATTGAGCACAAGCCAATTTTGCCATGTTTAGAGGAGAGAGCACAATCACTTTAGCAGTGGTAAAGTGCACGGAGACCTAAAAGTCAACAAAAACCTGTTCAGAAAACAGTAGGAATGAAGGCAAAATGTGTGGGGGTGACCCTACAGAGAGAGAGCCAAGTCCAACAATGAACTGGAGTTGCTCAGTGATCAAAAAGGAATTGTTGGCATGTAATTGAGCAGTAGAACAATTTCGATATTATGTGGGGGGGGTAAAGGATTTACATTCAACACAGATCATAAACCTTTATTGTTTATTTTGAGAGAGTAAAATGATGAAAAACCCACTTACACATTTCGAAGCAAGCCACCCAAAGTTTACAGTATGATTTGGATGGATGTTTCATTTTTGTTCTTAATAACTGTAGGGCAGATTTTTTGTCCCATTTGCCCATTAATGAAGATGAAATAGTGTTGGTTGGGGAAGAGACTGAAACTGTATTGTGGCAGCTATTGAAGATGAACAAGGTACAGCTTGCTCTCAACAGGTATGAATTGAAGTGATTACTTGTGTAGACATTTTAAAAGAGGTTGTGGAAATTCATCCATAATGGTTGTCCGAAAGAAAAAAAAGGATATGAAGCTTTTCAGTCTTTTGTTAAAGTTGTGGAAGAACTTGCAGTGCAAAACAGTATTCTAATATGCGGATACAGATTAGTCCTACCTTTGGCAATATGAAACAGTAATGTAGAGTGCACATGAGAGACACGTAGGTGCTACCATGACAGAAAAGATTTTGGGTGGCATTTTGGGGACCATCCATGGATAAAGGTATTGAAGAGGCAGGTAAAGAATGTGCTGTGTATAGAAATGTGGGAAAGTAATCTAAGGTTAGTTTTCCGCCTCTCCACCGATTACATTATCTGCAAAGCTATGGAATAAGGTTGGTGTTGACTTATAAGGACCCTTCCACACTTTTCCTGCTCAGAATTGTTTTGTTTTTGATCTGGTGGATTATTCTAGTGAATAGTAAGTAAGGTTAAGTTTGTATCAGAAGAACCTTCTAGGAAGGCTGTACATTTTCTGAAAGAAGTGTACTCCAAAGAAGGCTATCCAGAATTCTCATTACGGACAATAGAGTTCAGGTTATCGGTCAGGAGATGGGAAGTGTCCTTGAACTATCTGGTGTCAAACATTTTAAAAGCTCATTATATCACCCTCGAACCAACGGCTTGATTGAACTTATGAACATAGTGTTGTCAAAGTGTTTCTTATGGGCTTAAACCAGCCATTGCCCCATGGAAGAAGTCGTGGTACAGTGGTGCAATGTGCAATCTTAGTTTTTGAAATTCGTCAGTGAATAGGGTGAGAAGTATGCCTCAATGCTCATCAGTGTGAGGGATGTCAGTCGTCATGCATTACAGTGTTGGTGTAGCTGTACTAGCTTGAAGAGTCAAGTGACTATGATGGATTTGCTTACTCTTCCAGAGAAGTATAAGTTTGTGGTCAGTGGTGAATGTGTTGTGGAGATAGTGTTGTTGTCTTGCACCAGTCTGCAAACTTTAGAATTGTGCCACAATTATGTTTAATGTGTTTGTCAAACCAGGGAATGTGGTGAGCTCTGAACTGTCTTTTGTAGATGAAGACACATTTGCCATTTGTCAGGTGCTTTTGACAATGTTGTGATGAAATTGTGGTTGGGTTTCGAGTTAAACTTGGATGGAGGCTGTGTGCTAGCTTTGTTTTGAAAGCTGAGGATGCCATTTTAAGTAAATGAATTCCCAGTAAAATAAACTGCAAACTATATTACATTGGCAATGCAAAACAATTTAGGTGCAGCCCCTTACATGTCCGCACTCCTGACCAAAAAACATCTGGCCTCAACTGCAGCCCATTCTCTTCGAAAATACATTCCTTAAATTACATGGCATGAAGTTAAAAAAAAAACAATAAATCCAGCCAGGCCCAGCAGACTCTTTCCACTAAAGTTTCAGCATCATCCCATCATTTCCCTCCCAGGAGAACAGACTCAGAGCTCTGAACCTAGGCAGATACAACACAATGCATATATCTTCCAGCAGTGGTTTCCATTTCATATCAGATTTCAAGTGTTTCCTTTTGATGTCTCTAATCAAATGCTTCATGGGCACATTGCATCACAGCCTCCATATCACTGATTCATGGAGGGTCTCTTTTTTCAAGAGGAACATGATTCCCAATGTTGCCGCCTCCATACATTGTCAAAGCAGAGTTCCATCTGGCCTCATAAACCCCCCATGTGTCAGATATCAAATTCCCTCCTGTATTACACCTGTATCAGACGGCGTTGGATGGCCTAATACATCCCTTGGTGCCTTGAGCACTTCCTTCTAAAACTGGGCCTTCCTTTGACATCCACACCATATATGTAAGGTGTTTGCCCACACTCGTTCCAGCAGTGGGGACTTGCACTCAACTGCATGTGCCGCTGTATAGCTGGTGTATGGACAGCAATCATAGAGTATGGTATGATGAACCACACATGTGGTGCTTGTGTGTATGTCCCAATGAATCTCACTCCTCATGTACAATGGGCCCGATTCACAAAGGCAATCTGAGATAAAAGTCTAACTTTACGTTTTTTGGTATTCACAGAGGTCATTTATGAGTCGTACCTTTTTCGTCCACAGTCGGGCCGGAATCTTTGCACCCGGGCTGTACTCTCCGCATACGGACTGTACTCTCCGGCTCGGGCCTTACTCTCCGGCTCGGGCCTTACTCTCCGGCTCAAGCCGTATTCTCCGGCTCGGGCCGGATGAAGTGTAATCAATGGGCCGGAATAAAATGTTTTACAAAAAGAAACATTAGGAACATGTGATAAATGGTAGAGGAAGTCACGAAAAATCTTGACAGGGTAAAGGGTGTGGCCGGACACTACATCATATCCCCAAAAAGTTTGCTCCTTTGCATCATGTTACATGCAGTCCAAGATTTGCGCTCCCCTCAGTAGTGAGCAGTCCATGATTTGCCCTCCCCTCCGTGTTGACTGTAGTGTGATACTACAGTCAACACTGAGGGGAGAGCAAATCATGGCCTGCATGTACCATGATGCAAAGGAGCAAACTTTTCTGGGATATGGTGTATTGTCCGGCCACACCCTTTTCCCTGCCCAAACTGATTTTCATGAACTCCTCTACCATTTATAACACCTTCCTAATGTTCCTTTTTAATGTATGATGGTCCTTGGTTGTGGACGGTCTTGTAGGTGTGTATCAGCATCTTGAATTGACATCTTTTCTGGACGAGGAGCCAGTGGAGGTTCATGAGGTGTGCGGTGATGTGTGATGGGGGTCCCTTTAGGGCGGATGAGTCTGGTAGCAGTGTTCTGTCTCGCCTGGAGTCTCTTCAGGAGTTGGGTGGTGATTTGTGTATAGAGTGTGTTGGCGTAGTCCAGCCGGCTGGTGACTAAGACTTGAGTGATGGTTTTCCTGGTGTTGATGGGGAGCCATCTGAATATCTTTCAGAGCAGGCGGAGGAGGCTGCGTTGATCTGGCATTTCAAGGTGAGTTTGCAGTCCAGGATGACGCCAAGGTTGTGGGCATGATCTGTCAGAGTGGGTCTGACTTCGGCGGGCCACCAAGTGTTGTTCCACAGGGAGGTGTTGTTTAAGAAAATCAGTACTTCTGTCTTGTCCGTGTTGAGTTTCAGGCAGTAAGTCTTCATCCAGTCACCCACACTCGTCATGCAGCTGTGGAAGTTATTCCTAGCTTTGGATGGGTATTCTGAGAGAGGGAGGATGAGCTGGGTGTCAGGTGCGTAGGATGTCTGCGTTGATGCCGTGGGTTCTGACGATGTTAGCCAGGGGCATCATGTAGGTAGTGAACAGGGTGGGGCTGAGGGATGAACCTTGAGGGATGCCACAGATGAGGTTCTTGGGTTCTGAGGTTAAGGAAGGTTGGCAGATTCTCTGCGTTCGTCCTGTGAGGAAGGATGCGATCCATCTGAGGACGTCTTGCTGAATACCGATGTAATGGCATCTCTTGATGAAGGTGTGGCGGGATATGGTGTTGAATGCTGCTAAGAGGTTGAGGAGGATCAGGGTTGCTGTTTCTTCCTGGATGAGGAGGGTCCTGATGTCATCGGTGGCAGCGATCAGGGTGGTCTCCATGCTGTAGCTAGCGTGCATTGAGAGGTGTCCAGCAGGTTGTTCTCTCCAGGTGTTCAGTGAGTTGGCGGTTGATGGTCTTTTCAAGGACTTTGGTGGGGACCAGGAGCAGAGAGATGGGGTGATAGTTCTTGGGATCAGCGGGGAGTTTCTTGAGGAGGGGTCTGACCTCTGCATGTTTCCATCCATTGGGAGAGGCGGCTGTGGAGATGGATGCATTGATAATGGAGGCGAGTTTGCTGCTGATTTGTTCACTTCCAAGGTTGAAGAAGTGGGTGGGGCAGGGGATCGTGGCTGCTCCAGAGTGGACAGAGTTCATGATAGCTGCAGTGGACTTCAAACAAAACTGAAATTATTCTTGTCTCCGGATCATGGAAATGCAGACTAAACTCCTGCCTTGTGGAGTACCTAAAATGTGAATGATTCACCCCCACCCCAAAACCTACTGTGAAATCACAATGTTTTACTCTAGATCCTTCTTCTTCCTTTATCCCACCCACACTAACAATTTGGCCAAAAGTGCCAACTTCTTCATCAACACCCTCAAAAAAGTAAGAGAGATCAGTCCCAAAAACAATTCAAACAGCTGTCCTCTCCCTAGTGATATCTCATCTGGACATTGACAACTCTTTGCTATTTGGGGTTCCCCAATTGAATGCCTCCCTAAAAGCCTCATTCTGTTCTGCAGCCAAACTATTGATTTCATCAAGGAAATTTGCCCTCATTTTGCTCATCCTAGATTAACTTCACTAACTCTTAGAGCTCAGATATGCTTCATATTGTGTTGTCTCACTTATAAGGCCTTGCACCCCAACAGCCCCACATACCCCTCTTCTCTTTCACCCATCTGAGGAGGACTAATTTAAAAGAGTATAAAAACAGATAGATAGATAGACAGATAGATAGATAGACAGATAGATAGACAGATAGATATAGATAGATGTAGATAGATAGATAGATGTAGATAGATGTAGATAGATAGATAGATAGATAGATAGATAGATAGATAGATAGATAGATAGATAGATAGATAGATAGATAGATAGCTATTACACAGTGGCTTTTGCCACTATGTACTTATAGTTAGGACAGAGTTGTTATAGGAGGAATGTTTTTTGTTTCGCTAATATTTTTGGTGACATTTTATGACTCTGCACAAAACCTTTGAAAAATGTCTATCCACCACGTCTCCTACATGGAAAGGTTTGTGCTGATCCGTCAAGCGTCACCAAAGAAAAAAGACAAAGGGAACCAACATGTTGATTTACTATGGTAATATCCAGAGATAACTTTGATACACAAAAAACAGCTGAGTAGAACTTGACCAAATTTTTAGAACTTTACTCAAAAAGTATACTTTTGGTGATCTGGAGTGAATTCGCGTTTAAAGAGGGCCATCAAAATTGACCCCAGTGGGTGTTGGGTGCAAGGCTTAGCAGAAGGCCAGGCACTTCTTCCAGGCCCTGCAACAGATGGCTTAGTGACCGGTGCAGCTGGTAGTTATCCATTGTCAAATCCTATTTTCTCCTTTCTCTCTGATTTTTTGCAAAAGACTTTGGAAATAAGCCACAACCTACTTTGAAACTTAACTCTTCAACCCACATCAGGTAGGTTCAGCCTTTACCTTGTTCATCATGAAGTACTACTTGCCCAACAAACTTTACTGGTTTGCATACGGTGCTCCATTTAACTCTCAACATAAACTACAACACTTGCCTCCAAGGCTTACGCTATTTATATTCGATTAACTAGAAACCAAAAAGCAGAGAAATCTAATAAGAAATGTTCTACTATTTTATGTTTCCACATGTCTCTTGATGAAGACAGTACCGCAATTATATAGCTGTGCCTAGCCCTCATATCTCAATATACCCCAAAACACGACCTGGAAACATCACATTTCACCCAGCAAAATCAACACTTTTTTACTATGTAGGTAGCTACACAATTTGGACCCTAGCTCAGCCACTACCCGAGGGCACCTACTAAACCTAGATATTTCTCAAAACGAGATACCCAGAGACAAGGTTGGTGCACCCTTCATGGATCTCATGACGTTTTCATACCCAGAACGCCCCTTAAACTTCAAACTGTGGCAACAAAATGCATTTTCTTCACATTTCTGCAGTATGGTAATCCACAAAATTCCTACCACCTTGCATTCCCACATTTCTCACAGTAAAAATGGTACCCCACTTGTGTGGCTGAGCCCAGCATCCATGACACAAAATGCAACAACACACAGCATTGATGCAATCAAATTTATCTGAGAGAAAAATTACCCGGTTTGTGATGTGGACAACTTGGGATTTTGGGCCCTTACTCGCCTGCCATTCAGGGCAACCTACCAATTTCAGACATTTCTGACAACTAGACACCCAGGGACGTACAGGAGTTTATTCAGGTGACATGACTTGATACATAGTGTGTAATTCAGTCTGGGATGGCTAGGTGGTCCTTAATTGTGTACATCATGTTCAATGTGACTGGGAAAGTTTCAGCCTTTCAGTGTGAAGCCCACAACTATTTATTGTGAGAAGTTGGCCTGGTATATGCTGTCCACTAATTTAAGTGGGCACCCTGTACCAGTCCAAACAACCCTTTATGGTGATAGGTTAAAGACAACCTTTATTGAAAGCTATCCTAGTGGTAGCTATGGAGTGCAGCCTTCAGGCTAAGTCTTGGAGGAATGTAAAGCAGCTTGTTTTACCAGTCTATAATCTCTTGAATGACCAAATGAAAGGAGAACCACACCAGTTATATATTTAAAATATATGTATTTAAGATAAAACACACCCCTCTAGTCTCTTTATGAAGCTAGAGTTCGAAGTTCATAAGTTACAAGTCAGTTATCAACAGTAATAGCACAAATACACGTTTGGGCCCTAGGGGCGTACCAAACCATATACCAAAAAAGTGGTATAAGAACCACGACTGAGCTAGACACAAGGCCTAGAGCCTGTAGAGGTGCTTGGACCACAAGGAACCACCCAAGGTAGTGACACAGGGGACCCACCCGGGACGTGTGGAGTGTGGGAACACAGCTGCGAATCGCCGTTAACTTCTATAGGGAAAGTCGCAGTTGGATTTTTAAAGGAAAAGGACACTTAGAAGAGGACTTGGAGCAAACCCCTTTAGAACTAGGTAGTTCTAGAGTCAATACCCATGGGAGCACCGGAGTACTCGAGTTACCTCACCCAGGGAAGCCGGGTGCATAGCTGTCTTTTTGTGTCGGGTTTCGTCGTCGATTTCAATGGCGATCTGCTGCAAAGTGCCGCTGGCGACCAAGTCGAAAGTGTCCGGGTGGATCCAAGGATGGATCGAAGATCTGAAGAACCTGAAAGCAGAGTGGACAGAGTCTGGGTCACTAGCCAGTGACCAGGAAGGCGATGAGCAGATGCCCAACGATGTCGGGTGCTTCAGGTGAGTTGATGGGTGTCTTGACTCTTCAGCCACGAGGTCCAGGAGGTGTCTATGACAACCAGGAGCTGGATTCGAGCTGTCCCACGAAGTCTGTCAAGTGCTGGGGTATCAGCGACTGGATTGAACCCAACAAGCCTTGGCAAAGGCAAGTCACACAGAAACAGAGAAAGGATTTCGGTGCAGACGAGAAAGGTCTGAGGGACTCACCCAGCGATGGTAAGTCAGGGCACATCTGGAACAACCAGGAAAGCCCAAGCAGAAGAAGAGTTGCTTTCGTGGGGACCCACTAGCCAACAGACTAGAGATCGCGAAGGAGCCTTGAGTGGACGCACTTGGAGCTGGCCCACGGAACACTCGTGGAGTGGAGGCCAGTGATCTTCGGTGCAGTTGGTGCTCGTAGTGGGGGCTACTGGGAGCCCAAACCACAACTTTGAGGGATGTCAGGAAGAGGATGCACTTGCAAAAGTTCTCGGTGTCCAGGGGTCATGGTTCCAAATTACTCACGACAGCTACGTGCCTCAGCTTTGCTGTGATCTCAGGGCAGCCTCGGAGAAATCTGGAAATCCACTTCTGGTGATGCAAAGACTTTGGCGTCCTGCAGGAGCTTCAGCGATGCAGACCGGACAGTTGCTTCTTTAGTGTCTGCCAAGCAGGGGAGTCACTCCTTGACCCCAAGGGAGATTCAACAGTCCTCTAATCTTCAAGTAGAGCGTCGAAGGTCCAGGATTCACGTTCAGAGTTTTGTCCAGGGATAATCTAAAGTCCTAAGGACTGGGGTCCCATACTTATACTAAGTTAATGGGTTGGACATACTCTGGGGACCCACCTATGGGAGGGTCAGGGAAGAGGGGTGGTTACACCCATTCCCTTTGTCCAGTTTCGTGCCAGAGCAGGGGCAGGTAGCCCCTGCAACCGGTTTGAACTGGACTATGCACAGGGACAGCAAATGTGCCCCCAGTACAGGACTTCAAAGCACCAGAGAGTGCTACCGCCCAGCCCCAATACACACTATCCTTTCTGGGGAGGTGGTTACACCGCCCTCTGACAGGAAACCTATTGTCCAGGCCTCCCCTGCCGGAGTTTCGGTCAGCAGCAGGAGGCCAGACCCGTGTCTGTGGCAGCGGCATCCATTTTGTGATGCCAGGGCTCTGAAAAGTCAATACCGGGTATACCGGTGTGTACATGTCTCTCCCTCTAGAAGGGTGGAATGCTACCCCGCCGCCAGAACTGGTGGCGGTAGTATTCCAAAGTGTTTGACACCAAACACGACATGTTTCCGTGCAGCCATCCCAAAGTTAGCATTTACCGCGAGGTTATAATGCACTTAAGAGTATATGGTCAGGCTGCACCACAAACAGCATCAGAGGATTGACTCCGAACGCTGCAGAGGGGCTCTGCTCATGCAGGGGCACCCTCTCACATAAAAACCAAGCACTCTGCCTTCAGGATTGTTAAGGCCTGCCATAGGAGTGACTTATAGGTTTATATGTGTGTGCAATGGTAGTGATATAGGTAGCCTATACCACAGTAAGGGGTGCATGCACCACCTTACCCAGGCTGCAGTAGCAGACCTGTGGTATCATTTTGAAGGGCTTCCCAGGGGTGGCATAATACATGCTTCAGCCCCTGGTAGGCCTCTGGGGTACCTATGCCCTGGGTACATAGTATACTATATACTAGGGACTTATAAGGGCACTCCAGAATCCAATCTAAGATGTACCTAAGGTACCTGGAAACCATTTTAGAGAGGAAGCAGCTAGGCTGGGGTTCTGATTAGCAGGGCCCCAGCCAGACTAAAGTCGAAAAACAGTGAAGCATCAGCAAAAAGTGGGGGTACCCATGTGAAGCAGATCCTACTCTCCTACACAACCCCCCCAAACGCAGGGACATTAAACTAACCTTGACCAGTTGAGTCTTCATGTTCTAAGTGGAAATACCTAGAGAGTCCATCTGCATTGGCATGGTTACTCCCAGGTCTATGTTCCACTGTAAAGTCCATCCCCTGTAGGGAAATGGACCACCTAAGCAGTTTGGGGTTTTCACCCTTCATTTGTTTTAGCCATAAGAGGGGCTTATGGTCTGTCTGAACAATGAAGTGAGTACCAAACAAGTATGGCCTCAACTTCTTCAGAGCCCAAACCACAGCAAAGGCCTCCCTCTCAATGGCTGACCAACGTTTCTCTCTAGGTGTCAGCCTTCTGCTAATGAAAGCTACTGGCTGATCCTGACCTTCATCATTCAATTGTGACAGTACAGCCCCTACCCCCAATTCAGATGCATCTGTTTGGACAATGAACTTCTTGGAGTAATCAGGACTCTGTAGAATGGGAGCAGTGCACATGGCCTGCTTCAGGTCATCAAATGCCTTTTGACAGCTAGCTGTCCACTGAAACCTTTTGGGCATTCTCTTGGAAGTTAAGTCATTCAGGGGTGTCACTATTGATCCATACCCCTTGACAAATCTCCTATAGTACCCAGTCAGGCCTAAGAAGGCTCTCACCTGAGTCTGGGTAGTTGGAGCAACCCAGTCCATGATGGTCTGGATTTTGCTCTGAAGTGGTTGAACCTGGCCTCCACCTACAAGGTGGCCCAGGTACACAACCTGACTCTGCCCTATCTGGCACTTGGTGGCCTTGATAGTGAGGCCTGCCTTTCGCAGGGCCTCCAAAACATTCCTTAGGTGGACCAGGTGATCCTCCCAGGTGGAGCTAAAGACAGCAATATCATCAAGATAAGCTGCACTGTAAGCTTCCAGACCTGTGAGAACTGTATTCACCAACCTTTGGAAAGTGGCAGGTGCATTTTTCAAACCAAAGGGCATAACCACAAATTGATAATGCCCACTAGGGGTTGAGAATGCTGTTTTTGGCTTTGCATCATCAGCTAGTCTGATCTGCCAGTAGCCAGCTGTCAGGTCAAATGTGCTTAGGTACTTGGCTGAGGCCAAAGTGTCTATTAGCTCATCTGCTCTGGGTATTGGATGGGCATCCAGTCCTAGTGACTGCATTGAGACCCCTGTAGTCCACACAAAACCTCATCTCTCTTTTCCCACCACTGGTGTGAGGTTTTGGCACAAGGACCACTGGACTAGCCCAAGGGCTATCTGAGGGTTCAATAACTCCCAAATCCAACATGTTCTGGACTTCTGTCCTGATACAGTCCCTGACATGGTCAGGTTGCCTATAAATCTTATTTTTAATAGGCAGACTGTCCCCAGTGTCCACTTCATGAGTGCACCAGGTGGTCTGACTTGGAGTCAGAGAGAACATATGTCTGAACTGATTGAGCACCTGTCTGCAATCAGTTTGCTGCTGGGCAGTGAGGCTGCCTGCCAAGGCTACACCATCCACTGACCCATCATCAGGGTTCTGTGAGAGCAGGTCAGGGAGTGGGTCACTCTCTTCCTCCTGTCCCTCATCAGTAGCCATGAGCAAGCCCATGTCTGCCCTGTCCACATATGGTTTCAATCTGTTGACATGGAGAACCCTGTGGGGACTCCTGGGTGTTCCTAGGTCTACCAAATAGGTAACCTCACCCTTCTGCTCAACAATGGTATGGGGTCCACTCCATTTGTCTTGGAGAGCTGCTAGGGCCACTGGCTCCAACACCCACACCTTCTGCCCTGGCTGGTAAACAGTCAGCACAGCCTTTTGGTCATGCCAGGCTTTTTGTAGTTCCTGGCTAGCCTCAAGGTTTTTAGTTGCCTTTTTCATGTACTCAGCCATCCGGGAGCGGAGACCAAGTACGTAGTCCACTATGTCCTGCTTTGGGGGCTTGAGAGGTAACTCCCATCCTTCCTTCACCAGACACAATGGACCCCTGACAGGATGGCCAAACAAAAGTTCAAAAGGGCTGTAGCCAACCCCCTTTTGAGGCACCTCCCTGTATGCAAACAAAAGGCAGGGCAAGAGTATGTCCCATATCGCCTAAGCTTTTCTGGGAGCCCTTTAATCATGCCCTTTAAGGTTTTGTTGAACCTTTCAACTAAACCATTGCATTGTGGGTGATATGGTGTGGTGAATTTGTAAGTCACTCCACACTCCTTCCACATTGCTTTTAAGTATCCAGACACAAAGTTAGCACCCCTGTCTGATACAACCTCCTTAGGGAAGCCCACTCTTGAGAAAATTCCCAGGAGGGCTCTTGCCACCACAGGTGCTGTAGTGGTCCTAAGGGGAATAGCCTCTGGGTACCTAGTGGCATGGTCCACCACCACCAGGATAAATCTGTGCCCAGATGCTGTTTGGGGATCCATGGGACCAACAATGTCAATCCCCACCCTTTCAAAGGGAACCCCCACCACAGGTAGTGGCATCAGGGGGGCCTTTGTAGTGCCACCTGCCTTGCCACTGGCCTGGCAGGTTACACAGGAGCGACAAAACTCCTTGGTGTCTTCAGACATGTGGGGCCAGTGAAAGTGAGGGACAATTCTGTCCCAAGTCTTGTTCTGGCCCAGGTGACCTGCTAGAGGAATATCATGGGCTAGGGTCAATAGGAAGCCCCTGAACTTCAGAGGTATAACCAACCTCCTGGTGGCACCAGGCTTGGGGTCTCTACACTCTGAATACAAGAGTCCATCATCCCAATACACTTTATGGGGACCACTAGCATTCCCAGCAGCCTCAGCAGCAGCTTGCTGTCTGAGGGGTTCAAGAGAGGGCAGCTCTGCTGCTCCTGGCTCAGATCTGCCCTGGAAGGGCCCCCTGTCCCTAAGAACTCAACCTGATCAGGCTCAAGCTCCTCTGGGACAGTTCCTTCTTCAGGACTGAGATCATCTCCCTCAAGAGACTGATCTTCCTTCTGAGCCAAGGGGAAGGCACTGCCTTAACCCTCCTGCTCCTCCTCTTGGATGGCACTTGGTCCATTGTTCCAGGATCCAAGGCCTGTTCAGTGTTAGTCATTTTGGCCTGTGACCTGGTCACAGCAAACACATCTGCAGGGATGCCCAGCATTTCTGCATAAGTCCTGAGTTCCACTTCTGCCCAAGCTGAAGTTTCTAGATCATTGCCAAGCAAGCATTCGACTGGTAGGTTTGCACTCACCACAACCGTCTTAAGGCCAGTTACCCCTCCCCAGGAGAAGTTAACAACTGCCAGAGAAATGGTCTGTTCTGACGTTGCTAGCATTGGTCACTTGGTACATTTCACCAAGTATAATCTGCCCAGGATCCACAAGATCTTTTGTCACCATAGTGACACTTGCTCCTGTGTCCCTGAATGCCAAAGCCTCTTTTCCATTTATTAATGGCTGTTGTCTGTACTTGCCCAGATAACTGGGACTCACAGAGGAGGTCATCTCCATGTCTCCATCACAGACTAGGACAGCCTGAGTGGGTTCTCTGACTAGGCCAGAGCCCATTTCAGTACCCAGAGTCAACCCTACTAAACCCTTGGCTTGTGTACTCCCACCACCAATTGTAACTGCACTAGGGGGACAGGTGCCTTAGGGGCATTGGTGGGGGCTGGAGTAGAGTCTTTGGACTTGGTGCAATCACTGGTCCAGTGTGTCTTTGCTTACAGACTTTGCACCATGGTTTCTTTTGGCCTTTCCCTTTGTTAGACTGTGAATCCCCACCTGAAGAAGATTTTTGGGGGCCTTGTGAAGACTTCTGGTCTTTACCCTTCTCCCCACCCTTGTCAGAGTTTTTAGAATCTTGCTTCTTTGGGTCACCACCTTGGTTCTGTACCTTCTGCCTCACCCTGGTTCTGACCCATTTGTCTGCCTTCTTTCCCAATTCTTGGGGAGAGGTCAGATCAGAGTCCAACAGGTACTGATGCAACAGCTGATTTTGACAGTTATTAAGAATCTGCTCCCTCATGATAAGATTGTACAATCCTTTGAAGTCACACACCTTACTGCCCACTAACCAACCTTCCAGAGCCTTAGCAGAACAATCAACAAAGTCCACCCAGTCTTGATTTTGTGCCTTTTGGGTATCTCTGAACTTTAACCTGTATTGCTCAGTTGTTAGGCCAAACCCATCAATCAATGCACTTTTCAAGACTTGATAATCATCAGCATCCTCTTCTCTAACAGTGAGGAGCTTATCTCTACCTTTGTCTGCAAAGGAGAGCCATAAGATTGCTGCCCACTGCTCCTGGGGGACCCTCTGTACTTTACAGGCCCTTTCCTGTGCAGTAATCCATTTGTGGATGTCATCCCCACTCTGGTAGGGAGGGACAATCTTATTCAGGTTTCTATGGTCATGAGACCTCTCCCTACCTCTAGGGAAGTTGCTGCCACCATGGGACTCTAGTCCCATCTTTTTTTTAGCTCTGTAGAGCTCTAGGGCTTCCTTATCTAGGGCCACCTGTTGCTTTCTGATCAGAAGCTGAGCTTGCTCATACTTCAACAGTCTCTCCCTCCTCTCCTGAGAGGTTTCCCTCCCTCTGTGAGAAGAAATAGAGGTCCCTATAGATGAGGTAGAATGGTTAGACTCCACTGAGCGAGATCTAGACCTTCTAAACCTACTACCAACTCTTCCTGGAGGGACACAGAGGGGGCCATTGGTGTCCTCCTCATCATCACCCAGTGGAGCTGGGTTGTCCAGGTCCTGGATCACTGTCATCAGCCTGGTTAGCAGTAGAGGTTGGGCCCTGTGGAGTTCCACCCCTAGGTCCTACCTCACCTGCTGTCCCACCCACTCTGCCTGCCCCTTCTGTCCCTATAGGATTCTGGAGGTCATCTAGCCTGAGTATCTCTATGAGATGCTGGGTGCTGGGACTTTTGCCTGTCTTCAACTTCCTAATGGTACATACGGTCCTAAGCTGTGCAAAAGGGAGATCCTCATACCTAAAGGGAAGAAGCCCAGTGGCTTCTGGCAGGGACTCACTGGTTCCTGGCTGAGAAGACATTACTAGTGTGGTGTGGTGTATTGCACTACCTACACTAGTGTGGCCTACTAAACTCTCTTGAGTTGTAGAAAGGGTGTGCTAAGCCCTTAACACACAACTCTAAGTTCAGTAGAACTTACTGTATACTAAGCTTGTTTTTATATGTACCTAAGGTACCCTTAGTGGTTTTCAGTTGATCAATTCAATTGAGATTATCTGGTAAAACAATAGCAAGCTGGAATCCCACACGCTGCACACCAATGTGAGAAGTTGGCCTGGTATATGCTGTCCACTAATTAAAGTGGGCACCTTGTACCAGTCCAAACAACCCCTTATGGTGATAGGTTAAAGACAACCTTTATTGAAAGCTATCCTAGTGGTAGCTATGGAGAGCAGCCTTCAGGCTAAGTCTTGGAGGAATGTAACGATACCAAAGGGGATAATGGACGGAGCGTTAGAGTAAATCAAACACTCACCCCCAGTCAACTGATCTGGGTTTAATCCATCATCATTCTTTAGCTCACTCCACCAACCCAGTTCAGACATGGCCATATGCAAATCAGTCTGACCCTGTGCCTCATGGGAACAGTCCAGCCCAAACTGCCAAGCCATGTCTTCCCTGGACCGGAAACAAGCATCCTGGGACCGGTTTCGGGTTCAAAACCCTCATCAGCCAGGCTATCTTGAATCCAGTGGCAAAGTGAGCAAGGGACCCACGTCTGGGCATACCCTGCCAACTTAGGGCGAACAAAGCGATACCAAAGGGGATAATGGACGGAGCGTTAGAGTAAATCAAACACTCACCCCCAGTCAACTGATCTGGGTTTAATCCATCATCATTCTTTAGCTCACTCCACCACCCCAGTTCAGACATGGCCATATGCAAATCAGTCTGACCCTGTGCCTCATGGGAACAGTCCAGCCCAAACTGCCAAGCCATGTCTTCCCTGGACCGGAAACAAGCATCCTGGGACCGGTTTCGGGTTCAAAACCCTCATCAGCCAGGCTATCTTGAATCCAGTGGCAAAGTGAGCAAGGGACCCACGTCTGGGCATACCCTGCCAACTTAGGGCGAACAAAGCGATACCAAAGGGGATAATGGACGGAGCGTTAGAGTAAATCAAACACTCACCCCCAGTAAACTGATCTGGGTTTAATCCATCATCATTCTTTAGCTCACTCCACCACCCCAGTTCAGACATGGCCATATGCAAATCAGTCTGACCCTGTGCCTCATGGGAACAGTCCAGCCCAAACTGCCAAGCCATGTCTTCCCTGGACCGGAAACAAGCATCCTGGGACCGGTTTCGGGTTCAAAACCCTCATCAGCCAGGCTATCTTGAATCCAGTGGCAAAGTGAGCAAGGGACCCACGTCCACCATCTCCTTTGGTATCGCTTTGGAGGAATGTAAAGCAGCTTGTTTTACCAGTCTATAATCTCTTGAATGACCAAATGAAAGGAGAACCACACCAGGTATATATTTAAAATATATGTATTTAAGATAAACCACACCCCTCTAGTCTCTTTATGAGGCTAGAGTTCGAAGTACATAAGTTATCAACAGTAATAGCACAAATACACATTTGGTCCCTAGGGGCGTACCAAACCATATACCAAAAAGTGGTATAAGAACCATGACTGAGCTAGACACAAGGCCTAGAGCCTGTAGAAGTGCTTGGACCCCAAGGAACCACCCAAGGTAGTGACACAGGGGACCCACGGGGGACGCGTGCAGTGTGGGAACATAGCCAGCCGCAAATCACCGTTAACTTCTAAGGGGAAAGTCGCGGTTGGCTTTTTAAAGGAAAAGGACACTTAGAAGAGGAGTTGGAGCAAACCCTTTTAGAACTAGGTGGTTCTAGAGTCAATACCCGCGGGAGCACCGGAGTACTCGAGTTACCTCACCCAGGGAAGCCGGGTGCATAGGTGTCTTTTGGTGTCGGGTTTCATCGTCGTTTTCAATGGCGATCGGCTGCAAAATGCTGCTGGCGACCAAGTCGAAAGTGTCCAGGTGGATCCAAGGCTGGATCGGAGATCTGAAGAACCTGTAAGCAGAGGGGACAGAGTCTGGGTCACTAGCCAGTGGCCAGGAAGACGATGAGCAGATGCCCACCAGTGTCGCATGCTTCAGGTGAGTTGATGTGTGTCTTGACTCTTCAGCCACAAAGCCCAGGAGGTGTCGATGACAACCAGGAGCTGGATTCGAGCTGTCCCACAACGTCTGTTGAGTGCTGGGATATCGGCGACCGGATTGGACCCAACAAGCCTTGGCAACTGCAAGTCACGCAGAAACAGAGAAAGGACTTCGGTGCAGACCAGCAAGGTCTGAGGGACTCACCCAGCGAGGGTAAGTCAGGGCACATCTGGAGCAACCAGGAAAGCCCAAACAGAAGAAGAGTTGCCTTCGTGAGGACCCACTGCCAACGGACTAGAGATCGCAAAGGAGCCTCGAGTGGACGCACTTGGAGCTGGCTCACGGGACACTCGTGGAGTGGAGGCCAAGGATCTTCGGTGCAGTCGGTGCTCGTGGCGGGGGCTACTCGTAGCCCAAAGCACAACTTCGAGGGATACCAGGAAGAGGATGCACTTTCAAAAGTTCTTGGTGTCCAGGGGTCATGGTTTCACATTACCCACGACAGCTACGTGCCTCAGCTTCGCTGGAGTCTCAGGGCAGCCTCGGAGAAGTCTGGAAATCTACCTCTGGTAATGCAAAGACTTCGGCATCCGGCGGGAGCTTCAGTGATGCAGAATGGACAGTTGCTTCTTTGGTGCCTGCCAAGCAGGGGAGTCACTCCTTGACCCCAAGGGAGATTCTTCAGTCCTCTAATCTTTAAGTAGAGCGTCGAAGGTCCAGGATTCGGCTTCAGAGTTTCGTCCAGGATAATCTAAAGTCCTAAGGACTGGCGTCCCATACTTATACTAAGTTAGGGGGTTGGACATACTCTGGGGACCCACCTATGGGAGGGTCAGGGAAGAGGGGTGGTTACACCCATTCCCTTTGTCCAGTTTCGCGCCAGAGCAGGGGCAGGTAGCCCCTGCAGCCGGTTTGAACTGGACTATGCACAGGGACACCAAATGGGCCCCAGTGCAGGACTTCAAAGCACCAGAGAGGGCTCCCGCCCAGCCCCAATACACACTATCCTGTCTGGGGAGGTGGTTACACCTCGCTGGGACAGGAAACCTATTGTCCAGGCCTCCCCTGCCGGAGTTTTGGTCAGTAGCAGGAGGCCAGACCCGTGTCTGTGGCAGCGGCATCCATTTTGTGATGCCAGGGCTCTGAGAAGTCAATACCGGGTATGCCGGTGTGTACATGTCTCTCCCTCTAGAAGGGTGGAATGCTACCCCCGCTGCCAGAACTGGCGGGGGGGTAGTATTCCAAAGTGTTTGACACCAAACGCGACATGTTTCCGTGCAGCCATCCCAAAGTTAGCATTTACCGCTAGGTTATAATGCACTTAAGAGTATATGGTCAGGCTGCACCACAAACAGCATCAGAGGATGGACCCCGAACGCTGCAGAGGGGCTCTGCTCATGCAGGGGCACCCTCTCACATAAGAAACAAGCACTCTGCCTTCAGGATTGTTAAGGCCTGCCATAGGAGTGACTTATAGGTTTATATGTGTGTGCAATAGTAGTGATATAGGTAGCCTATACCACAGTAAGGGGTGCATGCACCACCTTACCCAGGCTGCAGTAGCAGACCTGTGGTGTCATTTTGAAGGGCTTCCCAGGGGTGGCATAATACATGCTTCAGCCCCTGGTAGGCCTCTAGGGGTACCTATGCCCTGGGTACATAGTATACCATATACTAGGGACTTATAAGGGCACTCCAGAATCCAATCAAAGATGTACCTAAGACCAAACCATTTTAGGTCTCAGCTGTAGACGGCACATGGTGCTGTCTTGAATAGAGACATGTGGTGTCTACTTTGATGGCTTACAGCCTGCCCATAGGCTTCCTGTTTGTTGGCACCTGTAATGAGCAGCGCTCTAGTGTTTGGAGCGCGGGGGACGGAAGTCCCTGCACGACATCCGCAGGCCAGGCGTGGCTTGCGGGGATTGGTTGAAAAAACGGAAGGCGCTCGCTCGGGGGCGGCACTTCCAAGCTAGACACGGCGAGTGTGGGCTCCCTGTTTTCTCGCTGTGCGTAGGGACTTCGCGCCAGCGACGCTCACGTCCCAACCAGGGTGGCTCCATATCCTTCCCCACAACACTGGCGACGAGGAGGGCCGAGACCCTCGCTCGTTTTTCTGTCGGCGCCTGGCACCATCGGACGGCGGATCCGTGATCCCGCGGGGAGCGGCCCGGTCAACCTGCCGACGCGCATGCGGACGGGTGAGTCAGCCCCCGCAGTGCTGTGCCCTGAGGCGGTTCCAGCGCTGAAGCACGCTACCCTGTGCCTCCTGCCACCAGCGCCACCTCCACAACCTGCCAGGAAGCACTGCGCTCTCTCCAGTCACAGACTGGCAAGGGCCTGATCTGCCATCCCAGACACCTCATCTCGAAGACCAAAGGGGGGGGGAGTGGTCGTACCCCAGCCCCTCACTGGTAACACCGCCACAGCGGACGAGGAGAGACACAGTGACGTGCCCAAGCCAGGCCCGAGCTGCCAGCGTCCCAGCTACTGCCACGCACACGGCCCAGGCCAGTGGGCCCAGCAACACGTGCGCAACTGCCACCCCCCCAACACGCGCAGCATGCAGGTGTTTGTGCTTGGCACCAGGGGACACGCCTGCCGCTGACGAGCTACAATGGTGGACGACAACCCTGGCCCTGCACAAGTCCATGTCCCGTTTCAACATGCGGCCTCTGGGGTGCTGCCACCCTTCAGCGAATTGGAGGACCCTGCGACAGCGTCTCCTCGGTGGAGAGTATGGATTGAACGCCTCGATAATTACTTCATTGCCACCAGGGAGGACAATGGAACAATCAAGCGGTCCCTCCTACTCCACTATGCCGGGGACGAGATTTTCAAACTCTTCAAACATCTCCCGAACACAGGGGCTGCAACAGACTACGACGCAGCCGTGGCAGCTTTGGACGCCCATTTCGACCCCCAGCTCAATCCGGATTTCGAGCGTTTTAAGCTGCGCCAAGCGCGCCAAAGGGAAGGAGAGTCTATAGATGCGTTCTACGCCCGCCTCCGCGAACTTGCCAGCACGTGCACGGAGGATGACCAGCCCAAGGAGATCAGGGCCCAGCTCATTCAAGGGTGTAGAGACAAGACCTTGAGAGGTCTCATCCTTCGCCAGCCGAGAATAGCGCTGGAGGACATCCTCATTCTAGCACGGTCAGACGATCTGTCGGCGGCCAGAGCGAATGAGATGGACCAAGCCCTCATCAAACCGGTGGGGCGCACAGAGACGATCAAGGTAGAACGAGCGGATGCGGTCAGGATGAAAAGCCGAACAGAGTTCGCACGAAAACCAAGGTCAGAGGCACCCAGGTCGCGCTGTGGTTACTGTGGCCACGAACCACACGCAGCGAAGGACTGCCCAGCCCAGGGGAAGACCTGTACAAACTGCGGGATCCCAAACCATTTTGCCACCGTATGCCGAAGAAGGAACAGAGGCCGCGATACCAGAGCCCCCAAACCACCATCACGGGCGGTTCGACGACTGTCAGTAACAGAGGCACCCACAGCCGAGGAGACATCGAGGACCGGCCGCAGGCATCTCAGGCTAGTTGACTCCTCCTCGGAAGATGAAGAAGAGGAGACGTACCTCATATCATTCACACAGGAGCTCAAACGGCGCCGCAGGCCCCAACCAACCTGCGTGGTCCAGATAGCTGGGTCTGAAGTGACGGCGATCATTGACACAGGGGCATCGGTGAACGCGATGGGCCTCCAACAATATCGACGTCTCCGACCATGTCCCCCCGTCACCCCGTCACGGACCCGGATCTATGCATATGGGGCAACCACTCCGCTACCACTGAAAGGGAAGATATCTGTCCCAATCAAGACGGAAGACCAAGAGGTGACCGCGACCATCCATGTGATTGACAGAGAAGCCGACACCCTACTGCAGCCATACAGCCGAGGACCTCGGGTTGGTTTCATTCGCCAGGAGTGTGCAAGCTCACCAAGTAGACGAACTGCTGGATCAGTTCCCGGAGCTGTTCCGAGGCCTGGGCTGCATCAAGTGCGACCCCATCAAGTTGCACATCGACAAGGCAGTCGCCCCGTTTGCCCTACGGCACAGGAGAGTGCCATTCCACCTGAGACCGTCGGTGGAGAGGGAGCTAGAACTCCTCGAAGCACAAGGCGTAATTGAAAAAGTATCCGGACCAACACCGTGGGTGTCACCCCTCGTCATCGCGGAAAAACCAAAGCAACCAGGCGCCATACGTCTGTGCATTGACATGAGGCTACCAAATAAAGCTATCAAGCGGGAACGCCACATTACGCCAACAATGGATGATATCATCGCTGATGTCAACGGATCGAGGTGGTTTTCCAAAATCGACCTCAACGCTGGATACCACCAGCTGCCCCTCTCCAAAGAAAGCAGATACATCACCACTTTCAGCACCCACCTCGGACTGAGGAGATATAAACGGCTGAACTTTGGGATCTCCTCAGCGGCGGAGGTATTCCAGAACACGATCAGAGAAATGCTATCCGGCCTGCCTGGCGTACTTAACGTCAGTGATGATATCTTGATTCACTCCGCAACGGCCGCGGAGCACCACAAACACCTCCGAAGCACGCTCAAACGCCTGAGCGAACATGGAGCGACCCTCCACAAGGATAAGTGCCAATTCTTCCAGCCATCTCTGGAATTCTTCGGATATATTTTTAACCAGCAAGGCATCCAGGTGGACCTGCGAAAATCGCATGCCATTAAAAGTGCGCCAGCTCCTACCACACCAACAGAAGTAAGAAGTTTCCTTGGGATGGAAACCTACTGCGGGAGGTTCATCCCTGACCTGGCAACACGGGCAGAACCCCTTCGAGCTCTCACCCGGACAGACACCCCGTGGAAGTGGGGAAAACAAGAAGAAGAGGCGTTCCAAGGGATAAAAGATGCCCTGCTGGGTGAAGTGACGCTAGCCTATTTTGACCCAACAAAGCGGACAGAAGTGCTAGTCGACGCCAGCCCGGTGGGACTCGGAGCCATTCTAGCCCAAGAACAAGTGCCCGGCAGGTGGGCCGCGTTGTCGTTTGCCAGCAGGTCCCTCACACCCACCGAAACGAGATATGCACAGATAGAGCGGGAAGCACTTGCCATAAAATGGGCCTGCAGCCATTTCCATCTCTACTTGACTGGGCAGCCGTTCACGATGGTCACGGACCACCAACCCCTCGTGCCTCTCTTCAAGGGATCTGCCCCCCATCCTCCGCCGCGAATTGAACGGTGGGCCGTGCAGCTTCAGCCCTACGAGATGGAGGTTGAATACAGGCCAGGGGCAAAGAACCCAGCGGACTTCCTGTCCCGCCATCCGACGCAACAAGCGCCCGAGGAAGACGATGATGGCCCCGAACAATACATTAACATCATATCCACAGCTGCCTGCCCGCGAGCCATGACCCTGGAAGAGATTCAAGAAGCTGCCAAGGACGACAGTGTGTATGACCGCACCCTCCAGGCCGTTCAAATTGGGTCATAGCAAGACTACCTGCGTAACGCGAACGCCTGGAGCCCAGAAGACAAAGAGGGGCTGACGAAGATGTGGCGAGTACGGAGCGAACTCAGTGCCACAGGCGGCGGGCTCTTGCTCAGAGGATCCCGGTTGGTCATACCGCGGACGCTGCGAGACCGAGCGACACAGCTCGCCCACGGAGGCCATCAAGGGGCCACGAAAATGAAAGCGAGGATGAGGGAAAAGGTCTGGTTTCCTGAACTCGAGCAAATGGTCGACGACCTTGTCCGTTGCTGCCCGTCCTGCCAGCTCACCGGCACACTGGCTCGCCCAATACCAATCATGACAGAAGAGGCCTGCACCGAGCCCTGGTCCAAAGTGAGCGTGGATTTCGGGAGCTTCCCAGACGGCCGACACACTCTGGTGTTAGTGGACGCGTTCTCCAAATACCCCGTCGTAGAGGTCGTAGCCTCGACAGCCTTCACTCATGTGCGCCCCATCCTCGAGAAAGTGTTTGCACTGTTCGGGCTCCCTCAAGAAATTCGGAGCGATATCGGGCCCCGGTTCCAAGGGTCAGAATTTGCCACATTCCTACAACAATGTGGAATACGCCACCGGAAGATCACTCCTCAATGGCCCCAGGCCAACGGGGACGTAGAAAGATTCATGCGGACACTGAACAAGACATTCCGCATCGCCGCACTGGAGCAAGTTGACCCGGAAAAACGGCTCCAGGAGTTTCTCAGGGAGTACAGGAGCACCCCCCACTGTATGACGCAACGAAGTCCGTGGTCACTGATGTTACAAGGCCCCAGGCGAGACCTCATGCCATCCTGCCCGGGGTGGACGTCCGCACCCCTAGACGCTCAAGCCACGCAAGATCGACGGGAGCAACGGAACAGGCAGGCTAGCGTCCGACGACGGGCTGCACCCCGATGCCTCAGGCCAGGAGCAACCGTCCTCCTCAGAGACCGCCGGCCGGGGGGAAAGTTCAAAACTGCCTACGAACCAGGTGCATGGACAGTGGTGGGCAGTCGTGGCCCCATGGTGACCGCAAGGAGGAGAGGAGAGGACGTATCAAGGAACATCTCGTGGTTCAAGGAGGTTCCGGCTGAAAGGGCAGGCGAACAAGATCCAGGACCCTCCGTAGTCCCAGTCAGGGGACTCCCCGAGACAGTAGAGACCGAGGCAGGGAACGAGAGAAGCTTCGGAGAGCTGGGTACCAACATCATGCCCGACTCTCACTCAACCACCGGGGGTGCTGGACCGGAAGAAGGGCGCAGAGAACGGCACCATCGGAAATATGATCTGCGGCCCAACCCCGCCCCAGCCAGCGGCTGCGAGACTTCGCCTGCTGAAGATGAACACTAAAGGACTGGGAGATAAGTAAAGAACAGAGTGACTCACTGGTGAACTAACTGTTTGAGTTTGGGTGTGGTTGTTTATTTTGTTGTTTTCAAGGACTGATTTGGGAAGGGATGTAATGAGCAGCGCTCTAGTGTTTGGAGCGCGGGGGACGGAAGTCCCTGCACGACATCCGCAGGCCAGGCGTGGCTTGCGGGAATTGGTTGAAAAAACGGAAGGCGCTCGCTCGGGGGCGGCACTTCCAAGCTAGACACGGCGAGTGTGGGCTCCCTGTTTTCTCGCTGCGCGTAGGGTCTTCGCGCCAGCGACGCTCACGTCCCAACCAGGGTGGCTCCATATCCTTCCGCACAACAGCACCATCGTTGCTTCATTTTTCATTCACCCCATTTGTCAAGGGCATGCATACGTCATGCCTCTTCCGGTGTTTAGCCCGCCCTCGAGAACACCGGCCAACTGCTGTTAAACATGCACAGTGGCCAGTTTCATCCCCTGTTTCGGGACTGCTTTTTTATTTTTGAAAATGGGTGAATGGTCCCGCTGCATGTTAGGAGCACTTGTGTTTTAATTAGCAACAAGTGTCGTTTTCATTTTTAAAAGTCCCATGCCACTGCCTGGTTTAACTAGTAACACGTGAAAATGGCAAGTAGGCATCAGTGTTTCCATTCGACTGAATTAAACATTTTGAAGCCACGCTGTAGGTATCTAGACTTTTTTCTTAACTAAAGATGAGGGTAAAATTAGGTCGCACCTACAAATTAAGAGTCAGTTAACAGTTAAAATGACTGAAAAAGATAGCTTTTGATTGTTGTTTGGTGAGCGAGAATGCAGAAGTGTTAAACGTGGCAAACTCTCTCTTTGAATGAAGATCAGTTGAGTAGCTTGTCCTGTATTGACATCTAGTGGTCAAATTGTGGCACTGAGCGGATTGCCTTTTCTGTGTTCTTTTTGGAAACCTGTATCCATATATCACAACTGATTCCTAGTTTGCAGCCCGAACCGACACGTCTACATACAACTGCATTCTACATGTCTTTTTTAGACTTGCAGTAATACGTAAATGCATGCAATTGTGGGGATGTTTTATTTGCTAAAATAATGGCAAATATATTTTATGAGTAAAAAAGAATATTTTAAGACTATATGTGCCCGAGTGGCTAGAGTGCATCAGAAACCGATCTTTCAGACACTCTCCTCGTTACCTCTTGATGGTTAATTTACTTTAATGTTAGCCTACATACAATGTCTTAAAACATAACTATAAATATAAAAATTTCATGTTTTGCATTTATTCTATCATAATTTCGAAATTATGCCTACACACTCTTTACGCCGCTGTTATATGTATCCAGCGCACCTTGAAGCACTATATGTTAAACATAGATTTTGATTTCTCCTACTGGCTCCAACATGGTTAAAAACATTCACATTCACAACTCCAATAGCTTGGGCATTGCCAAGACCTATTGGCTTTGCCAATGCTTGTTGTAATGTAGATAGCTCTGGATTTTGGGCCTGGCCTCAGCCAGCAAAGAGAGAAACCTGCCAAACCCAGACATGTCTGAAAATTAAGGGGCTTATTTATGAGAGGCTTGCCCATCCGGAGCGCCACTTTTTCTGACCCCCTGGCAGCGCAAACTTGCCAACCATATCTATGAGACGGCACACAACCACTTTGCATGGCTTTGGATGGCCTCATAGATATGGAGTTAGACAAAGCAGCACAAGGTGCTGCGATGCCTTATTCTGCACCAGGGAGGCGTTCCAAGGGCGTTGCAGTGGATTTTACAATGAAACACCCATGGGTTTTACGCTGCACCAGATTTACTTAATCACGTAAACCTGGGGCAGCGCCAAATCCTTTCGCCGCCCCAGAGCAGCTATAACAAGGAGAAATATGTTATTTCTCCTCATTTATCCCTCTTTCTATGTGTGCTGCATTCTGCCAAAATGGTGTCAGCGCAGGCAGAAAGGACAGGAGTGGACCGTATTGCTTAAATACGGTGCATTCCTGCCCTTTCACTTTGGTGTAGGGCAGCGCAGCACGGTGCCTTGCTGTGCTGCCTTATGCGAAAATACCATAAAGGAGGCCCTAAGCACACAGGAGAATCCATGCCATGGTGTGGAACACATGAAGTTTCTGTACCCCTAATGCCTTTCAAACAAAAAACTTTGGCAAAAAAAACACATATTTTCCAAACATTTCTGTGAGAGAAAGTGCCAGAATCTGTGGAGATTCATACATTTCCTACCACCCAGCATAACAACACATGTCAAAATAAAAACTATACATCACATGTGTGGGTGGGCTTATTGCCCACAACAGGAAAGGCCCCAAAACGCAACATAGACAGATGAAATGTTTCCACTGAAAACTGACAATCTACACCACCCAGGGAAACCAACCAGGCCCAGACATTTCTGAAAACTAGACAGCCAGGGAAGTGCAATGTGGTTTTCTTACCTACAATGCCCTTCAAACCTCAAGTTTTTACTAAAATCAAGCATTTTTCTCACATTGCTGTAAGAGAAAGCTCTGAAATCTGTGAGTATCCACAAATTTCTTCCCCCCCAGCATTCCCACATTCATCCCGATAAAAACGGTACCCCACTTGTGAGGAGCAGATTATATGAGGGACCATGCGAAGACCATATTGACTTTACATGGTGCCTGGTTTGTTCTGTTCCTCTCACATGTGCTAGGCCCAGCCACACAAGTGAAGTAGCATTTTTATTGGGAACTCTACATGATAGGAATTTTGGTTATCCAGGCAGATTCTAAAACGTTCCCTCACAAAATTGCGAGGAAAATGCATAATATTAGTCAACGTTTGAGTGAACACATTGTGCAATCCATGCAAGGAACTCCACTCTGGCCTCCCTTGGGTATTTTTCTTTAAAAAATGTCTGGGTTTGGTAGGCTTTCCTGGTTTTCAGCTGACCCCATGCCTGAATACTGTAGCCATTCAGCATGGCAAGTGAGATCAAACTGATATTTATCCCCACTCTGCTGGCTCACATGTAAAATCTACACTCAAAGGAATCACAGTTTCTTCCCACTTCCAAAGGGGGTGGGGATGTTTTAGTTCCCGGGGGGTCAAACAGATTGTTGCGTCTATCTTTGGCTGGGGCACGGCCCGATTCCTGAGTGGGCCATGGCACTTCTTTTTTTTATTTTTTATCTTTTTTCATGGTGTCTAGTGGGCTTTCTGCTCTACTGGTAGAATAATTGGGGGGAAAAGCCCTATCTGCCCCTCCCAACGGGGTAGTAAGAAACCCAATGATAGAGTTGGATGCTCCTACCCTTTTTTTGCCCAATTATAAAATCACTATTGTCTAGTGGGCTTTCTAATGCCCCTTTGCCTGGAGCAGATTATGGGCAAATCCCCAATAGGAACAAACCTCGTGTTGGGCACCTGGGGGGGTAGAAAGACTCTATTTTCCCTTATGGGGTGGGCGCACCATTTTCTATTTGTTTTGACACTATTTTGCAATTCCTGTAGTCTAGTGGGTTTATCACCTCAGGGAAGTAGACTGGGGACATACCTCTTACTTGCCCCTTGGGAAGACAAAAAGACTTTGTTGCCCATTTTGGGGTGGTGTCATGGCCCATAATGATTTCCCTGGTGTCTAGTGGTGTTTCTGCCTCCCCAGGGGTTTGCCCCCCAGCCTCCCTCCGAGGTGGGCAGAAAGACTATATCGTAGCTTTTTGGGATGGTGGTTAGGGCCAATGCCAGGATTTAATCTCCCACCCCTTTTGTTGCCCCATGGTAATATCCCTGATGTCTACGGACTTTGTACCCTCACCCTGAGGCAGCAGGTCACTGGGAAATTCCCAAATGGGGGATACCTGCCCCCTAGCGGGTAGACTCTATTGCCATTTCTGCGGTATGGATATGGCCAAATGCCAGTGCTACACCATCCTTTTTTGTGTGCAATTCTTACATGCTAATTATATAGTGGGCTTTCTACCCCCGGCCCCTGCAGCAGCAGTCTGGTGGAAAACTTGCTTTATTTCTCCTTCAGGGGTGAGGGCAAATCCCAATGCCAGGTGGGCTACCCCCTCTGCTTTTTTCATGCCATTGTAAAACCATGGTGCCTATTAGTTTTTCTCCATCCCCAGCTGGAATATTACAGGCATCCCTCCTATCATGACAAACCTATCTGCCCCGCAGGGATGGGCAGAAAGATTTTGTTGACATTCAGGGGTGGGACTAATGGTCTGATGCCAGATGAATTGCCCCCACCCCTTTACTGGGGCAATGTAAAATCCCTCGTGCATAGTGGGCAGACCGCTCAATCTGCCTCCCTGGGGCACAAAGACTGTATTGCCACTTTGCAGTGGGGACATGGCTCTGTGCCGGGGTGGTCCTCCCCCACCCCTTTCTTTTGTGTTCATTGGGCTTTCTGCCACCCCAGTGGGCAGAATGAGGGCAACCCCTCAATCTGCCTCCCAATGGGTCAGAGTGACTGTATTTCCTTTTTTGGGGTCCGGAAAATGGCCCTATGCCAGGGTGAGTCCACCCACCCCACCCCTCATAAAATAAAAAAAAAGAAATCCCTGGTATCTAGTAGCTTTTCTAACCCCCACCCGAGGCAAGATTGGGGAAACTCCCAAAGCAGCCTCCCTGGGGGTTACAAAGACTGGATTTTTCCCCTTTAGAGGTGGGGGAATGACCCTATGCCAGGGTGGGGCACATCTATCCCTTTTTTCCTTAAATTTACTCCTTAGTGCCAAGTGGGCCCTCTGTCCTTTTGGGGGCTGATTGGGGCTAAACACCCCCCTCCACTCCCTGGGGGGCAGAAAGACTGATTTTGACCATGGAGGCGAACAAAGCCCTATGGCCTGGGAGTGCATTCCCACCTAAAAATAATCACTGGTGTCTAGTGGTGTGGGTCCCAACTTTGGGATCGCCGTCAGAGGGCTGTCCACAAGCAGGGAGGGATACCAGTAGAAAGGCGAGATTCTCCCCTTTCCAATGAGAACTCTCCCATTGAAATCTGTGCTCCGGAGGCTGAAATATGTCCCTGAGCACCGATGCAGGTGAGAGTGAAATGAAACGATCAGCTCTTTTCAATTTCAAGTTCCTGACGTCAGTGTGCCATACACACTGATCTTTATTAAAAGGAAACACACAGCCTCGGGCTGCTGGAGAAGCTTTTCCCCAGAAGCACAAAATGAAATGATACATGCCCTGGGTGTTTCAACATGATCTCCACATCAACAGCGCCTGGCAGAAAGCACTCCTGACGCGGAGGTCACTTCATTAGTGCTCAATCACTGACAGACTGCTGCGGATGGTGGAAATACATGTTTCTCTTCGCATTTCAGAATGTTATACTGCCCTGAACGAGGAAGATCTTTTGTAAAGTCATAGAAAATGTCTCCTCACCTTAGCCTTCTAGAACAATAACCATAACTTCTGTGGAAAGAAGAAACCCCTCATTTTGTTCATTTACTGTAGTATTCTCTGTAGAAAATCCTTTCAGTTTTACAACTTTGATTGCATCAAGATGGTGTTCAGGTTGCCACACTTTTGTCATAAGTACAGAATGACAGCGCCCTCAGAGAAATCACCCACATTTAGTGAATACTGTGATCCATTTTTAGCTGTATTCAAGTGCAAAAGAAACATAATGACTCTGTCGACATTAATGCGATCAGCAAGCTATTAAACTTTGAATACCATTTTTAAAAGTATTTTGTCAATAGTTACTTTAATGAGATGCCTCTGATATATACCTCATCTGAGATAGTAGTTTAAGTCAATGGCTTTAAATCTATACATAACTCAATGATAAGGAATGTGCTCAGAGTCCTATAACCTTAGAAAGGAACTCAGCCTTCAGCCTTGTTCTTCTATATGGTCATGAAACTCCTCAGTGACTTGCAATATCCTTATGATATACGGCAGGGGGTACTTTATCCCATATATTACCAGCAAAGACCACAAGCATGTGCCTGTCTTGTCCAAAAGGCAAGCCCCACATATCCTCCAATTATATGCATAAGAGATTAGTGATTCTAATACAAAATTGACTAGTCCTCCATTTCGGGAAAAACATCCTCTTTTTGTAGGGCTAATGGTGCAGGTGTATATGTACAGACATATATACCTCTACAGTAACCTTGCCATTCAAGTTTACTGTAAGTACACAACGTGTAGTGTGGATTGTGGCCTCATTGTCGACATTGCTAAGTTAGCTTAGGCCTAGCTGCCATGATGCCTCTCTTTGCACACGTTACTTCGTGACTTTGTTTTTCCAGACTCTGCTTGTGACCGTTCACATTAGAACTGTCTGCATTTCTGCCTTTCACCTTTTCTGATGTCCTCTGTGGTTTTCGTCTGCACACAATGTACAAGGTCGAAAAACAACTTCCTTATTGTTGCTGTTCTGGTCAGCCCCTCGCACTTAGACATAACATGAAACACAGCTGCACTGGAGAAATTTGGGTGCTTTAATATTGTGATCTCCCTGTTGGAGGCACTCGGAGAAAGACCTTTCCAGAGAGAAGAGCTGTGCTTGTCTGATGATGTAAACCTTGCATCTCGTTCTTGAGGTATGGGGGTCCCCCGGACAAAGCCCAGAGGTCTTCTATTTTTATAATAAACTAGTTAATAGTACGGGGAGGGTGGCAAGGCCATATAATCCTTCATCCACTGTCTTTACAAAATGTTGTCCCCGTTTTTATGCCATGGAATTGTAACCATGCTTACTGTTTTGTCCTTATGCATTATGCTGCTAGTACTGGCATGTGTACTGTGTCTTAGAGCACGATAGTTGAAATAAACATTTTAAACTATACTGTGTCTCTTAATACGCACGTTGATGGACAAGTATGAGTGAGTAATGAAAAGAGTGCTCTTGCTCCCGCGATTCCTGTAAGAGTCCGTGTTCTGGGATGTCTAATCATTGGTAGCTTCGCTGTAGTGCGGAGAACGAATGTGACACTATAGCTAGTCTACAAAGATAGTAGGTTCTGGGTAGTTTGTTGACATACACCCACTAGATGTTGTCCCCTCAGGGGCGGATTAGCCGCAGGACTAGTAGCCCATTGGCAACGAGCACTCGCACCCTTAAACACCCCCTAAATCCAGTATTTAAGGGGCACCCCTGACACCAGAACTCCAGGTCTGCTCTGAAGAAGAAGGACAAAGAAGAGACCGGTGTCAGCACAAGGCAGGATTCCACAACAAGAAGTTGCAAGCTCTGCACCCATGGTAGCCCCCTGCACTTGCTGGACTACAACTCGTCCACGGCCAGAGATCGGTTCCACAAGAAAGGCGAACCCCTATGCAACCTAAAGACTTCATCAGGACTACCTCGGGCTAGAGGTACTAGTCTCCTGCAGTCGGCATGCACAAACCCCCACTTCCACAATCTAGAGAAGGACCAACCACCGGGAGCCGTCGTGAGCCAGCCCAAAAGTAACCAGCCAGGTGCCTTCTGGGAAGTGTAATCCTGAACCTCCTTGAGTCTCAGCCCTCTACAGCATTCCCCAGACCCCGGAAAGGAGGATGACCTCGTCGTGACTCTTGCCGGAACCAAGGCTTGTTGGTGGTCTATCTGACTACTACCTGCTTCACTCAGCACCCCACACAGAGGTGACACCTGGCATCATCTCCCCTCCTCTCCTGTTGCACAGTTGTTGAGCCCTTGCATCCCAAAGATGGATTTGTTGGCACCCCTGGTAACCTCTGTTCCTGCAGTCCCGTTCTGCATTATGGATAGTGAGGTGCTTCCCTACACCCCAGATGCCCAAGCTAGGCAGAGCTGTTCTGGCTGGTGATTCCTGGTCTAGGGGCCCCTGCAAACTTCGTCTCCAAGAGGCTCCTCTTCAACTCAACCTGCAAGTTTTGGTTTGTCAAGTGTCATTTTTGACAGCTTCCGCAGATCCCGCTTATCACCAAGGACAGCCAGGTCACCTCTCCACCCGGACTCCCTGGACAAGTTACATTTTTGTGACTCTCAGCGCTTGGTCAGATGACCCACAAGACCTTAACTCCAAGTGGGTTCCGTTGAACTCATGCCGCAAGTGACCGAGTGTCACTTTGTATTTCTCCCATCGACTTGAATGGTAAAGTTTGACAGCTCTACAAAGCATTGATTTTATTAGCACTGTAAAATCTATCACTCCGGTTACACGAACTGTACATAGTTCATTCTGGTATCTAAATTTACATAAAAATAAGCTCTTTTTTTAAAAATTGGTGGTGGATTTCTTTCTGGTCGTGTCATTTACATATCATCACTGTTGGTACTGTGAAATGCTTTACACATGTTCCTGTGAGTTAGCCTTTCTGCTCCTTGCCACTCTACCAGGACGGAGAGAAGGATTGCTAGTGTGAATACGAGGTTCACTTTTGGGTATTTTGTTAATATTACATGGTAAGGCCCCCGCCATTCCACATAATATTTCCTCTTTGCTGCACCTTATTTGCCACCTTTTCCCCAGGGTGGGCTCTCCGTCTCACACTCTCATGGTCCTGCCTTACTTGTGTGTTTACAAGGCCTCAATCTACAAAGGCCTGCATCATTGATAGAGATTCACCCCCTCCAGACGGCTTTGAATCTGCCCCATAACCCTTCTGGTGAGACTTGAACTCCCTCACTCAGGTCAAATTATCTCAGTTTATTTCTAAACACCTGATCTCTGAGGAGTGTCGGCGCCAAACAAGAGTCTTATTCATAACCAAATCAATATCTATAGATCTCGGAACGTAGTTCGATATCATTATATTGGATTTAAGGAGCCAGGGCTTTTGTTACTAATATGCAATAAGTTATTGAATATTTTTCTATGGTCATGAAAGATGTATGTGCCGTCTCTCTTGTCCTTGTGTTGTTTTTTCCAAATGCCTCATATTCACATTTCTGCCCTCTCCATGGAACCCAACATCCATCAGGTGTCTGTGGGCACTCGGAGAGGGTTGGGGCAGTGTCAGTGGCATTCTGTGGGCATCTGCTTGACAAGAGGTTTATGCTGGGAACCTGGGTGGGTTTCTACACATGCAGTCTGCTGAGACTAAAGTCTACTGGCTGCCACGCGGTGCTAGGTTTGCAGGAAGTTTTGCGGTCTCTGCATCTACCTCTAGTATTCCTCTCCCTCCCTCTCCTTCTTGTTCTCAGATGTAGTAGAATCCCCCCCCCCCGGTTGAGGATGTGAAAGAGCCCGGATCTAAGCGTAGCATGAAGTCACCTGCTTTGTGTCTCGGCTACCATCTTTGTTGACTAATCAGTGACTTAAACGTTTACTCCTCCCATAAACCTTTGTTGACTAAGCAATGACTTACAAGTTTTACACCTCCTACAAACCTTTTTTGACAAATCAATGACTTACACATTTTACACCTCTGTAAATCTTTGTTGACTAATCAATCCTTACACATTTTACACCTCCCTAAACCTTTGTTGACTAAACAGTGACTTTCACGTTTTACACCTCCTGTGAACCTTTGTTTACTAATCAATGACTTACACATTTTACACCTCCTGTGAACCTTTGTTTACTAATCAATGACTTACACATTTTACACCTCCTGTGAACCTTTGTTTACTAATCAATGACTTACACATTTTACACCTCCTGTGAACCTTTGTTTACTAATCAATGACTTACACATTTTACACCTCCTGTGAACCTTTGTTTACTAATCAATGACTTACACATTTTACACCTCCTGTAAACCTTTGTTTACTAATCAATGACTTACACATTTTACACCTCCTGTAAACGTTTGTTGACTAATCAATGACTTACACGTTTTACACCTCCCGTAAACCTTTCCTAACTAATCAGTGACACACATTTTACACTTCTCGTAAACCTTGGTTTACTAATCAATGACTTACACACTTTACACCTCCTGTAAACCTTTATTGCCCTATCAATTATTTACATGTTTCACACCTCCCGAAATCCTTTGTTGACTAATCAATGACTTAGACATTTTACACCTCCCGTAAACCTTTGTTGACTAAACAGTGATTTAAATGATTCACACCTCCTGTAAACCTTTGTTTACTAATCAGTGACTTACACTGCCTGTAAACCTTAGCTCAATAGAAAAGCTTAGATAGTTTTCTTTTTCCAGAGTCAAACTTTTCTTTGTTTACAAAGGGAATCCTCCGACCACATGGGTTTGGCTCGTATTTCCAGAACATTTCCGCTGACAGTCAGCCCTTAAAAGCCAGTGTTTTGCTTACAATGTCCCACAACAGCACCACAGTCATGCCCTCCGCAGAGTGCTTGAGTCTTAAGAAATATAACAAGGTGCTTGACGGGACCCATTGCCACAGCTGCTGACCCGGTTCTAGTTCACTTGCTCACATTTAGAAGTCAGCATTAATGCTATCAAATTCAGATTTTTACTGACTTCCCTGTTGTGTACAGCAGATGAGTAAAACGACACAACGCAATAGCAGTGGCGTCGTGAACCCCTCACTCCAGCAGCTTGAGTGGGGGAGGGCTGGATGCTACCGGACCCACAGAGCACGTTGCGCTGAACCGAGAGGAGCTTGGCACTGACATGAAGCTCCTGGTCGGTTCCCACAGGCCTGTTCCTCTTCTTGGAGGCTTGCCTTTGTAGAACTACAACCCCCAGAGGGTCTCTAAGTGCCGTCTCAAGTCCCAAGAGAAACAGCAAGACAAACTCCAGGACAGCCAACAGTGTCTTGGCTTGCATCGCCAAACTCTTGGTTGTTTTAATAGCCTAGGCGCTGGTAGTAGGAGTGCGGGTGTAGGAAGCGGTCTCTCTATATACTGCACTGAACAGAAGTACACTGTGTAGAGAGTCCAGGGAGTCACGGATTGGTTTACAGAGGCAAAATTAGATAATACTAACGCTCTCTTTGTAGTAGTGTGGGTAAGCAGTTAGGTTTATCAGAGGGTAGAGCTAAGCATTTGTTGTACTCACAGTGGCAATAAATGAGACACACACTCAAAGAATAAATCCAAGACTAATTTAGAAAAAAATAACACTTACTCTTACTATATGTTTTCAAACCAAGAACTTCTTTCAAAGGTAGGTATTGTTTTTCATAGGAATTATCAAAGTTCGGAAAATGGTTCACAGTTGTGCGCAATTACTCACAATGCAATCCTATGGGAGGAAAAAGCATATAGGTATAGAAATCAGTGCAGATGGTTTTAGGAGGTTCACCTTCTGGGTTCGGAGTAGAAGCAAGCCAAGCTCCAAAGTTCTGCCAGCTGTTCACTGAGAGAGTCCCGGATCCGGGCGGGAGCAGGGTGCTGAAGGCATTGGTAGCTGGCATGCTACAAAGAAGGGGGGGGCACCTAAAAACAGGCTGCCCAGGGGGACTTGTAGGCAAGTTTGAGAGCTCCCAAGGGCCTCCGGGACACAGGAGCACAGCCGGTTTGTCATTGCCCAGGCCGGGAGGGCTGGGTGAAGAGCAGGTAGGCCTACCAGGCTCTTTGCACAAAGGTAGTCTACCTGGTCAGGGGCAAACAGCTGGCAGGGGCGATTTCAAGACTGCTGGGCCACTCACAGAGTGGGTCTCAGGGGTGCTGACGTCCCTTGAAGGGTGCTTGCTTCCAGGGCAGTTGGAGTCCTGACTGGACTCTTTAGTTTTTTTTTTTCCCTCATTCATAAATAAATATCTTTATTGAGAGGTGTAGGCTCTGGATGAGTCTTGGAGGGCGAAAGGAGGAGGGCTTGATCGCTCTAGAGGGGGGGACCCTAGCCGTCTCCATATCTCGGTTACAAGCCAAACCTGGCGGACCGAGGAATTTTGCCGATCTGGGGATGCAACTTCCTCGCTGCCAGTGTTTTACTTATTTCTTAATCATTGGACTATTAATAATAGATTCCAAATAGCTTAATTAACTTTTAATTACCCACTCCTCCCAGGCCACCCATATAGCTGCTCTTTTTTTTTTGAGGAGCCAGATCGATCTAGGATGTTGACTGGTGATACGGGGGATACCCATTTTAAACAGATTTCCCGTCTTGAAGTAACATTAATACAAATAACAATTGAGCATGTCGCTTTATTAGCTTCACATGAGCCCCCCACAAGGCAAATCCCAAAAGATGACCAAGGCCAGACTTACATCGATTTCCTCCCCCATCTCCCTGCTTCTGTTCCCAGCCAAGGTCATCGAGAAGATCGTCATCAAACAGCTAACCCGATACCTCGAAGAAAACAGCATCCTGGACCCATCCCAATCGGGGTTCCGCAGCAACCACAGCACTGAGACTGCCCTCATCGCCGCCACCGACGACATCAGGATCCTGCTGGACAACGGTGAGACCGCAGCCCTCATCCTGCTGGACCTCTCCGCCGCCTTCGACACTGTCTGCCACCGCACTCTACGCGCACGCCTCCACGACGCAGGGATCCGAGACAAGGCCCTGGAATGGGCCACCTCCTTCCTCGCCGGCAGAACCCAGAGAGTCCGCCTCCCACCATTCCGATCCGAAGCCTCCGAGATCATCTGCGGCGTACCCCAGGGATCGTCCCTCAGCCCAACACTGTTCAACATCTACATGGCCCCGCTCGCACGCATCGCCAGACAGCACGACCTCAACATAATCTCCTACGCCGACGACACTCAACTGATCCTCTCCCTCACCAAGGACCCCCTCGCCACCAAATCCAACCTCCATGAAGGAATGAAGGCCGTCGCCGATTGGATGAAGATCAGCCGACTAAAACTGAACACGGAGAAGACAGAGGTCCTCATCCTCGGCTCCAACCCCTGGGCCTGGGACGACTCCTGGTGGCCAATGACGCTGGGAGCAGCCCCGACACCCACCGACCACGCACGCAACCTGGGAGTCATCCTCGACTCAACGCTCTCCATGGCCAAGCAAGTCAACGCAGTCTCATCCTCCTGCACAACACCCTCCGCATGCTTCGCAAGATCTACAGGTGGATCCCGACAGACACAAGAAGAACAGTCACCCAGGCCCTCGTCAGTAGCAGACTTGACTATGGGAACGCCCTCTACGCGGGAGCCCCGGCCAAGCTCATCAAGCGACTGCAACGCATACAAAACGCCTCTGCACGCCTGATCCTCGATGTACCACGCCACAGCCACATCACCCCCCACCTGAGGAACCTGCACTGGCTCCCCGTCGACAGGAGAATCTCCTTCAAACTCCTCATCCACGCACACAAGGCACTCCACAAGACTGGCCCAGCCTACCTCAACAGACGACTCCTCTTCTACGTCCCCAACCGCCAACTCCGCTCCGCCGACCTCTCCCTCGCCACCGTCCCTCGCATTCAAAGAACTACCACCGGCAGCAGATCCTTCTCCCACCTCGCAGCCAAGACCTGGAACACCCTTCCACTAAGCCTACGACAGACCCAAGACCTGCTGACCTTCAGGAGGCTACTCAAGACCTGGTTGTTCGACCAGTAGCAGCACCCCCCCCTTTTTTCCCCAGCGCCTTGAGACCCTCGCGGGTAAGTAGTGCGCTTTACAAATTCTGTGATTGATTGATTGATTGAGATGGCCTTATCAATATCCTGCCAGATGAACTGGAGCTGTGGACACTGCCAAAACATACGTATATCATCTGCATCGCTCGCTGAACACTTTGGGCAGAGTTTGCCTTCTCTGCCCCCCAGCTTTGATAATCTTTTAGGGGTCCAGTAAGCTCTGTGAACTGTAAACACACGGTTTCTTCTAATAGGAGCAGCTTTGACAACCGACCATAGCATGAGCATAGATACTTGCCATTGGTGTGTTAAGTCGATCGTCGGCAGGTCGATCCTCTAGGACTCCTCTGATGGTGCTAGAGTAACATCCTCACCCTTTAATAACATCAAGTACCACTTGGAAACTTCCTTATGTTGATATAAGGGCCCCTGTAGATTATTTTTCCACTCTTCGTTGCCTTCACTATCTTTACCTGGCCCAGCTAGAAAGTTGGTAAAACTTGAACTTGGATAGATTTTGGTTCGTAGACATGTTTAATGTTTCCCAAAGAACAATTTTATTATATATATATAGTGGGGCTGCCCATTTGCCCTGCAGGCATCTGGCATAATGGGGTCCCTTGGGAGTTCCAAATAGGTGCACCAATGCTATAATAGGGTATCCTCAGAATCCTTCTAGTCTGGTACCAAATCTCGCTAGCCGCTCTTGAAATCTTAAATTTTTTGAACAATTTTGGGTGACCAAATTTTAAAAGGAACCTGTCCCTACCATAGGGTAGATTTTTTATCAAAGCTTGTATATAAGGGGGAAAGCAAGCCAAATTAAACAAAAGTGGTCTCATGTTTTTTAACTGGAAAGCCCAGCAGTATAGGAGGAAATCAGGGCCTGCGATACCGCCCTCAGGTTTTGATCTTCCAGTCGATCTTCACCCCCTTACAGGACCAAATAAAGCTTGTAATTTCTCCCTGTGATACTTTTATGGCTTTCAAATTAGAAGATAGCGGGATCATGTTACAAATATAGGTGAATTTTGTTAGATTTTACATTTTCACCAAGTTTGATCGGCCTATCATTGAAATCGGAAGAGACCCTCAGGACCTTAATAACGCCTTTGTCTCTCTCATTTTATTATCAAAGTTAGCCTGGGCCATATTAGCAAGATCCTGTGTAACCTGTATTCCAAGATATTTTATCTTTGCTTTTGAAGAGTGTTATTTAATTGGGTGTTCTAAGACATGTTTTTGTTGGTTAATTTAGTAACCAGAAACCTCCCCGAAATCTGTTAAAATTTGCTCTAGAACTGGAAGGGAGCGGGAGAGATCTTGTGTAAAAACCATCAAGTCGTCAGCATATAGTGCCACATTTTTCACCCATCCATTCCACTCGAATGGCAGGATGTTCATGTTTTCCCTCATTTTACATGCTAAAGGTTCAATATATAGATCAAAGAGTAGGGGAGATAATGGCACCGCTGTCTTGTCCCCCGCTCAATCTTTATTGACTTGGTAAGGGATCCATTAATTAGTATCCTAGCGGTAGGCTTCTTATATATGGCGCTGAAGGCTTTAGCGAATTGCTTACCAAAACCAAATTTATGAATCATTTGTGATAAAAAGGATGGAGAGAGGAAGATCATACAGGGTTGCAAGATCAATTGCACCTATCAGGTCGTGGGTCAAGTCATGAAGCTGTCGGCCCCTGATAAAGTCCTTCTGAGCTTCTTGGACCAGGGAACCAATTACTAGCTCCAACCTCGCTGCTAAAATTTGCGCATAGATTTTATAATCGCAGCTAAGCAATGAGATTGGTCTGTAGGACTCACAATATTTAGGGTCTTTATTTGGTTTGAAGATTAGACTGACCGCAGCTTCGTCACATGATGTTGGACTCAGCAGGTTATTGGAGAATAAATCACCCAACAACTTTACCAAGACAGGTGAAATTTATCAGAAATTACTTTATAAAATTCATTTGGTATTGTATCTAGCCCTGCGGCGCTTCCTCTTTTGAGTTGTTTAATTGCTGCGTTAACCTCCTCTAAGGTAATACCCTGAGTAAGCAATGGTACAAGATCATTATTAAGCCGAGGAAGATCTACCCCGTTAATATAGTCTATTAACTGTGTCTCCAAGACTGAGAGATCATCCGAGTACAGCTCCTCAAAAATAATCGTTAATGCTAATTCTATTTCAGTGCTCTCAGAACTACACAACCCGGAGTCTTTAGATATTATTTCTTTAATTGTGTTCCTTACACTATCAGTTCTTGACTTCCAGGCAAGAAGCTTCCTGCACCCCTCCCCATATTCATGGTGAGCTAACTTGCTCGCCTCCCACTTTTTCCTGACTACGCCATCTAGATAATCTTCTAATTCCTGTCGTGCACAATTAATTTCATTCTCATTCTTAACCCAGCCCTGTTCCTCTCGGTGCAGATCACTCTCTCTCAGGGCCCTCAGAATGTCAGCTTCCAATTCTTTTGTCTTACCTCTTTTCTCCTTATGTATTTTTGTTGCATGACTTATGACCCTCCCCCTGATAAAGCCTTTGTAGGCATCAAAAATTATATAACACGGGCTGAAGAATTATTAGCTTCAAAGAATTCCTGCGTATCACTTTTAAGCTGGGCGATTACTGCTGGATCAAGTAACAGAGTTCTGCCAAATTGGACTATTTGTTGGCGGTCTTGGTGCAGGACTTCCAGTACCCCGGGGATAGATATTGGACGGCTCCGGTTGGTCCCGTTGTCTGTCTAAAAATGACACTGGGCTACCACACCATGCTTTTATAATATATTTGTGTCTGTGTGATCCTAACCACACCACCAGCTACACACCAGACCCTTACCACTCTCTTGCTGAATAGACGTGGCTCCTTTTCGACAACTGGTCCTTGTGTGACACTTGAACTTTTCACAATCCGTATGAGTTTAAGTGATGTAACATTGAGGGTAGCCCTCCCACTCTGAAAATTATTCCAGCACCACTGTTTGAAAGACGTTGTGATGTCTTTCTCTCCCTCCTTTCCTTTAATGATGTGCATTGTGCTCTTTCTAAGCACTAAAAGTACCTTATGTAATTAATAATTTGAAAATTAGAACGGATAATAAGATTACACTTTCAGGCATATAGGATTCAGAAACAATGTCACTCACTTTTTTATAACACCAGAAATGCATGTAGGTCACTGTAGAAAGTGCCAGAACTTCATTTGTACTTGTCAAGACTAATATTTCATATTTAATATATATATATCACTCTTCCCCTTCTGGAGGAAAAAAACAATGTCAATATTTTTCTAACTAGAATTTAATTAATCAACTGCATTACTTTGTAGTCCAAATTTGTAAACTTATGGCACAAATAAGGGGTACCACACTGGCCAAAACACGTTTATTGTTATTTCAACTGTCCAGAAGGATGGGGCGAGAGGGAGAGAAAAAGGAAATCAAAAGGATGAGAGGGAAAAACAGGTCTAAACAGAGGAGTGTGAGGGAGAGAAAAAGGAAAGCAGACGGATGAGAGGGAAAACAGGTCTAAACTGTAGGAGAGTAGGATCTGCTTCACATGAGTACCCCCACTTTTTGCTGTTGCTTCACTGTTTTT